>CM076575.1:641410292-641795784 GCA_034641835.2 Pinus albicaulis | reverse complement strand
ATGAGTGAAATGTCCTCCAACGTTGACCTTATTTATATCCATCACTTGAGGGTGTGTGACACATCTGCTGGGGCACAAAACCTTAAGGCCAACCTGCACATATCTTGAATAGATTAAAAATAAATTCAAAATAAATGTTCTACTCATCGGATCAAGATGATCTTTAGATCAATCTTGCACCTCTCCGAAAGAGGAACCCAATAAAAATATTGGTATCTTCATCTGAGCATCACAACATGGAGTTTGGACCTAGTTGTCCAAATTAGCGGTGTTCTTTAGAGGTTGTGGGTTGAGATGAGAGATCGTTGGAGCCCTGTAATAGTTTGGGTTCCCTGGAGGATATGGGTTGATTTAATAGTTCCTACAACCCTGGAAAACTTCAGGAGAGACTAATCTGGTTGATGTTAGTGATTTATGAACCGTATAGGTGAGATCACTATGCTGAAGGGTTGTGCTAATTTGGTAGCTCAGTGACAAATTCCAACCATGGGACAAGATTCTTGTTTTCAAGAGGACCAATTTTGACTATTGAAGCACTTAATTTGGACAAGGGAAAGTGTAATTTTGAATTAAAGCCCACATATTCTCAAAAGGACAGGTCAGATCAAAAGTGAAATTGGATACCCATTGAAGGCTATAAACACAAGTCAACCGACCCTTATTTGGAGATCATCATGAAGCATTATTTTACTCTCTTCTTTGGTTTTGGCTCGCACATGTATAAGGCAAGTCTGCGGAGAATTGGTTCGCACGAAGTTGAAATCACAGGGTTCGAAGTTCACATTTTTGTTTTAGGACTTTTAGCCTCAACCGCAGGCTTGCCACGATGAAATTTTGGCTGCAACCGCCCGCAGGCCGACTCATTCGTGCAGCTGAAGCCTTTTAGCCACACGCACATCGCATATTGCGTGCAGTTGGAAAGTAGGGTTTGTTTTTTATAGTTTCCGCAGTTGACTGCAGATTTATGAAATTGACTATAGTCTGGTGAAGTGATATCTAATCAATACATTTGTTGCAGTAATCTCTTGAATGTTGTTTAGTTGTTTTTGTTGGATAGTTGTATGGATGAAGATATGGATCATTGTATTCTCTATTTTTCTGAACCTTTAAATGGCAATCTAATAAGAAGAATACTTTAAAAGGGTTTTCCTTGTAGTGGGTTTTACCTGGGTCTCTGACCAATTCAGGTTTCTCTATGTGTGAATGTTTTTCTTCTATTGTTCCTTTATGTTCCATTGCATTGATGATGATGTTGTTCTTTCTATATAATTGCATATGTTGTTGAATATTGTTGTAAAACTGAATAGTGATATGATGCTATGGGGTGAATTTAATATGCAAATGAAGAAATGAAATTATCTAAAGCAAAGAACAATATAGCCCTAAGAAAATTTAACATGGTATCAAAGATGGGCTAAAGAAAAGTCATTGAAGATTACCCTTATGAAGACACCATTTTTGGATGCAAGAGGAGATGGCAGAGACCTAAAAGAATACTAGGGTTTGGAGGAAACCCTAGGAAATTTGGTTATTAGTGTTTGATGGACATTATGAGGTTAGGATTTGGAAGAAATCCTCGATTATGTCAAAGATTTGAGATATGCAACCTAGAAACCCTAGCATGATCAGTGTGAAGATGTTCTAGCACTTGTGACAGGTTTGATGTATCCCTAGATGGGATAGTCTCAATTAGGCCTGGTTGTTGATGAAGTTGGTTGAAATATTGAAGACAACAATGCTATATGAACAATGGATAGTAATGATTGTTGAAGGATGGTTTAAGAGGGAGATGATCACCTCTCATTGCAAATAAGTACTTTCTCGATTTATGTTACTCCTTTGTCTTTTCTCTCTTTTAGATTTATTGGTTTGATCATTGATTATATTTCCGGGATGTATATTTGAGTATTTGGATACTTCTAACCTCCTAATGAGATGTGATAAGTGGATCCTTTTTTAGGATCATTTAAGGTGCGGGAAAATATGTCTAGTGCAGGAAGAGAAGAGCTACAGTTTCCCATTACAAGTGATACAAAGTGCAAATGTATCTGAATGTTATAAGGTATGTGCATGATATTGTTTCAGGTGAAATCTTGGATTGCAAGGTAAGCTCTAAGGTATGATGAGTATATCACCTTCATAAATGGTTCATATATGCATATCAAAGTAAGTTTGATTCATGGTACTTATGATGAGATGGTGCGCTTGGTATTGGACACATACCTTACATTCTATTAATTCATGGTAAAGCCACCTAGAAACATTGATTATTTTATATATGGTGACTTGATACTATTGCCAATGCTTGTGATAACCATGATAACCATGATGATAAAAGTGTAACAATAAAATTGATATTCAGGATCCTCTTGTTGACATTGATTAGGTTTTGATAAGTTTAGTAGTTTTGACAGTATGTCAAAATTGAATGTCCTCACTTGATGATTAAATAATGTAAAAGAAGTATTGTAGTGCTTATAATATTTAAAGTATGATGATACACCTGTCAGCTGCCCCAATCATATGTGACTCTAACCCTTGATGAAAATTTGATGTCATGTTCATATGTGATGATGAAGTAATTGATGCTAACATGTTATGACCATTATGAATATATATTTTAGAACCTGATATAGTTTGATTTCATGATCCAAAGGTTTTGCTAATGCATGACAATATTATGATAGATAGGTTGATGTTTGGAATGATGATGACCGAAGTGACTTCCCATTCAAAGAGAGAAATTCTCCATAAGATCCCTACACCAATTATCATTTGCATTAAATGTATGGAAGATTCTTTATTGTTGAAGTAAGATTTTTGGACATGAATAGTCAAATATATAATGTTATTAGTTTGTAGCAAGTTTTGGTCTGTGAAAAGAAGGTTTCTCCTAGTCTAAGCTATGTTACCCACCACTTGTGGGTAGTATCGATAAGAGAAAATTTTCTCCTAGATGGTCCTCAACCGACAGTGAGAAGCCCCCCCCCCCTGCAACCACCAGATAGCTTGATGTGCCACTATCTCCGCAACCTGAGCCAGCCATGTGGCCCCTCGCCCATCTGTTATGATCGTATGTTTGAAGGCGGGCTTCTCGACCTCGAAGGTATGGCTTTTCATTGGTATAGTTGAGTAATTTTGTTTACTTATCACATACAATTTTGGACATGGATTGGTGGGGGGATTCGACAGAAAGAGTGGGCTAGGTCTGTACTCTTGTCTCCTCTGCCTGATTTGGTGGTTAGCCTTGTATCCTAGTCCCGTCGTATCTCCTTTACTGGCTATTAGCTTTAGGGCTCGCACTAGATGGGAAATCTCGATTTTGGTTGTGTGGTCCCACTTCCCGTCACCATATATATTACTTCGCTCTGCTTATTTTAACCTCGTTTATCACTTTTCCCATCTAGTTTCACATTTGTCCACTAGGTCCACAAAGGGTTAGCCTCCCCCTCCCCTTGTCCACACTTTGGTTCGAGCCTAGAACGATGCCCTAGAGGATGATACAACTAAAAAGAAACGAAAAAGCATAATTTGGCCACTCTTAACAAGAAATGTACCACAAAATACAAAATATGGCTGGGACATACAAATTTAGCTTGTGCGCAAAAGCCAAACATGAGATCTACCCCTTAAATATGGCCATCACCCTTGTTCCTATGGGCCTTGGATGAAGCCCCTCCACATTAAGGAACCCATGATTGTCCCAATCCTTGGTGGGCAATGAGTTGCCTGTGAAAATTTCTGAATCTAACAAACAAAAATCCTACTGCAGTTATCTGATTTTCATTTCCTAATTGTGTTCTTCAATTAACAAGTTTATTTACAGAATTATTTAGTAAATATTAATGCAAATACACTGCAACCTACACCAATATACAGATCAAGTAATGAAAAATAAGATGAGACAATCACACAATGGAAACACTTATTTTTGGACTAACGTCACCAGAAAACCCCATTGCAGGAAAACTAGTGCAGCGGATCTAAGGGTTTTTATTATTAAACAACAGTTTTCTGAGTACAATCTATGGATGCCTTGCTAGCCATCTAGTACAGAGAATTCATGACAAACAAAAAACTAGTGAGTTTTACCTCACACTGCAAGTCCCGACTAATCCGGATCTGAACTGGCGAAACCCCAACTCCTTCAGTGCTACCTCTGCGCAGTAGATGCGTAGGCATGCATGGGGATGGCTGAGGACAACATCACCTCTTATTTGAATCGATCTTTGTCAAATCCCCCCGCTGATGGTATGTTGTATGGCTATAGCTTTGCGCTACCATATGCCAGAAATGTTGTTGGTGCTCCCGAAGAAATGCCGCTAGGGCCTGCTACACTGCTCAGAAAATTCTGGGACTTTAATCTCGGACCGACCTTAAGAAAATCACAAAAACCCACGAAGGAATTGTCCAAATGTTGGCCCTGGAATTTCGACCCAATTTCCCCTAGCTCCTCTAGTTGCTGGTTGAGTTAGGATCTCTGTTTGACACCTCAAATCTACCCAGAAAAATTTGCCAAATTAATCTTGGCTTCTCCTCAATAAACCCAGAATAACCCGCGAAGGAATTTTAGAAAGGCTGACCTTGGAAATTCACCCTCTAGGGATGGCTATGCTCTCCTGCTGGGTACGCTGGCCTCTTTGATGAAAACACTGAAAGAAGGGCCTCCAACTCTCTGAAAATCTCAGCTATGGAAGGGTTGATCCCCTCACAATCTCTCGGCTGAAATCTCGTGAAGTTCGCTCCTCTGGATGCTGCTCCTCTCTATGACTGCATAATCTTCCTGAAAGACTCTGATGCCCCTGGAAGTGATTGTGTAATCCTGAGGCTGCAATGGTATTACTGCTCTCCAAAATTTATGGTATGGCTCCTCTCCTGAGTGAGCACTCGAAATCCCCCGAGGACAAGGTTGGGATCTCCGCTAAGAGACACCCTTGTGCTAAACAACACTGCAAACCCAACTAAACAGCTTGAGCATGCTCTAGTCTTGATAGATAGAAAATCATAAGATGCAAGAATGAATAAGAAAGGTTGCCTTCCCCTCCTTTTATGCTTGTGAACCCCTAAACTCCCTTGGGCCCACCTATGTTGGGTTGACCCTCTGTGCCATGTTGTCCCTTGCTACGTTGGGCTGCCTCTCACATTCTACGACTACGCTGCCTGGCCCCACGCTGCCACTATGCTGTCCTAGGTGCCTCCTCTCCTACACTTGACCTCATGGGCGCCACATCATCTTTTAATTAATCTGCCTAGTGACTTTAGGTAAGTGCTTTTATTCTAATGTTTTATTCATGGGTCCCCTCACCCCTTCATTTCCGCCCAACATTAGGATTTGCCGAAATTAATCAAAATTAATATCCCAATTAGCTTACTGCTAATTTGGGGATATTACACGTATTATGATAGACAAACGAAGATTGTATGCCAAAGTTACGACCCTAGGAAGTGGGAAATCCAACTTACCCCAACATGGCCCAAAGTCGTTGGTGCTTCATCTCCTATGGTTACGGTTTCACACTTCTTCTTTATGATAAAAAGGCCTCTGAGCGTCGTTGTAACACAGTTCAGAAGGTATGTAGCCATCACATCTCTTCTTAGAGATTAGCTACTATCGCCCGAGCTAGTTGTTCCATTCTGCAGGTAAATATATTTCAGTACTTGTTATTAATTAATTCAAGTTGTATTCTTTCATTGTATCTCCGTGCGGTGTTTAAATTTGTATTTATTTCATCCCTTCATAAATTTGGATCATATTGTGAACTTATGTTAGCTTCTTCTTGGATTTATTAGATTCTTTTCATCAAACAATTATCAAGATCATAAATAATGAAGATCATAAAAGACAATGAACACAAAATATAGGCTCCAAGCTAGGGAAAAACCCCTCCAAACGGGAAAAAGCAAGAAATAATCTTTTCTCCTATTATAGAATCAAATCAAATGAGAAATCCAAGACCCAAATGCCAAGACCAAGTCCACACCCCAAGTTAGCCCTCCTTCCAAGTTTTTCCAACAAGTCAAAGCCTACTTAAGTCAACGATAGTTAAGTCCTTCCAAAGCTGGTCAAACTTCAGACTTCGGCCCCTGCAACCGAAGTCTCGGCCTACCTGAAACAAAATTTCGGAGCTACAACTAGGTCTACAATTTCGTTTCCCTGCAATTCTGAAATTTTCGCATGTATGGGAGTTCAAGAGCAGATTTTCTTCTCCTTGACTTAGACTTCCTTCCCTTTTTCACGGATTTGCTTCCTTCTTTTCAAGAGATCAGACTTGCTTGATAGGTGTGCCAAATGAGGTCGAGCTGCTCTTATATATACACATTTGCGAAGTTCAAATTACCCCAAACTAGGCCGACTTGATGGCAGGGCTGGCTTGGTCTTGTTAGGACAAAAATAACATTTTGACTCAAATTAAATTTTCTTTACATTTTCTTTTCAAAGTCCAAATGGGATTTCACTTCAAGACTAATGACATATTCTTTTTGACTTGACAATCCCTGGAATCATGTTCTCAATCACTAGAAGCATGAAGAACATGCTTGACCTAGAAGAAAAATCAATTTGAGCATGAAACTCATGCTTAAAATAGTAATAATTTTTCTTCTTTTTACAAAATATACAATGTCATAAGTACAAAGGTAAATCTAGTTACATTTTCCAACAAAAAGACCTGCTAGATTTTTAGGTAGCACAACTGATTGGCAAATACCAACAATTGAGTCAAAGCAACACCAATACCCCTCTTCAAAGCAACATCAATACCTTACATAATTTCAGGAGCATCCGAACCACACATTGATTCCCTAAGAACTTTGTCAATCTCACAATCCACGGTGAGCTTCGTAACTTTCTTTTCAAGGATGATGTGATATTGTTTTTTTACGAGTGTAAATGTAAATGTTGTTTCAGGAGCATCCGGACCACACATTGATTCCCTAAGAACTTTGTCAATCTCACAATCCACGGTGAGCTTCATAACTTCCTTTTTTAGCATGATGTGATATTGTTTTTTTTATGAGTGTAAATGTAAATGTTTAAGTGAAGATACTGATACCGCCGTTATGTTTCTCTATTACTTACTTCTCTTCAAGGCCAACTACATAGAGAGGAGGGATACAAAACACAGCACAAAGAATATAGTGTCCATCAAACATTGTTTTAACAAAGCAAGTACCCTACATTAGTGCCACAATTTATGTTAATTTGATTTATCACATAACCAACTACCGATATATTTGTAATTGTGCCTTGAGATTACTCAATCAACCTTCACAAGACCGAAATGATCATACTTAACACGAATTGCAAAAGAAAAAAAGGTTGAGCCTAATTGTCCTAGGATTTTTTCCCACAACAAACAACACACCATTTGTTATCAATTCATCACCTCCATGTGTATAGAAATCTTAATCCTCTCCTGTTTTTACTAACTTTGACAAATCAGTATTTCGGTGAAAGTCAATACGTCTATTTTCAAGGTTCTTTTCCACAATGCTTACCATCATCGAAATATCCTTGAGAAATTACAAAACCTCAACTCCAGGGCTGCAAATGGGATCTCGGAGCTGTCTCTTTTCTTCTTAAGGGATCACCACCAGAAAAATAATTGTAAATTCACCCTAAACAATCTAGGGGATAAGTGAGCATTGTATAGGAAGAAATAATCAAAATAGAAGTTTGAAACCGTCCCTGTAGCACTGATTTTGTGTGGAAATTTATTCTTCTGGTTATGTTTTCTGTAGTTGCAAATTTTCTGTATGAAGGCTTCCTTAACCTGTTGTACCACAACCTTTTCTCAACCCCCGTATTTAGTGCCCTCTCTAAGAGAATGTGATGCACCTCCTTGTCTGAAAGACATCACTGCTTGCACAATGTTGACAAGGAAAAAAATCCACCCTCCAAAACAGAAACTGCCTATACTACCTCAATCCAGCAAATCCTTCTGGAAAGGAAACCTCAAGGACCATGAAAAGCTTTCCTAAGTATGAGAGTGGTATACCTATGGGTTGAATTGGCAACAGTAAGAAATTTTGGTTTCTTTGAATAAACAAAGGCAAAGATTTACGTTTCGGTTTGAAACTAAAAGGTGCCAACCATATGGCAAGATAGTGGTGTAACTTTTCTATTTTGTAATAGTCAACAACAGTGACTTATTAACCCCCTTTGGAATTTCATGTAAAAAATATTAATTTGGAACCTTAGAAAGTGTGATACCTAGGCCTTGGATTTAGGCAACGAATGATAAGGCAATCGAGTCCTTCAAAAGTGAAAGAAGTAAGGTAAGTCATGTTTTTTTCTTTAAAGACAATTTCAATTGGCACCTCACATAAATGAAAACCATCTAGCTAACTGCAATGTATCAAGCTGACCAAAAAAATGGTACTACTTAAAGGATGTACTTAACCTATCATCATTCCAAAAACTAGAACGTTAGATGACACCCACATGTACTTGTGATACATGGAAATGTTATTTATAGGGATGCCCTGAAAACAATATTTTTTCAAAAAAAAACAAAAAAAAGGAAGTGAAAACATTGATCATGGTTAGATGGGGGCATTAACGTATCCTTGACACAGTAGAAAGAAAAAATGAAAAAGCGATTAAAAGTGGTGATCTCACATGCAAGCAAAAACAGTCTTATTGGACTCTCATTGGACTCACTTTTTTACAAGGATCAAGAATATCTATTCATCTCTATCAATTGACCCCAAATCTCTAAATATTAGAAAAAACAATGTTGATTAAAATAGTAGGTTTTTGGAATCTAATAAAAATGGTAGTCTTTTGGAACCTAATGAAAGTGAGTTTGGGAGGACCTCCATCAATTTCAATGCTTGGATGGATCTGAAAGGAGACTAATGTCATGAAATCTCATTAGATCTTAACCCTCCAATTGTACAATACTATTGGTGGTTAACACTATCCATAATTGTCAAAAATAAGGTTTCAAATACATTCTTTGTCTCTTGCAATGTTTTAAAACTCTGACTCGGGTTCGGAACCGGCCGAGGGTCGACTCCGACTCTGAATCCGACTCGGTATTGACTTGGCCGGTTTAATTTCAATGACTCCGTCTTTGTAAAAAATACATTAAATATTATTTTTTTTAATAAAAAAACATAATTTTAAAGATTTTCATTCATGTTTTCAAACACAAAGAATTACAATATAGATAAAAGACAACATATGATCTAAGTAGGCTCATGAATATATCCATTATATCAAAATTGCACACGGTACACAGTCCAATACATAGTACATAGTACATAAATGATGATGATATAGAGATCAAAACAAAAAACATAACCAAAGAGGCTTTAGATGGCCTCTACAACAAAAAATGACTAGTCACTACTGTTAGACATCTGACAAGGCAATATCCTCTAGCTCAAACTTTGAATCAGAGGGGGAAACCCCTCTCTCCTCCTCCCCATTAACATCCTGAACTGGAACTACAGCACGTTGAGCCTGAGATAGATGAGCTATGCACTTCTGTTGTGGCTAACTAGAGGAAGTGCCTATGGGTACAACTGGAGGACTTGGGCCTGGGCCTGCTACTAGTGGATCTGCATTTAGTTGAGCCTCTACTTGTGAATCGAACTCCATCCCCACAGCAATATCCTCATCAGAGTCAAACTTTGGTGAACACGTCTCCACTACCCAATTTGATGTTGGATCAGTATCCTCCAATACAATTGGATCTGAATCAGGTCTTTTGTTCAGCAATTGGTTGCGTCTTAATCGAAGGTTGTACGGGACATAGAATAGATCATTTAACTGTTTTTTCTCCAAACAGTTTCTCTTCTTTGTGTGAATATTCTCAAAGACAGACCAATTGCTCTCACACCCAGAAGCACTGCAAGTTTGACTCAAAATGTGGATTGCAAACCTCTGCAATTGAGGACAATGGCTACCAAATGCCTCCCACCATTGTGCTGCAAGAAACATAGTTTTGTAACGAGTTTAAGTTAGCTCAACCAATTATATTCAACTTTGAAATTATAAACAATTATATAAAATAATAAAATATGAATTTGAAAATTGAAATTCTTTGTTTACCTGGCTCATATGATTCCCTTGCAATCCTTGCAAGGTTCTTGCTAAAGGTACCTGTGGCTTTGTTGAACACAATGATATGATTGTGTATCAGCAACTGGTCACTCTTCGTGGGGATCATGCAATCAATGCAGTCAATCAATCCATCACTAACCTTCCCAGTCAAATCTCCTACTTTCTAAGCTCTATAATGATACCTTGGGTTCAGAAAATACCCAGTTGCATGTATAGGGTGATGGTGTTGATTGTTCCATCTTTGATCAATGATTTCCCAAATGGTCCCATATTTACCCACTCTGTCCTTGTATGCTGCCTTTATTTGATCCTTTTCTTGATCCGTAGCCTCATAAATGAAGCCCATAGCCAATCTTTCCCCATCCACGAACCGCAACACCTTAATTTATTGGCTCAATAACCTTCACAATCTTTGTTGCCTTTTTCCAAAATATTTCTTCATTAACTTTCTTTTTCACATCTTTGCCATCCTGTTTGCGAGCCCATTGGCATTCATTCCATTCATCATTGGAAAACAAATTTTGCAAGTTTCTATGTTGGGAAAGCATAGATTGCAATGTCAAAAAATGTGTTGCAAATCTAGTGATGGCAGGTGTAATAATATCCTTGCCCCCTGTGTGTTTTCTCATCAGGTTCAGAATGCATGAGTGATTGTAAATATATTTTGTCATGCTTTTGTCATGCTCTATAGTGTTCTTCATCCAATCTATTTTACCAATATCCTCAAGCATGAGTTCTATGCAATGTGCAGCATATGGGGTCCAAAATATGGTTTTGTGTTTTTCCTCCAACAATTTACCAGCAAGAACATAGTTAGAGGCATTATCTGTGATGATTTGAACGACATTTTCCACCCCCACCTCTTCAAAAACCTCATCCAAACGCTAAAACAAAAAGTGTGCATCTTTCACCTTATCAGATGCATCAATTGATCTTAGAAACATGGTTCCCCGTGGGCAAAAGACAAGAAAATTTATGATGGTACGGTTCCTCTGATCGGTTCATCCATCTAACATGATGGTAAACCCTGTTTGTGCCCATGAGTTTTTGAATTCTTTCAAATATTCATCAATGGACACAATCTCTTTTTGCAAAAGAGATCGTCTTAACTCATGCATAGTAGGGCCTTTGAAGTTCTTTCCAGCAACATACATGACATCAAACATAGGTTCATAATATGGTGAACGAGAAGCATTAAAGGGAATATCAGCATCATACTACCATCTAGCAATGTAATCACAAGCAGTTTCTCTCAATTCTTTCTTCCAATGCTGATCTAAAGTGGGTTGCACTTGACCTCTATTGGCTGTAGGACCATGTGCATTTTCAGAGGGAGAAGAGGGTGCGAAAAAACGTTTGATATTACCCTTATTTTTCATTGCACTCTTACGCTTTTCTTGAATAGACTCCAAAGAGAGAAGAACATAGAGAAAGGGGTTTGATGCATCAGTGCAAGGGATAGATGAAGAACCCTCATAATCAAAATTTGGGTTAGCAGCCATCATGTGTTTTATATTTCTCTTCCTCCCAATTTTAGCCTCTATTTCTTTTTTGCCTAGCTTTGTCTTTCTCAAACTTTTGAAATTGATCTCTCAAAACCTTCCTAATTTCTTCTATTAGTGCTTCACATGGAGTAATTTGGCCTCTAAGACCAACCAAGTGTAGTTTCAGCCTATGAATGCCCTCGCCACCCCCCTTAATTTTTCTCTTACAAAATTTGTAATGCATTTGATCATCAACCATTTCAACATATGCCCAAGCAACATCTTTCATTCTAGGGGCCATTTGGACTGATTTTTTGACTTGGAAATGAAAGGTTTAAATATGAAAATGAAAAAAAAAAACTACTCATTATATGTTCATTTGTTTCACAAAAATCTATGTTTTCCATTTTCAAGTTTGCAAAAAAACAAAACAAGCAAAGGCAGATTTTAGAAGGGGAACAAATACCTCGAGGCTCTAGCCTCCTCAATGCTGCTCCAACAAACCAACTCCTCAATGTTGCTCCAAAGCTTGCCCAATAAGCTTCTCACTGTTGCTCCAAAGCTTGTCCAAGGGACTCCTCAAAGCTACTCCGAAAACCAACTCCACAACTCTTCACAAATTCCTCACAAATGCTCACTCAAATGCAATGAGATAATTTTGAGGAGATGAGAGGGGTTGGTTAGCTTTAATAGGGTAGGGGGGGTTAGAGGTCTTAACAGAACCCTAACAGAAAACAAAAATCCCATTTTGAGTCTGTTTTTGGGCAAAAGTGGGGTTCGCAGTCGACTTTGACTTGCTCAGCCAGTCTAACGCGGGCTCAGCCGAGCCAACTGGTTTGTGACCGAACCAGCCAAGCCAGTCACGGCCATAGATCGGCCCCCAGACCGATTTCTCTACTAAGCCGGTCCAAGTAGGGGGTCAACTCAGTCAACTCGGCCGATTCCGAGCTAGACCGACCAGTTTTTAAAACACTGGTCTCATGAGGTCGTCTTCAAAGCTAATTGGAAGTGGATTATGCCAACCCATATTTTCCTTCATCATGCTCTCAGGATTTGTGTCATAGATGGGGTTTCTATGAAGAATCTAGTGATCTACATTCCTTTTATCCCTTACAATCAAAAGAGAGTGCTGGTATCCTCATTGTCATAGGTCGTGCTTTTCACTATGAGGGGAGGGGATGATAACACCTATAAACTCTTGACCTCCAAAGGTTTCTCTACCACATCTATCCTCTCCAAATAAGAAAAATATTCATCACTACATTTAGGAATTGAAAAGGGATGTGACTTACCAAAATTGTGTCTTCATCCAAGTGCATTTAATCATAATAACGTGCTCTTTCAAGAGCAGAAAGGCATGGAAGGTCTTCAATGGAGTCATGAGTTGCTTTGATAAGGTCTTTAGTGACTTCCTTTGTAACAACCCTTGGTTGATTTTCCATGTAAATAAAATAAAACCAAGGTCACGGGACACGTATTCCAAGTTGAATGGTGGGTAAACATTATAGTGGAAATCACTTGTGGTTTAATAATGGCTATGGAAATTGGCAAAGGCAAAGAGGCAATAATTGGATATTAATTATGAAAATAAAGGAAAATAGGAGAAAAGGAAGGTGAAGAGACACAAATTTGCATGCAAGGGAAATTAGAGGAAAAATGAAGGAAAATGAGACAAAAATAATAAAAAGGCATAAGAGAAACAATTGATATATTTTGTTAGTTATAGCTTTTGTAAGTTTAGCATTTGGCTCTCTTAAACTCTTGAACACGTAGAGTATTCCTAGAGAACTCTAGCATTCACTTGGATTTGGAAGAAGACAAGCTAGAAATCAATGGAAGCGCAAGCTACAACAGGCTTACTTTGTAGGTAACAGGTTGCATGTGTGATCTCTTTATTGGTTTTTGGATGCATGGTATATGTATGTAGTTCCTTGGTTATGTGTTGTCATTTGCATGTAGATTTTCCTGGTTGCAAACTTGCCTTGCCATTTCCTAGATAGCTATGATGTAGTGGGTTTCCCATTTGGTTTTTTGATTGGTTCTCGGGTTTCCTATGGTTGTGAGTTAGGACAAATTCTCCAGAGCCTTGAAACGGCTTGGGTTCCCTGGAGGTTGTGGGTTGAGATGAGAGATCTCTGGAGGCTTGGGTTTCCTGGAGGATATGGGTTGATTTAATAGTTCCTGCAGCCCTAGACAACTTCGGTAAAGACTAATTTGGTTGATGTTAGTGATTTATGAACCATATAGGTGAGATCACTGTGCTCGAGGGTTGTGTTAATTTGGTAGCTCAGTGACAAATTCCAACCATGGGACAAGATTCTTGTTTTCGAGAGGACCAATTTTGACTATTGAAACACTTAATTTGGACAAGGGAAAGTGTACTTTTGAATTAAAGCACACATATGCTCAAAAGGACAAGTCAGATCAAAAGTGAATTTTGATACCCATTGAAGGCTATAAACACAAGTCAAGCGATCCTCATTTGAGGATCATCATGAAGCATTTTTTTATTCTCTTCTTTGGTTTTGGCTCGCACAGGTCTAAGGCAGGTCTGTGGAGAATTGGTTCGCACTAAGTTGAAATCACAGGGTTCGAAGTTCACATTTTTTTAGGGTTTTTAGCCTCAACCGCAGGCTTGCCACGATGAAATTTTGGCTACAACCGCCCGCAGGCCGACTCATTCGTGCAGTTGAAGCCTTTTATCCACACGCACATCACGTCTTCCATGCGGTTGGAAAGTAGGGTTTGTTTTTTATAGTTTTTCGCAGTTGACTATAGATTTCTGAAGTTGACTATAGTCTGGTGAAGTGATATCTAATCAATACATTTTTGCAATCATCTCTTGAATGTTGTTTAGTTGTTTTTGCTGGATAGTTGTATGGATGAAGATATGGATCATTGTATTCTCTCTTTTTCTGAACCTTTAAATGACAATCTAATAAGAAGAATAATTTGAAAGGGTTTTCCTCATAGTGGGTTTTGCCTGGGACTCTGACCAATTCTAGTTTCTCTGTGTGTGAATGTTTTTCTTCTATTGTTCCTTTATGTTCCATTGCATTGATGATGATGTTGTTCTTTCTATATAATTGCATATGTTGTTGAATAGTGTTGTAAAACTGAATAACGATATGATGCTATGGGGTGAATTTAATATGCAAATGAAGAACTGCAATTATCTAAAGCAAAGAACAATATAGCCCTAAGAAAATTTAACATGGTATCAGAGTTGGGCTAAAGAAAAGTCATTGAAGATTACCCCTATGAAGACACTGTTTTTGGATGCAAGAGAAGATGGCTGAGACCTAAAAGAATACTAGGGTTTGGAGGAAACCCTAGGAAATTTGGTTATTAGTGTTTGATGGACATTATGAGGTTAGGGTTTGGAATAATTCCTCGATTATGACAAAGATTTGAGATATGCAACCTAGAAACCTTAGCATGATCAGTGTGAAGATGATCTAGCACTTGTGACAGGTTTGATGTATCCCTAGATGGGATAGTATCAAGTAGGCTTGGTTGCTGATGAAGCTGGTTGAAATATTGAAGACAACAATGCTATATGAACAATGGACAATAATGATTGTTGAAGGTTGGTTTAAGAGGAAGATGATCACCTCTCATTGCAGATAAGTACTTTTTCGATTTATGTTACTCCTTTATGTCTTTGCTCTCTTTTAGATTTATTGGTTTGATCATTTATTATATTTCCTGCATGTATATTTGAGTATTTGGATACTTCTAACCTCCTAATGAGATGTAATAAGTGGATCCTTCTTGAGGATCATTTAAGGTGCAGGAAGAAAAGAGCTACAGTTTCCCATTACAAGTAAGTGATACAAAGTGCAAATGTATCTGAATGTTATAAGGTATGTGCATGATATTGTTTCAGGTGCAATCTTGGATGGGAAGCTAAGCTCTAAGGTATGATGATTATATCACCTTCATAAATGGCTCATATATGCATATCAAAGTAAGTTTGATTCGTGGTACTTATGATGAGATGGTGCACTTAGTATTGGACACATGTCTTACATTCTATTAATTCATGGTAAAGCTACCTAGAAACATTGATTTTTTTTTATATATGGTGACTTGATACTATTGTCAATGCTTGTGATAAGCATGATAACCATGATGATAAAAGTGTAACAATAAAATTGATATTCAGGATCCTCTTGTTGACATTGATTAGGTTTTGATAAGTTTAGTAATTTTGACAGTATGACAAAATTGAATGTCCTCACTTGATGATTAAATAATGTAAAAGAAGTAATGTAGTGCTTATAATATTTGAAGTATGATGATACACCTCTCAGCTACCCCAATCATGTGACTCTAACCCTTGATGAAAATTTGATGTCATGTTTATATGTGATGATGAAGTCACTGATGTTAACATGTTATGACCATGATGAATATATATTTTAGAACCTGATATAGTTTGATTTCATGATCTAAAAGTTTTGCTAATGCATGACAATATTATGATAGACAGGTTGATGTTTGGAATGATGATGACTGAAGTGACTTCCCATTCAAGGAGGGAAACTCTCCTTAGGATCCCTACACCAATTATCATTTTCATTAAATGTATGGAAGATTCTTTATTGTTGAAGTAAGATTTTCGGACATGAATAGTCAAATATATAATGTTATTAGTTGGTAGCAAGTTTTGGTCTGAGAAAAGAAGGTTTCTCCTAGTCTAAGCCCTGTTACCCACCACTTGTGGGTAGTATCCATATGAGAAAATTTTCTCCTATATGGTCCTCAGTCGACAGCGAGAAGCTCCCCCTACAGCCACCAGATAGCTTGATGTGCCACTATCTCCGCCACCTGAGCCAGCCATGTGGTCCCTCGCCCATTTGTTATGATCGTATGTTTGAAGGTGGGCTTCTCGACCTCGAAGGTGTGGCTTTTCATTGGTATAGTTGAGTAATTTTGTTTACTTATCACAGACAATTTTGGGCATGGATTGGGGGGGCGATTCGACAAAAAGAGTGGTTTAGGTCTGTACTCTTGTCTCCTCTGCATGATTTGGTGGTTAGCCTTGTATCCTAGTCCTGTTGGATCTCTTTTACTGGCTATTAGCTTTAGGGCTCGCACTAGATGGGAAATATCGATTTTCGTTGCATGGTCTTTGGTCTGTTAGGTTCCATGTCTGGCCAGTTAGCAGACAAAGATGAGGTGCTCGAACCACTTTGGGATCCTAGGATCTAGCCCTCCTGGATCCAAAGAGGGATCTCTCCATAAATACAAAGAATGATATATCTTTGAAAGCTCAAGATGAGTTATTAGGCTAGTTATGAAGCACAAGGGGGGGTTTAAATGATTTGGTTGGTTGGTTGTTGGGTTGAGTCATGAGATCATAAAATGAGAAAGTAATGGAAGGAAAGGAGCAGAGCAGCAGGATGTTTCAGCAAAAGAGGATAGGTTAAGAATGTGCCATCCATTGGGCCATGGAGTCATGAAAGGAGATTACTTGCAAACAACTAGCCAAGGCTTTCAGAGGGCAAGTCATCTATAATAAAGAATCTTTTAGATAGATGGTGGGATGGAACATTAAGGATTGAAAGTGAAAGAAGGAAAGCAACCCAATTTTTGTCTATAGATCAGGTCAAAGGTCATTTAACTCCAGACCTGCTTGGACATACTCAAAGACAACTTTCAATGAAGTCACAAAGGGGCAGCTTATAGATTGGACCAAAGGTCATTTAACTCCAGGTCTGCTTTAGCATGCTCCGAGGGAAAAAAAGAGATAATATTTGACACAAAGCTAGAGTCTATAGATCAGAGAAGGAATTTTAACCTTCCCTGCTTTGACACCAACAAGAAGCATCCAAGTAGCAAGCTCCGAGTTCACACATCAGCTAGTAGGAAATAAAATCTGCTACACTGGTTAAACCACGGGGGTCTGCCCTCAGATCTCACTATCAACAGAAAACATTAAAGGCAGGGAGAGCAGAAACATAGGGTACCATGTGTGGGTAAATCCTATGCCCAGTTTATGCCTACAGGAAAGAAAACGAATAGCATGAAAAAATACAATAAAACAAGTGAGAGAAAACATGTAAGTAGTAATGGGCAGGATCTATAAAGTTTGCTTGATTAATTTATACAAAACTAGTCACATACAGGCTGTGGTTGTTACAGTCCAAACACCATTCAACCTACTACACATTACCAACTACTACGCTACTCCTCATTGTTATAACGGTGAAAATGAATCCCTCTAACTACATGACAACAATAGGAACAACAACCTTTACAATATATTCTCGGGGATTCTTATGGCGAGCAGAATAACGGAGTAGATGATATTTCATTAAATGGATCGCATTAAGACAGTGGGGGAAGAGGTTAGGGAGGTTAGGTGCCTCTTCTTATTACTTTGCATGTTGTAAGTACTTTGGTATAGTGCAGGGATACTCAATGAGTAATATTGACCTCAGATGTGTTCTTGAAGTCCTTTCCGGCTGTTTGGAACTCTATGCTAGCCTTCTGGAACAAGTAAGCTGACTGAAAGGTCTTCAGGTCTCCATGCTTCCATAATTGCGGTCTTGACAGTCTTTAAGAAGTTTTTGTCAGAGTAGTTAACTGTTTCTGGGCTCGAGGAGGAATGGAGATTGCTATAGGAAGGTGTACCTCTGGAGAAAACTCGTTCTGCTATTATGTAGCGCCGATATGACTTGCTGGTGCGCTCTTTGGTCTTCGAACTGCACCTTAATCCTTTGAACACAGGATTAGCACATTAAATCTTCAATTAAATTCAAATCCTTAAATCCTTCTCTCTTTGATACACTGGCAGCGAGCATCATGGCCTCTCTCTGCTTCCCTCCACGGTAAATGTGATTATAAGTCTGGGGTGATTAAATCACTCTGCGACAACCCGCACAATTCGATAAACTCGTTAAGGAATCCAGGGAGTGGCGGGAGGAATGCTGTGGAGGCCTGGAGGAATGGTGGCGTAATGGTGAAAAATTGATGAAAACATGTGGAACGGGAAGAAACTGAGTGGATGAATGAAAATGGAAGAAAATACAAAGAAGCGGGGCCAATGATGTGGGACCCGGCATGGGCGGAGGGCGATTTGATACGAACCGTTGGATCTCAGGAGGAGATCAACGGTGGTGATTGAGCGATGAAGTTGGAGGAGGTTCCGATGAAAGGAAAATAGTAGAGTGCGATTAGACTCCAGCCGTCAGATCTGAAGGGATGGGCGGCTAAGATCGAATCGGAGGATCGCAATTGGGGCACGAGGGTGACACAGTAAGACCTTTGCGATTGCGATTGGAGTGATGTTGCGATTATGCGATGGTCGTTGGATCAGAGTGACAGATCAACGGTGGAGGCTCAATCGGAAGGGAAGCGGAATGGGGATAAGGGAGCGGAGGGCGGGATAAATACGGACGAAGTCGGATCTCAGGAGGGGATCGACGTCCACGATCCAATTGGAGGGGAAGAATGGGAGGGTCGATACTCCGATGAACGATGGCGTGATCATTTTATGACCGTGGGATCTTGGATTAAAAGGATGGTCGAGATCGGATCGGGGAATCGCAATCGCAAAGGGCAGAAGGTGGCATCGTTTGGAAATTACGATTGCGATTGGAGCTCTTTCGAGGATCAAATCGAATCATGAGGGAATCGCGGTGGAAGTTATCATCGACAGATCGCAATCGGGAGGCCTGCCAGAGGAGGACGCGATGCGATTGAGCATTAAATACGTCAAATGGAGGCAGATCGACGGTTCAAATATAATCGGAGGGGCGAAAGGGAAAGGGTGACGAGCGCGCAACGATTAGCACTGGGCCATCGGATCCAAACGGATAGACAGCTTAGATCGCGGCGGGGTTGAACATAACAAATACACTATCGCATTGGGGGTTTCGACTTTGCAAAGAAACTGCACTCCGCTCCGCACTTCCGATTGCGATTAGCACCTTACGGGCTAGCACTTAGTCTTAGTGTTGGGGTCATGTGGGTAAGTGGTTAGGGGGCTGGCCAGAAAGGGCTAAGCCTCATAAAGTGAAAAGTGGGTCTTTTGGCCTATTTTTAATGCTTTTAAAGGTCAGGAAAGGGATTCAGTAGAGAGGAAAAGGTGTTTTCACGCCAAACAAAGGGTATTTGTAAGATTCAAAGGGGTGTTAGGATGATTTGGAGGGTTAAATGGGGAAATAGAGAGGAGTAGAATGGAAGTAAACAAAGGTTAAATGGGGATGAGATAAGAGGAAAAAGGCATTTTGGGCAATTTCTTCACAAACAGAGAGGCTCCTCTCATGGAATCAGCGGTGAGGATTTATCAGAGGACAAAGGCATAAGGAGGCTTCAAGGATGATGTGTTTTCAAAGGGAATGCATTCCTTGAAGGATCAAAAACATTTTATCCCCCTATTTGCTTGTCAAAAAATTCATAGGGGGCTAACAGTGGCTCCACATGGGGATGACTTATTATTGAAGGAGTCAAGAATTCAGAAAATGATCTTGGTGTAGGCCAGATGCCTAGTACTTGAACATCCATTTTATTTCTTGGATCAGCTGCCACAAATCGTGAAGACATCATCTCAGCAGTAAAATTTCTTCCAAACAACTACCTACCCAGACTATGTCCTAACATTTTTCTTGTGGGTGCATTTGGACTTGCAGACCCTTTACATCATCAATTTTTTACAAACAGGGAAGTAAACCTATTCTACTTCTACCCTTATTACTCCATGAGACCAGATTAGACTGTTGGCCTCATATTTTCTCTACCTAAACTACTATCTGCTGGGATTAAACTGTCTAGCAGATTTCTTCTCTAAGACAGAAATTGAAAAAACAGTCAAGCCAGGATTAGACTGTCTGGCTTGCTGGACTTTGTAGAGATTAAAAACAACTAACTACATGCTCACAACTGAGATTTATTGAGCTTTTCCTACCTACCCTACTCTAACTGGACTATTTACAAGTCTAGCTTACAAACATTGTCTTCCAATGCAACCAGTCCATCAAGTGATCCCATGACTGGTCTTTCTTGCTCAACTCTTTGAGCACACTGGATAGGCAGGGCTGCTCCCACTCTTTTTGTTCCACAACAACAGCTAGAAATTTTTTTATTTCTGTTCGCAACATGCTACTCAAAAAGACCCTTGATCCTTCTTCACTGTTTGTGAGTCAGGTAAGAATGTGAAATGATACTGCATGTAGATTCATCATCGCTCAACCAGGATTTCTTCTTCTTCCACTGGGTCAAGAACAAGACTCTCTTGAGAAAGAGAATCTCCCTCATCTTCTTCATTTTCTGAACTGGAGGACTCATCGTATATGGCAGTGCTATCCTCTCAGAGCTCTGAGATGTTCTGATCTGGTGGGCTGAGCTCTGTGAAAATATCTATGTATTCTTGAGCAGGGGCTTGTTCCATTACTTCCTCTTTTTCAAGAGAAGGTGCCTTGCTTTCATCATGCTCAAGAATCTCTTCTTTGCTTTCCTCCTCATCTTCTGAAAGGAAATACTGCTGATCTCCGATCTCATGACACTCGTCACTGATGCTTTCGTAACCTTCACCGTCAGTTTCATAGATAGGCTGACTGGGTTCACTGCTTCTCTGGAGTTGCTGGCCCTAGATTTCCTCCCATGGGTCTACCGATGATGGTTCTGCAAACTTAGTTTTTCTCTGGAAACAATCATCATCAAATAGATCATAACTAGGAAAGTCATAATCATAAGCAATGTCACCCATCAAACCTGTCGGATTCTCAGCAAGTATTTCTTCGTCTTGATCCACAGAGGAGCTTTCTGGATCTGTAAAATCACACTCAGGAGATGAATGGGCAAGAGTGTGTGTTCTATAAAATATTTCTGAGGTGGACCGCTGGTTTAATATTTGATCAATCTCTTCTTCTGTCAAGAGAGGGGTTTCCCTTTCATCATGGACAGGAGAACAACATTCCTCTTTCTCTTGTATTAGTTGATTTGGAGGTGGGATATTTTCTTGAGCCTCTTCTTCCACATCAGATTCTGCCTCTTCAATGTGGTCTCTTGTTTCCTCAAAGAAGCGTTCCCTATTAGCTTTTGCTATTAGGTCCTGATATTCTCTAGTCAGCATAACACAAGACATAGGTAAGAAATCAGGCAGTTCCTGATCACTTTCCTCTTCGTTTTCTATAGATTCTTGAGAATCATACATGTCTTACTCATCTTCTCGGTCTTGAGTTTGTTCTTGTTATGGAAGAGGCATGGGCTGTTCTTAATAATCATCATTTGCATTCATATTAGCCATATACATATCCAGCACTTTACCAAACATTTCTGCTATTCCATTGAGTTGGTCACACAAAGCATCAAGCTTCATATACCTGTCCATGTATGGATCCATGTTTCTTCAAAGAAGGCTACTGCATCTTCTCAACCAGTTCAGAGTCCTCCACCAGTGGAGTCATTAGGTCTTTTAGGAGTTATGGGGTGTGGAGTCGCCAGGTGGATGAATTTGACTATTTGAAGCAGACTGATGTCCACCATCAGCAATGAGATGCCAATCTAAAGGCAAAGTGGTCTCTTCCCTAGTGGAGTCGCCATTATGTTGGGGTTCCCATGTTTTGGCCAGATTGGCAAGACCAAAATATGAGACAACATCATAACCACTTTGGGGCCCTAGGATCTAGCCCTCCTGGACCCGAAGAGGGATCTCTCCATAAATACAAAGAATGATATATCTTTGAAAGCTCAAAATGAGATGTTAGGCTAGGTATGAAGCACAAAGGGGGCTTAAAATGATTTGGTTGGTTGTCGGGTTGAGTCATGAGATCATAGACTTGAAGGTATTATTAGGAGGATGGGTGCAAAATAGCAAAGACGTTCGCAAAGAGGATAGGTTCGCAACGTGCCATCCATTGGGCTATGGAGTCATGAAAGGAGATTACTCACACACAACTAGCCAAGGCTTCCAGAGGGAAAGTCATCTATACTAAAGGATCTTCTTAGACAGATGGTGGAATGGAACATTAAGGAAAGAAGGTGGAAGAAGGAAAAGAAACCAATTTCTATCTATAGATTAGGCCAGAGGTCATTTAACTCCAGACTTGCTTGGACATACTCATAGGCAACTCTCAATGGAGGGACAAAGGGGCAGATTATAGATCGGACCAAAGGTCATTTAACTCCAGGTCTGCTTTAGCATGCTCCAAGGGAAAAACAGAGATAAGTTTTTAACACGGAGCTAGAGTCTATAGATCGGAGAAGGACTTTTAACCTTCCCTGCTTTGACACCAGAAAGAAGCATCCAAGCAGCAAGCTCTGAGTTCACACATCAGCTAGCAGGAAATACATCTGCTACACTGGTTAAACCACAGGAGTCTGCCCTCAAATCTCACTATCAGCAGAAAAAATTGAGGGTAGGGAGAGCAGAAACATAGGGTACCATGCGTGGGTAAATCCTATGCCAGATTTCTGATGCCTACCAAAAGAAAATGAACAGCATGAAAAAATGTAATAAAACAATGTAGAGAGAAAACATCACCCGTAGTAATAGACCAAGATCCTGTGAAATTTGCTTGATTAATTAATGAAAAACCAGTCACATACACTGAGCTCAATGGCTGTTACAGTCCAAACTTTCTCCTCCCAACCTACTACATTACAAACTACTCTACTAGTCCCTCCCAAGACTGTTCTAATAGTCAAAATGAATCTGTCTAACTACAACAACAACAACCGAACAACAATGCTTTACAATATGTTCTCGAGGATTCTTATAGGAGAAGATAATAACAGGAGTAGATGATATTCATTAAATGGATCTCATTAAGACAGAGTGGGGAAAGAGTTTGTGCCCACTCTGCTTAATGGCACTCGCATCATTGTAAGTACTTTTTGGTATGGTCCTGGAGACTCGTCAGCCAATATTGACCTCGGATGTTTCGTGAAGTCCTTTCTCCGCCGTAAGGCCCTCCGTCTCGTTTCCTTCTCACAAGGTGATCGAAAGATTTTCAGTTCTCCATGCTTCCATAACTGCGGTCCCGACGCCTTTAAGAAGTTTTGCCGTAGTAATTAACCGTTTCCGGGCTCGAGAGGCATGGAAACCGCCGTAGAAGGTGTACCTTGGAGAAAATGCGTTCGCGGCTATGTAGCACCGATATGACTTGCCGGTGCGCTCTTTAGTCTTCTTCAAACTACGCCTTAATCCTTTGAACACGGGATTAGCACATTAAATCTTTAATTTTCAATTACGGGGTTAAATCCCTCAAATCCTTCTCTCGCTGATACATTGGCAAACCGACCGCATCAAGCCCCTCTATGCTTTAAACCACAAGCTTGACTGGGAGTTGTAGAATACGTGAGGATTAAATCACTCTGCGACAACCCGCACAATTCGATAAACTCGTTAAGGAATCCAGGGAGTGGCGGGAGGAATGCTGTGGAGGCCTGGAGGAATGGTGGCGTAATGGTGAAAAATTGATGAAAACATGTGGAACGGGAAGAAACTGAGTGGATGAATGAAAATGGAAGAAAATACAAAGAAGCGGGGCCAATGATGTGGGACCCGGCATGGGCGGAGGGCGATTTGATACGAACCGTTGGATCTCAGGAGGAGATCAACGGTGGTGATTGAGCGATGAAGTTGGAGGAGGTTCCGATGAAAGGAAAATAGTAGAGTGCGATTAGACTCCAGCCGTCAGATCTGAAGGGATGGGCGGCTAAGATCGAATCGGAGGATCGCAATTGGGGCACGAGGGTGACACAGTAAGACCTTTGCGATTGCGATTGGAGTGATGTTGCGATTATGCGATGGTCGTTGGATCAGAGTGACAGATCAACGGTGGAGGCTCAATCGGAAGGGGATACAGGACGGGGACAAAGGAGTGGAGCGGGATAAATCTGGACCGTTTTGATATCTCATGAGGAATCGGGACACACGATCTAATTGAAGGGGAGAAATGGGAGGGTTGACACTCCGATGAACGATGGCGCGATTAGTTTATGACCATCGGATCTTGGATTAAACGGACAGTCAAGATTGGATTGGGGAATCGCAATCGCAAAGGGCGGAAGGTGGCATCATTTGGAAATTGCGATTGTGATTGGAGCGGGAAAGAGAGGGTCGTCAGATCAACAGGGGAATCGACGGTGGAGATTATAATCGACGGATTGCACCTGAGGCAGAGAGAGGGGAAGCGATAAGAGAGACGAGGATGCGATATTGACACTCGCCGTCCGATTTGGAGGCAGATCGACGGCTCACACGTAATTGGAGGAGTGGATGGATAGGGGCGATGGGGCGTAGTGCGATTAGTGCCAAGCACTCGTTGGATTAAATTATGGATCAACGATGGAGATCACTATGGCAGACTTTATACCAACTCAAATCGCACGGATTTTATCGCACAACACTGAAAGTGCTTCACCGAAATATTGCTAATTGTGATTAGCGTCTAGGCTTCAACGTTTGGTCTTAGTGCTAGGGGTATATGGGGATGGTCCTGTGAGGTCGTGGGCCGAAAGGGCTAAGCCTCATAAAGTGAAAAGTGGGGTCTTCCAACACTCTAATGCTTTCAAAGGCTCTAGGATTCGGTAGGGAGAAAAAGGTGTTTTCACGCCAAACAAAGGGTATTTGTAAGATTCAAAGGGGTTTTAGGATGATTTGGAGGGTTAAATGGGGAAATAGAAAGGAGTAGAAGGGAAGTAAACAGAGGTTAAATGGGGATGAGATAAGAGGAAAAAGGCCTTTTGGGCAATTTCTTCATTGAGAGGCCTTCATGGAATCACTGGCAAGGATTTACTGCAGGATAAGGCACAAGAAGGCTCCAAGGATGATGTGTTTTCAGGGGAAATGCATTCCTTGAAGACTCAAAAAACATTTTAGCCCCATGTTTGCTTGTCAAAAAATTCATAGGGGCTACTGTGTCCCACTTCCCTTCACCATATATATCACTCTGCTCCGCTTATTTTAAAATCGTTTATCACTTTTCCCATCTAGTTTCACATTTGTCCATTAGGTCCACAAAGGGTTAGCCTCCCCCTCTCCTTGTCCACACTTTGGTTCAAGCCTAGAACGATGCCTTGGAGGATGATGCAACTAAAAAGAAAGGAAAAACCTTATTTTGGCCACTCTTAACAAGAAATGTACCACAAAATACAAAATATGGCTGGGACATACAAATTTAGCTTGTGCGCAAAAGCCAAACATGAGATCTACCCCTTACCTATGGCCATCACCCTAGTTCCTATGGGCCTTAGATGAGCCCCCTCCACATTAAGGAACCCATGATTGTCGCAACCCCTGGTGGGCAATGAGTTGCCTGTGAAAATTTTTGAATCTAACGGACAAAAATCCTACTGCAGTTAACTGATTTGCATTTCCTAATTGTGTTCTTCAATTAACAAGTTTGTTTATAGAATTATTCAGTAAATATTAATGCAAATACACTGCAACCTACACCAATATACAGATAAAGTAATGAAAAATAAGATGAGACAATCACACAAAGGACACAATTATTTTTGGACTAACGTCACCGGAAAAACCCATTGTGGGAAAACTGGTGCAGCAGATCTTAGGGTTTTTATTATTAAGAAACAGTTCTCTGAGTACAATCTGTGGATACCTTGCTAGCCATCCAGTATAGAGAATTCTCGACAGAAAAAAAAATAGTGAGTTTTACCTCACACTGCAAGTCTCGGCTGATCCGGATCCAAACTAGAAAAACCCCAGCTCCCTCAGTGCTACCTCTGCGCAGTAGATGCGTAGGCATGCATGGGGATGGCTGAGGACAACATCACCTCTTCTCTAAATCGATATACCTCTCGAAAAATCAAGTTTTAGCCCTCCCGGCTCAAAAAATCCGATCTCTAGCAAAACGCGGACTGTCCCTTGGAAACACTACACAGTTCATGTGTGACCCCTGCGTGGGCTTGCGTCATCCATTTTGGGGATTGCGTCACTTCTCGTGGTGGCTATGATGCTTCCTTTGTTATCTCTACTGCCTCTCTGGTGTGTACTATTGGTCCTCCGACTAATACCTGCTTCTCCCCCTCACTCAACTGAATCACTTAGATCTTATCTTCATCGGAGCATTGATCCGTCAGAAGAATTCGATCTCCATATTCACTCACTATGTGTGTTCTCCAACTGAACCTCAAGCCTTCCTTTATACTTTTCATGTTGAGATATCAATGGTCGTGATCAAATCTTTAATCAATGGCTAAGATTCAAACAGACTTGATCCTCGTCACTCAGAAGCTTCTCACCCACATTTACATTAATTCACTTTAATTATGTCAATTTCCTAAGTTTTAACTTAGGCTTCATTAAAAATAATTAATTATTTGAATAACATGCACTCCACGCGGATTTTCTCTAAACGATTTATGCGTTTTGGAGATCTCATGCGTTCTGTCCTATCCACAAAATTTCGGAGCTAAAGCACATTTGATGCTACCCAAAAATATAAACTCCCTCTTAGCGAGGAATGTGCTCTAGCATTACTTCTCACCAAAAGCATCACCCTGTTCCATGACATCGATCGTCTGCATTGTTGATGCTCGTTCTATTGCCCCTCATACACTGCGCTACTGCAATATGTACTACTGCCCATGACTCTGCCACTGTCACTGCTCCATCTGTACTACAACTCACTCTCAAAATGGTGCATCATGTTGCCCATAGCACTGCAATTGCTAACTGTTGCACTGCAACAGTTGCTGAGAGTTAAGCAACTGAAAGACATCCCAAATCCTGACATACTAGTCAGTGTGGATGTACTTCCTCTACTGCTAATCTGCGCTGACCCTATGATGCTACTGTGTTGTTGCTGCACTGCGTAAGCACTGCTTTGCACTGTGTTGCACCACTGTGCATTGCGTTGTTGCCTCCTCTGCTTGTGCTGCTTCAGACTTTGGCGCTCTAGCTCTGCCACTGTTGCTCCATCATCCCTCACACCAATTGAATCCTGTCATTCTGCTACTGTCATTAAGGGCTCCTGTAGCTGTTTATGATCCAAGAGTTTGGGCACCTCAATGATCCTACCCTACACTGTAGTTCCAATCTACAACTCCATATCACCCCACCTCTTCTCTAGAGGTGCATGAGCACTCATGGTGCATCCATCACCATCCTCCTCATCAGCATGCGCTGGAGAAGCCTTCGATTCAGACTTCTCTTCTTTTCCCTTCTTCTTTAGAGCGCACTGCATGTCCAAATGTCTCATTTCTCCACATCTGAAGCATCTGACTTCCGAGAGGTCCTTTCTCTTTTGTCTTTGTTGCCCTCGTTGCCCCTTTGATGCGAGAGCGTCATATTCCTCTTCCTCCTTGTTGACTTCGATCCCTTTACCACTGCTTCCCGCCTTGGTCCACCATCTAATATCTTCTTGTCAAAGAGCTGCCCACATCTCCTCCCAACTAGGAAGAGTGGCCCTGCCCAAAATACTTTGGACAAAAGTTTCTCAATCTTCAGTGACTGCATTCTATTGATTTTGTAGCATCCGAAATTGATCTATGTCTCATATTCGGTGAGGACGCTTGGACACCAACATTCCAAAGAACCTAGAAACCGTTTGTGGAAATTCCACTCGGTTCATGTTTTATTAAAATAATTAATACTTGGTTCATGTTTTATTAAAATAATTAATAATTTTAATGGGGACCCTAAGTCTAAAAATATGGAAATTAAATAATTAATGGATACTAATAAAGTTGAGTGTGAATATTCTAGAGAACAACGATCAAGTCAAGATTTAATCTTAGTCATTGATTAGACTAATAATTTGGGTCATTGATTTGTCAATGAGAAAGAAGGCTTGAGGGTCATTTGGAAAGTAAGCTGAGGAAAAACTCAGTAACACGAGGGAAGTCGATTCTTGTAGCATAGAATTTGATTCCAGAGGGAGAGTTGTAGGGCTGAGGAAGCGGAGGGCTTCAACAACAATCAAAACTCGAGGAAGAAGGAAGCAAAAGAGTAGAGAGGCAACATAGAGGGACAGTGCAGCAATGACGCAGTCTCACGCAGTCTCTACGCAGAGGTGACACAGTCAAGGATAGAGTGTCTCTCGGGTGTCGGAAGTTCTCCAAAGATCGGGAGAAAAATTATCTCAGGTGTCTTCTTGCGGTTTCTCAGCTATTCTACCAGTCATTCCTTGTAAATAAATTGTTGCTGAATATTAATATATAAACCCTCATCTGTTGCACTGGTTTTCCCACATTAGGTTTCTCTGGGGACAATTGTCCAAAAATAACCGTGTTGATGTGATTGGTTCTCAAGCTTTTATTCTATTGTTCTTTTATTTATATGTATAAATTTGATAGGTGCAGTAGAATTTATTTCGACATTTACTGAAGGGTTTTTCATAAATAACTTATTGTGAGAATAAGTAGGAGAAACAAATCAGTAACTGCAATAGAATTTCAGAGTTGAAATTTTCACATGGTATCAGAGCAAAGATCAGGGAACATGATTGTAGACCCATGGCTACTCCAATGATCAACTCGAAGAAGATTGATGTATCTGAAGATGATGACGTTGATCCTATCTTGTACAGACAGTTCACAGGGTCCCTGATGTATCTGGTCAACACAAGGCCAGACATTTGTTACACTGTCAATGCTCTCAGTCAGTTCATGGTGGAACCACGGAGGGCACATTGGGCAGAAGCCAAGCATGTTCTCAGATACATGGGAGGAACAATCGAGCATGGATTAAGATACACTCGAGACAATGACATCAGACTGAGTGGGTTCACTGATGCAGATTGGGCTGGAAGTTCAGTAGGTCGGAAAAGTACCAGTGGGTATTGTTTCAACATTGGATCAGGAATGACTTCCTGGTGTAGTAGGAAACAGAAGTCCGTAGCTTTGGGTTTAGCTAAGGCAGAATATATGGCAGCAAGAAAAGCTTTGTGTGAATCCATATGGCTTAGGAAGCTGCTTGTGAATCTCCTCAAGGAGAAAATGGAGGTGACCAGTATTCTATGTGATAATCATAGTTGCATTAAGCTCTCTGAGAACCCTATGTTTCATGATCGATCAAAGCTATACAGTTGCAGTACACTCCAACAGGAGAGCAGGTGGCAGAAATCCTTACTAAGGCTTTGGGAAGAACAAAGTTTGTTTATTTTAGAGAGAAGATGGGGATGATCAAGAATTCGTTTCAGTAGTAGAAATGGACAAGTGCAGAAATTGAGAGGGAGCTGCAGTACAGATGTGGCAGTGATAGTGACAATGTCATGGGAAGCAGTAGAGAAGGCAGCCGCACAGCAAATGAGGGGCAACAGTCGAGCATCGACAACACAGAGGATGCTTCAGGTTTAGTGTGGTATGCGGTAGGAAAACTGCTAAAACACTTTCCTCGCTAAGAGGGAGTATTGATTTTTGTAGCATCAGAAAGTGATCTAAGTCTCAAATTTGGTGCAGAGGCTTGGACACCAACATTCCAAAGAACCCAGAAACCATTTGGGGAAATTCCACTCGATTCATGTTTTATTAAAAGAATTATTATTTTAATGGGGGCCCTAAGTCTAAACTTAGGAAAATTAAATAATTAATCGATATTAATAAATCAGAGTGTGGATCTTCTTAAGAACGAAGATCAAGTCAAGATTTAATCTTAGCCATTGATTAGACTTCTAATCTAGGTCGTTGATTTTTCAATGAGAAGATTACAAAAGACGACTTGAGGGTCATTTGGAAAGAAAGTCGAGAAAACACTCAGTAACTTGAGGGAAGTCGATTCTCAAATAATAGAATTTGCTTTCAGAGGGAGACTTGCAGGGCAGAGGTAGCAAAGGGTTTCAACAATAGTCAGAACTCAAGGAAGAAGGAAGCAGGAGAGCAGAGAGGCAGCACATAGGAGCAGCGTAGCAGTGTTGTGGTCTCACGTAGTCTCTGCGCAGAGAAGGACGCAGAGGTGACATAATGAGGGATAGAGAGCCTCTCGGGTGTTATAAGTTCTCCAGAGATCTGGAGAAAAATTATCTCAGGTGTCTTCCTGCAGTTTCTCATTTATTATGCCATTGATTCCTTGTAAAGAAATTGTTGTTGAAGATTAATATACAAACCCTCAGTTGTTGCACTGGTTTTCCCACATTGGGTTTTTTGGGGACAATTGTCCAAAAATAACCGTGTTGATGTGATTGGTTCTTGTGCTTGTATTCTATTATTATTTTCTTTATATGTATAAATGTGATAGGTGTAGTATAATTTATTTTTAAATTCACTGAAGTGTTTTTCATAAATAACTTATTGTGAAAATAAGTAGGAGAAATAAATCGGTAACTGCAGTAGAATTTCAGAGTTGAAATTTTCATACATTCAAGGCAATCTTGACGATAAATCCAACATCTGGTGTAGCCCCTACAGAAGCTAGCTGATCTCGCATCCCTTGCAATCTGATAAGGAAGGGATCGATTTCTTCTCCCTTCTGCATTTGAAACAATCTCAACTGATTCTCAGGCAACATCTTCCGCTGGATGAAAGATCCGTCGTATAATGTGGTCAATGCCAACCACGTTTCCCTTGTTGTGTTCTTCCCAGTAACATGTGGGATCATATGATCCTTGACTCCGTCCATGATCAGGAGCTTCGCTTTCGCTTTAGTGTCCTCATACTTCTTAGGAGGATCAACATCAAGCGGAACAACAATCATGTTCAAGGCATGATCCTTGATGCGATGTTCATCCAAAACTGCTAGGATCCTGGGCTTTCAGATGACAAATTTGGATGCTCCATCCAACTTGTCATGATCCCTAAGTCCACTTGCAGCCATCTATGCTCAACTGAGTGTCGAACAAGTTCCTTTCTCCCTCTTTCATTTCTTCCCCAACAAAACTCGGATCTCGATTTCATTGGCACTAGAAATCCTCTAAGGAACAAGTTCCCTCTGAATCTCGATTTCCTTCACAGAAATCCTTCTGCCAACAAATGTCGAATCACCCCTCTTTGATCTCTCTTTGTTGTTGCTCAGCACTGGATTTAGACTTCATGGCAAGAAATCTTCTGAGGAATTGATTCCCTATGCTTCTACCCCACTAGACATTGTTTTGCACCAACAGAATCAATGTCCCACCAGCAACACTAGATAAAAATCTGAGTTGCACCTCCAGCACGGAAAAAAAAAATGAGACTCAATAGCCTTTGTGCTAGCCCAGCAATCATTCTGCTTCCTTATGCAGCTACATCGTCACCCTAGCAAGATGACACAAGCTCTGCGTGAGCCTTCCTTGGTGACTGTCGCCCTTCTTGCACTGTCTCTCGAGACAACTGCTTTCCTGCAGCAGATTTTCCTCTGTCCTTTCGATGATGGCTTCAGTCCTTCTTGATCTACAAATGATCTGATACCATGTGAAAAATTTTGAATCTAGCAAACATAAATCCTACTGCAGTTAGCTGATTTTCATTTCCTAATTGTGTTCTTCAATTAACGAGTTTATTTACAGAATTATTTAGTAAATATTAATGCAAATACACTACAGCCTACGCCAATATACAGATCAAGCACTAAAAAATAAGATGAGACAATCGCACAAAGGACACTTTTTTTTTTACTAACGTCCTCGGAAAAACCCAATGCGAGAAAACTGGTGTAACAGATCTGAGGGTTTTTATTATTAAGCAACAGTTTTCCAAATACAATATTTGGATGCCTTGTTGGCCATCCAGTACAAAGAATTCACGGCAGACAAAAAAAATAGTGAGTTTTACCTCACAATGCAAGTCTCAGCTGATCTAGATCCGAACTGGCGAAACCCCAGCTCCCTCTGTGCAGCCTCTGCATAGTAGATGCGTAGGCCCGCGTGGGGATGGCTAAGGATTGCGTCACCTCTTCTCTGAATCGATCTGCCTCTCGGAAAATCAAGTTTCAGCCCTCCAGGCTCAGAAACTTAGATCTCCAGCAAAACTCAGACTGTCCCTTGGAAACACTACACAGTCCCCGTGTGAGCCCTACGTAGGCCTGTGTCACCCCTTTTGGGGACTGCATCACCTCTCCCAGTGGTTGCGTTGCTTCCTTTGTTGTCTTTGCTGCCTTTGTGGTGTGTACTCTTGGTCTTCCGACCAATAACTGTTTCTTCCCCTCCCTGCACTAAATCACTTAGATCTTATCTTTGTCCGAGCATTGCTCCGTTAGAAGAATTCCATATCCAAATTCACTCACTGTGTGTGTTCTCCAACTGACCCTCAAGCCTTCCTTTATACTTTTCCTGTTCAGGAATCAACGACCGTGATCAAATCTTCAATCAATGGCTAAGATTGAAATAGACTTGATCCTCGTCATTTAGAAGCTTCTCACCCACATTTACATTAATTCACTTTAATTATTTTAATTTCCTAAGTTTTAACTTTGGCTCCATTAAAAATAATTAATTATTTGAATAACATGCACTTCGGGCGAAATTTCTCTAAACGATTTCTCAGTCTTGGAGATCTCATCTGTTCTAGCCCGTCCACAAAATTTCGGAGCTAGAGCACATCTGATGCTACCCAAAAATCAAGACTACCCCACCTTAAAGGGGGTATATACTGCTATATGCTACATGTCATGCTCTCATCGCTTGGAGCCTCGAGCAGTTATGAAGAAAAATCAATGAAAGGAAAAAGGCATATGAATAAGGGTGTAAAAACAAAGGTCGAGTAACTCATGTACCACAATTTTCTCCCTTCTTCACTCATATACCCAAGTATGGGCTTCCCTCATTATATATACCCTTGTACCATGGCATGTAGCTCAGAGCCTTCCCCTGATCCCTACTTCACTCCATCATTATATCACATGGCACCTACCATTTGATGGATGAACCATGGACATGTAACCCCATTTAAAGGTTGGAACCACATAATAGGGTCCTGCGTTAACCCCCTTATTGAGCTTGGAGACACCTGTACATGCCAAAGCCCACTATGGAAGGGCATGCCACCATGAAGTGTCTAACTAATTCCATGATTTGTAAGATCTTTTACTTGATTACTCTAAAGATTTGTTGTATTGAAGGGCAAGGGAATGCATTGGATCTTATGCAGGATTGCAGGTGGGTCTCCATTTGGGGTTTAGTCTCCCTATATGGGGTCCAAGCTCTCCAGAGGGCCACATTGGCACTTGTAGGGTGAGCATTGAATGCCATGGTCCTCCACTATAGCAGAGTACTTCATAGGTCCCCAACACCATTTAGTGTCGCCTCGTGTTACACCTTTCGGGATGAGGAGGATGCACTTGGATCACCATGCCCAGCCGATTTCACAATTGTACCACACACTTGGTAGAGGTTCCACGGTCCAGATGAAGGTGTGTCTCACTACGGGAGACATATGGTGGGCTTGTGTCATCACCTTAGCCCTTACAGATGGTTTATAAGCATTATTGATCCACCTGGAGACCCATGAGGAGGTCATTATGCCCCCACACCCACTTAGGGACACCACATATGACTTGCTTGGATATCGAGGGGTCAACCCCTTATCCACCATGTTAGGAGTCTATTCTCTTACCATGGCACACTTTGGGCTCCATTAGGCCTACTCAATGGCCCAATGACTCATTGGGTTCAGGCATTAAATTCTTGTATGGGTGTACCGTAGCTCATTCTCTCCAGGAGATGAATTTTGGAATGAAACAATACAACTTACAAATGGTTTTAGTCTTTGTTAAGACTGATGATATTGTCGTCTATGGTTAAAAAGGAAAACACAGAGGTAGTAATAGGAGTCTAGGGCCTTCAAGGTCCAAATAGTTTGAACAAGACACTCTGATACCAAAGTGTGAGACCCAGATTCAAAAATTTTAACTAGAGAAATTAGGAAACATTATAATTTAACAAAAGTAAAACCTAATATTGAAATTGTATTAAGAAGAGAATATCTAGAATTTTAAAGAGTAGCTTAGCTTTTAGGAGAATACCTAGAATTAATTTAAGGTGTCCTGCATTGGTTATTCTCGCTACTGCATATACCAAACCTTACCTCCCAGCCTATCTGGGGTCTACCTGTACGGTTCCCAGATGTAGAAGACAGATCTTCTAGCCCTCGTGCCCAGAATTTCAAGAACAATCGAGCTATATGGTTCCCTTTGTGGCTCCTCTGTAAATTTATTTCTCAATGCCTCTAAAAACAATTCTCTAAAAAAATCCTCTCCTTCTTTGTGCATTACCCTTCTCCTTATTCCTGTTCTACCACCACCTCCTCCTTCCCCGTGTCTGGTGTCTCCTGCACCTTCCAGGAGCAGTAACTTAGTCATTTGTCTCTCACGGATATCCAAAGGGGGTCTCATACAACCTTTGTATTGTACTTATATTACTTATATTTATAATGTTTTGCCTTAAATTTTATTCATACTTTTATCTAAGCTTATACTTTAAGTTGGAATGTTTTAATTTAATTTCTATCTTTTTTATTTATTAATCTTATACTTTAATTAAAATGTTTTAGTTTAATTCATATTTATATTCTTTATAAATTTAGTTAATTTTTGATGTTATAATCCATATATATATAAGTGGTACTATATCCAAGCCCTACTTGATATATTTATAATATACTTGTGAGTTAGGAATTTATTTCGATAATTGATTCATCAATCCTAAACTTAAACTTAGACATTTTCCATATCAGCCAGTATGTATACTAGTGCATTATATGTGGTTCACGCATATGTAGCTATCACATGCATGCCTCGTATGTATGCTAATTTTCACATTTCGTTTGTGTTTGTAGGTGGGTCATTACATACAACCCCCCTTCTGAAAACTTTGTCTCGAAGTTAAGGTTTATATAGTATCTCCATAATTTAGTTAGTGATTTAGTGTAATCATGCAAGAATTGAATTCTTGCATTTCAAGATTGAATTTTTTTTAATTAACATGAGGGTACATTAAAATTTGTGTTTTGAACATTTAAAATTTTACAACCTTAATATTCATGCTACGTCTTTGTTGGGTTCCCAAGCTATTTTAGAATCAACCTATCCTTCCTAATCTCTTCCGGTCCCATCCTATCCGTCCTCTATAGGAATATGCCATGGTGTCGTTTTACTAATATAACCATTCATAAACCTCAAGAGTGTCAACGTCGATTATATCGACCTGATCGCTCAGTAGGCATCTGGCAGCCATCATCACACATCTAAGGGAGCGTGACTCACACAGTCCTCGCATGACTCATTTTTTTTTAGGGTAAATAGCGGGAAGTACCTCCACCCCTCCTAGTAGGACCAAGGTTAACACTCTATCATGGAATCTCATTGAGCCTCAATTGTTCTTGGAATTTTTTCATCACGTGGTTGATTTGATAACGATGTTATCTGCAATGTAAACACTTGTCCATACGTTATAACATATGCATCAACATATTCAAAACAATTTGTATTTAAATATCAGTTCTTGTATAATTCATATGTGTTTCTATCTACAATATAGCATACTTGGACATATCCAACTCATAAATTAGCTTTCATACTAAAATGTAGTCATTCTTTTATTTCTGTCTCATTAATCATGTCCATATTGATAATTGAAACAAACTTATAGATATCTTCATCCATAACGTAATTCATGATTTATATTTCATGGCAAGGTTAATCAAGTACTAAACTTCATATTGGTGTTCGTATTCCAGCAATGTTAATTAAATAACATATTTCATATGGATATCCATGTAGCAGGGGAGTTAAGAAAATAGCATATATCATGTATTAGTAGAGTTAAGTAAACATCTTATTCTCGGAAAAATAAAATTCATTTTTACATGCGAGAGTAAAAAATGATAGTCGTAAGTATTCAGCTAAAATAGAGTAGTTACATACAAAATTAGGTTTTGAGTTCCTCAAAATCAGCACAAGTTGGGGTATCTTTGACATATGACCTCTGTAACTTCCCAAGTAGCCAATCCAGGGTTGTACTTGTCCCATTAGACCTTAAATTGGTCTACCAGTCAGTTCTTGAGCTATCGAACCCTACGTTCAAGTAGACGTAATTGTTCAACCGTAATTGTTCCCTTGTCTGATACCTACAGTTCCTTTCCTTGAAGGTTATGAGATTTTTCAGCTATACACTGTCGTAAGACAAATATATGAAATAGATTATGAAGTTTATGCAAGTGGGGTGGCAGTGCAAGACGATAAGCGACAGGTCTGATTTTTTCTAGAACTTTGAATTGCCCAATAAATCAGGGCGATAACTTTGTCCCTTTTCCAAACCAGATGGTGCTTTTGTTTAGTCTGATGCAGATGAAGACTTGATCTCCTACTTCATATTTCCTATCAGTCTTGTGAACATCAACATAATTTTTTTGTCTATCATGTGCCTCTTTCAATCGTTGCCTAATTTGCTTTACCTGTTCCTCCATTTCTTGAATTAATTTTGGCCCCACTATCACCCGATCAAATTTTGGTCCCACTATCACCTGATCTTCCAACCTGTCCCAAATTAATGGTGTTCTACAAGTTCTTCCATATAATTCTTCAAATAGCGGCATCCCGATTGAACTGTGATAACTATTATTGTATGAAAATTCAACTAAGGGCAAGTATTTTTCCCTGTGTGATTCATGGTCCATAACATACATTCTTAGCATATCTTCTAGTACTTGGTTCACCCTTTTTGTTTTCTCATCAGTCTCAAGATGATAAGTTGTGCTTAAATTTAATTGAGTTCCCAAGCCTAATTGCATGCAAGTCCAGAATCTTGAAATGAATCGTGAGTCCCTATATGATGTGATATTCTTAGGTGCTCCATGAAATATGATAATCTCATTTTTGAATATCCGGGCTACATCAGCAAGTTCGTAAGTATCTCTTACAGGAATAAAATGGGCATTTTCGTTAATTTATCCACCATAACCAAAATGGCATTATGCCTGCGTGGCGTAAGAGGTAGCCCAATGATTAAATCCATAGAAATTATTTCTCATTTGTGTTGATTTTTGGGTAGCATCGAATGTGCTCTAGCTCCGAAACTTTACGGAGGAGCTAGAACACATGAGATATCCAAGACCTAGAAATCGTTTGGAGAAATTCCACCCCAAGTAAAAGTTGTTCAAATAATTAATTATTTTAAATGGAACCTAAGTTAAAACTTAGGGAATTTAAATATTTTAAGTGAATTAATTTAAACATGTTGGTGAGAAGCTTCTAAGTGACGATGATCAAGTCTAATTTAATCTTAGTCGTTGATTAAGGATTAGATCATGACCATTTATTTCTCAAGATCAGTGCAGAGAAGGGGTGACACAGAGGCAGCTGGGGTTTCACCAGTTTCTGATTTGGATCAGTCGGGACTTGCTGTGTGAGGTAAAACTCACTATTTAATCTGTTTGCCGAGGATTTCTCTATTGGGCGAGTCAGATTTTGGCACCCTAGTTGTATTCAGATTACTGCTTCTTAATAATACAAACCCTCAAAATTGTTGCACTAGTTTTCCCACATTGGGTTTTTCCGGGGACATTTGTCCGAAAATAAGTGTGTCCTTTGTTTGTTGTCTCATTTATTTTTCAATATTTGATATGTATATTTGTGTAGGATGCAACGTATTTACAATAATATTTTCCTGAAGTATTCAGAAAATAACTTGTTAATTTAATGAAAACAAGTAGGTAATGTAAATCAGATTTCTGCAGTAGGATTTATGTAACTTAGATTCCTAAATTTTCACATGGTATTAGAGTTGTTGAAGATCAGGTAGAGCTAAAGCCATCAGCGAAAGGACGAAGACAAATTTGATTCAGGAAGGCAGTTGTCTAGAGTGACAATGTTGAACCAGAAAGAGGCAGAGGAATGGTGACACAGTCACCAGAGGGGCTCACGCAAAGCCTGCGTCAACCAGCTAGGGTGACATTGTCGCTGCAGGAGGCATCACAATGCTTGCTAGGCCAGCGCAGAGGATTTAAGCCTCTAATTTTTTTCAGTTGTCGTGGCTAGAGATGCAGTTCAATTTTCTTTTGAGGTTGCTTGTGGGGCATTGTTTTTGTTGGTGCAGAACAGTGTCTAGTGGAGCAGTGGAAAAGTAGAGGGAAGTAGTTCCTTAGAAGACTTTTTGCCAAGAAGTCTAGATCTAGTGTTTGATCAACAGCAAAGAGAGATCAGAGATGAGTGTTTCGACATCAGTTGGTAGAAGTATTTTCGTGAAGGAAATCAATATTCAAAGGGAGCTTGTTCCTTAGAGAGTTTCTAGCACCAAATAAACCCAGATCCGAGTTTTGTTGGAGCAGCGACAAAAGAGGGAGAAATAACTAGTTCGCCATTTTCTTGTTGAGCAGAGATGGCCGCACATGGATTGGGAGATCAGGACAGGTTGGATGGAGCATCCAACTTTGTCATTTGGAAGGCTAGGATCTTGGCAATTTTGGATGAACATTTCATCAAGGATCATGCTTTGACCACTATTGTTGTTGTTCTGGGTGATGTTGATCCTCTCAAGAAGTACGAGGAGGCTCAGGCTAAATCAAAACACATGATCATGGACAATGTCAAGGATCATGTGATCCCACATATTGTTGAGAAGAACACAACAAGAGAAATGTGGGAGACCATGACCATTATGTATCAGGGATCTTCCGTTCAGCGGAAGATGTTTCTTGAGAACCAACTGATATTATTTCAAATGCAGAAGGGAGAAGAGATCAACCCCTTCCTCATTAGATTATAAGGGATCCGAGATCAGCTAGCTTCCATAGGGGCTACACCAGATGTTGTGCTTATGGTCAGGATTTCCTTGAATAAAATCACTTAAGATTGAGAGACCTTTGTCCAAAGTATTTTCGGCAGGGCAACTCTTCTAAGTTGGGAAGAGATGTGGGCAACTCTTCGACAATAAGAGGTCAGACAATGGACCAAGGCGGGAAGCAGCAGAAAACAAATCAAAGTCAAGAAGGAGGAAGAGGAAGATGTGGCTCTCGCATCTAAGGGACAACAAGGGCAGCAACGAAGGAAAAAGAAGGACCTCTCGAAGTTAAGATGCTTTAGATGTGGGGAAATAGGACATTTCGCTAGGCAGTGCCCTCTGAAGAAGAAGGGCAGGGAAGAATCAGACTCGAAGGCTGCTCCAGCTCAAACTAATAGGGATGATGATGATTGTGCCATCAGTGCTCATGTGCCTCGGGAGAAGAGGTGGGGCGACATTGATCTGTATTTCTTTGAATTGCAGAGAAAAGGGGTAGGATCCTTGAGGTGCCCAAACTCTTGGATCACATATGGCTACAGGAGCCCTTAATGAAAGTAGTAAAATGACAAGTGTCAGTTGGTGCGAGGGATGATGGAGCAACAGTGGCAAAGCTAGAGCCCAAAACTATGAAGCAGCACAGAGCAGAGGCAGCACCAGTAGCACAGTGCATAGAGGTGCAACGCAATAGTATCAGAGGGTTAGTGCAGATTAGTAGGAAAGATAGTTCTAGCATTGAGGTGCATCCAGATTGACCAGTATATCAATATTTTGGGACGTTTTTCAGTTTCTTAACTCTCAGCGACTGAGTTGCAGTGCAGCAGTTAGCAGTGGCAATGCTATGGGCAACATGATGCAACATTTTGAGAGGGAGTTGCAGTACAGACGCAATAGTGATACTGGCAGAGTCATGGGCAGCAATACAGATAGCAGCAGCACAGTGTATGAGGGGCAACAGTCGAGCATCAACAGTGCAGAGGACCAATGTCATGGATCTGGGTAATGCTTCTACTGAAAAAGTATTGTTAGAGCACATTCCTTGCTAAGATGGAGTGTTTATTTTTGGGTAGCATCGGATGTTCTCTAGATCTGAAACTTTGCAGAGGGATTAGAATACATGAGATCTCCAAGAGCTAGAAATATATTAGATAAATTCCACCCAAAATAAAATTTATTCAAATAATTAATTATTTTAAATGGAACCTACGTTAAAGCTTAGGGAATTTAAATAATTAAAGTGAATTAATTTAAACATGTGGGTGAAAATCTTCTAAGTGGCAAGGATCAAGTCTAATTTAATCTTAGCCGTTGATTGATTAAGGAGTAGATCACGGTTGTTGATTTCGCAACAGGAAAAGTATAAAGGAAGGCTTGAGGGTCAATTGGAGAAGACACACAGAGTCTGAATCTAGAGATCGAATTCTTTCGACGGAGCAATGCTCAGACGAAGATAACATCTGAACAATTCAGTGTAGTAGTGATGGTAGAAGCAGTTGTTAGTTGGAGGACCAAGAGTACATTATACAGACACAACAAAGACATCAGGGGTGTTATCACTCCACCGGATCTCCGAAGGCTGAGAAGGAGACCAACAAAGGTAACCACAAACCACTTTGACCTAGTAGCTAGCCCTACTAGGTAGGACAAGGCTATCTTCGTGATATCACAGCCAAATTGAATGGATAATGAATATTTTAGGCTAGGTATAGTAGGCTCTAGGTTTTGATTGATTGATTTTGGGTGTTGGATGGTGAATTAGGTCTAAGAAAGACTAGGTCAGGGCACTGAAAATCAGACTTGCAGAGATGTGATGGGGCAAGGTAGGCACACACTTGAACACTTTCAAGGTATCCTAGTGAATATGGTACACTGATAGGGTTTCAAAACAAGCATAGGAATTATGAATTTTTTTATATCATAAGAAAGTGAAACATAATTGTGACAATTTCTCCAAAACAGAGCATCAAAATAATTATTTTTTCTTATCAAACTTAGAAATCAATCACATAAGACATGGACATGAATATGGAAGGTACAATACTTTCAAACATATGAAAACAGAAGGAGAAACACTGCTAAAACACATACCACATGAATCCCACCACAATAGCTGCAAACTCTGTCTATTAGTTCCTGCCAAAATCATTGAATACATAAGTGTTCAAAGATTAATTCTGCAGCATCCAACCCTTGCAATGACAAAGGAAATGAAAGATATAGACCAAAAAAAACTTTTCCCACTCTCAGGGGTCGAATCCATGACTTGTGGAGCTGTTCCCCAAAGTCCTCAATTGGAATCCTAATGACTAGGGAGGTCAACAAACTCATCCCTATCTTTGATGAAACTGATTTACTTGACCCAAAATTACAATTTTACTTGATGTATCTACCTCTAGTAACTATAAAAGACATAATTACATTTGATTTTCACATTTACATCAGTAAAACTTCATGGAATTCATCAACCAACTGAGAAAAAGTCAAATTTCTAAAGAAAACAGGAAACTAGAAAATTGCAGCTTGTGTGCAAAAAGTGCAGTGTGCCCTTGAGAAAAGTGTAGCGTGAGCTTCCAATTGACTTTTGATTGCCTTGCTGAAGTCCAAATTGAGCCCAAGATAGCTCATTGGAAAGTTGTTCCTGTATAGTTGTTAAAAATGTCCTCAAGCACTGAAAATGATGGAGTTAATCCCCTCAAAAGTGAATTCTCCCAAGATTGGTCAAAAAGCGAAGCGTGGGGCTAAAAACAATGGCACAAAGGTGTTTTTAGGTGGTTTTTGGGCTGTTCCACTTGTCAAAAGCTTAGATTTTGGAGTACCAATAGTCAAAATGTGATGTAGATGCCATTATCTTTCCAACCCCACTGAGTTTTCACCATTTAGAGCCTCCCAGAAAAAGCGCAGTGTGGCCCACGCTGCGCTTTTTTGCAGGCTCACTGTGCAAAAAGCTTGTAAAATTTTGACCAAAATGCCAAAAACTTTCCCAAAAACTCTCAAATTGTTGAATGAGGTCCTAATGAAGTATGTCATGCTACGAAGGAGGCATCAGCAAGCAAGTCAAGTTTACCCTTCTCCTTTTGGCTGATTAGGATTTCCTTGAGCTTATCCTACAATTGCTTAACCTTGACATTACAAATCTTGTTTCTTTTATGGTAGTGGTTAGCCATGTGCCTCAACATCTGATTGTCCTTGTTGGCCTTGTGAAGGAGCTTCACCAGGGGTATGTTTACTCTTTCAAGCCAAACTTCCCTATTTTCATTAACTTCCATGGCAATCCTTTCCTCAAAGGTGAGTTGTTCTACAAGAAGTTCCTCCTGTTGTTTTTCATGTTCCAATCTCTTTTTAGGACCCTTGTTTTTGGTCTTTTATTAGTGGTCTAAGCCTCGTCCTCATCATACTTATCATGTCCAATCACTGCTTTGCCTTTGACATCTCTCCTCTTAGCTTTCAACAAGTCCATTTCCAAGAGTACTTGCTTTTCCTTCAACTATTTGTTTTCTTGCTCAAGGAAGGAGATAACAAATTTGGACCTTGGAAAATTGTCTTGAAACCCTTTGATTTTGGCATATTTTTCTTTGATGACCAAGTTTAGGGTTTCTTATTCATCTTGGACCTCTAAGTCCACCATCTCAATGTCATGGTGAAGGGCTTCCTTCTCTTGGACAACTGTCTCTTGCTGCTTATGATATCCCTGCTTTGCTAATGTAGAAGGCAGGCCCCCTTCCACAATTTGTGGAGCAAACACTTGCCTATCTCCTCTCTGATAAGTTCTTACCTCTTTGTCCTTTTTTCTCTTCTTAACTGGAGCCCTGCTAGATGACCTAGTTACTTTTTTAGTAACTGATGATGATGGTGGAGGTCTAGCAAGCTGATTATGTCGAGATGTGAAGACCTCTACCTCAATGAAAGTCTCCCATGCCATGTTCAACTATTTGAAGTGATGAAGGACAATGATTTTGATGAGTGAATGATGGAAAAGATTTTTCATTTGAAGCTCATACTCTCTGTGATGTACCTTGTAGGCCATCTTGTCAATGCTCCTGTACAAATAATAAGGAATGTTGAGCAATTTCACCCTAGTGAAATGCATAAGTAGCCTAATGTGGTAACTGTATAATATGGAGAATTTGCCCTCACAAGTAAAGTATTTCATGATGATTTTCAACATGGGAGAAAACCTATTAAGTAACTCCCCAAAAGGGAAGATTTTCTTAATTCTGTCTTTGTAGGGTGCTTTGAGGTAGGGTTCATATAGTTGGGCATCCAAATCCTGAGTTTTGAACCACTTTCCACCTACATTAGGTATCCCTATTGTTGCTGCAATAATGTCTGTAGAAATGGTGAATGTCACCCTTGCAATGGTGACTTGGTATTTTTGTAGGTTTGTGATGAAGATCCTGATCAAATTTGGATGACTCTGCACTCTTTGGACCATTTCACAAAACTCAAAACAACCTACATGCTGGAAACATTTGACTGCTAAGGGTGATGACATCAATTCCTTAATGTCTGATGGCTTAAGCCTTATGATTCTCCCTCCTTTGTTGTAGGTCTTTTTCTCTTCCTCCATGGTGTTTCTCTCTTCCTCCATAATGTTTAGTTTGCTTATAAAAACTAGGGGAGAAGGGGAAGGAAAACAGAATGGGATGATGGGGTTAAGGAGTTGGGATAGGTGTGGGAAAATTTAGGGAAGGGTGTAAGGGAGTTAGGAACCTTAGGGAAGTGATGAGGAGTTAAAATGACAAGGGGGATGGGCTAGGGAATTTAATTAAAGGGGTATAGTCTAGCTGCCTAGAAAAGCTTAGCATAGCGGTAGGGTTTTAGGGAATACGATTTAGGAGTGGGGAATGAAGGGATGTGAGGATTGTGGGGGATGATTAAGAGTGCGATGGAGGTAAAAGGGTCTAGAGGAAAGAAAATTTAGCTTGCAAACAAGAAAAATAGGGTTTTAGACTCTAAAATATAACATGGAGACAAATGGAGGGTTTTCACACTAAAATTATGAGAATGAGCTGCAATGAGGGGATTGTAGGATATAACTTACTTGAAATATATATGCTTGACCACTCACAACCTTCAGAAAACCTCCAGAATTGGTTTCATGCCTCCAAGTGAGAAAGTGCGGCTTCACTGAGAAAAGCGCAACGAGTTTTGCAAAAAGCGCAACACCTTTCGAAAAAGCACAACGTGCTCCTTTGAAAAGCGTAACGCCTTGAGGCACAACGATGGACCAAAAACTCAATTTCTTGAAGCAAAAATTGGTTTTTTGACTTGGGTAGTTCTCAATGCTAAAGAGTGAGAATGAATGATATAACTTACTTGAAATATATATGCTTGACCACTCACAACCTTCAGAAAACCTCCAGAATTGGTTTCATGCCTCCAAGTGAGAAAGTGCGGCTTCACTGAGAAAAGCGCAACGAGTTCTGCAAAAAGCGCAACACCTTTCGAAAAAGCACAACGTGCTCCTTTGAAAAGCGTAACGCCTTGAGGCACAACGATGGACCAAAAACTCAATTTCTTGAAGCAAAAATTGGTTTTTTGACTTGGGTAGTTCTCAATGCTAAAGAGTGAGAATGAATATATTTTGGTCTTTTAGGGCCTTTTAAACTTGGAGAAAAATCATTAAATGAACATGGACCCACATTTCCCTTTTTCAAAATCAACCTTTCATTTTCTTTTTGCTTTTAACCTTGAACTTGATTTTTTGAACATAGAACTTTTGGTGGCTTTGCAACACTACATTTCTTCTTGGAACTTTGAACATTTGTTGGTGGAACTTAAGCATTTGCATCTACTTGGAACTCTGAAGTACTTATTACAAATTAGGAACATAGAATTACATTATTCTTTGAAATCAAATTTATTGATGAAATTACTTTATTGTCACTCCTTCAGTTGCTGGACTGGACTTTATGCATGGAATGATGATCTGATGACCTTGGAACCCTAAAGACTTTATGCATGGAATGATGATTTGATGACCTTGGAACCCTAAAGACCTAATGGAGACTCTGGACTAAATGAAACCATGATGAAAATGGCTATAATGATAATGACAACTTATGAATGATGGTACACTCAGCTGAGAGGTGAAATGAACCAGCAACTAGTAAAATTTTGGAAGGAGTAAAATCAGACCTAGATCTACATCCAGTGACCAAATTCTTGCATGCTGACCTAATGGAATGACAAAAATTTGACAATGGGACCCTAACGAGACATGATAAGGGTCTATTTGATCACTGGTGGCAAGATGCAAAAACTGACACTAACAAAAGGGACTAGTGCACCCAACAGGAGAGGTGAAACAGAGCCCAGAGAGGGTGACGTGGGCCCATGCAGGGGCTACATAGTGGCTCCAAGGGACAGTCCATAAATTGCTGAAGATCAGTTTTTCAGAGCTGGGAGGGCTGAAACTCGATTTTCTGAGAGGTAGATCAATGCATAGAAGGGGTGACGCAATCCTCAGCCAGAACCACACAGGCCTACACATCCACTGCGCAAAGGCAGTTGGGGTTTCACTAGTTTTTAATCTGGATCAGTCGGGACTTGCAGTGTGAGGTAAAAATCACTATTTTATTTGACTTTCGATGCTTTTCTCTGTTGGGTGAACTGGATTTTGGCACCCTAGTTGTACTCAGATTACTTAGGTAATTACTCGGTTAGACAAAAAATTATTTAATTTACAATATTGAATTAGGTAATGACAAAATAAAATTATAAATCTTTTCTTATAACATTTAAGATCACATAATATGATGGATAGTAATTGTGTTTCTCTGGATTTAATTCACTCAATTATCTTTATCATCGATGTTGTTTCATTTTCTTCAGTTTTATCTATTTGGATGATATTGTTTCATTTTCTTCAGTTTTATCTTTTCCAAATAATGGATGGTATTTTTCTATTAGATATACTTTTCTGTTTATCTTAACATGTCAAAAAATATCAGATCCGGCTATCCACCACAGGAGGTAGGATTAGATCTTATCTGGCACCGCAGAATAGGAGGGAACCACATGAGTATGTGTATTAGTTCAACCTTCCCTAGCCTTCTTAGATTCGACATAGAGTATCTTAGCTAGCTGTTGATAGGAGAGTTATTGGCGTAGGTAGGAAGGGAAGTATGAGTTCTGAAGGTTAGTGTTTTTGGTAGTTCAGCCATTGCTTTAGCAATTGGTTCCAAAATAATGGATGGTATTTTTCTATTAGATATACTTTTCTGTTTATCTTAACATGTCAAAAAATATCAGTTCAAAGCATTGGCTACCCAAAAGTTTGTAGAAACTGTAAAAATGGTGAACCAACTTAAACATGTCAAAAAATATTAGTTCAAAGCATTGGCTACCCAAACAAACTGTAAAAATGGTGAACCAACTTCTCTAAAGAAGGCCCTATTGCATGTGTATTCTATGATTCCAAATGATTTAGTATACTATATCCAATAGTGAATTCTCTTATCAAACCCAAGTGTATTATTTGAATTCCAAGCTTTTAATTGAAATGGCCGTTCACTATCCTTGAATAAAATACATTTTGTGTAGGAGCAATTTTACCACACTTGTTTGTCCTTATGTTGTTCTTATCATTTTCTTATTTTGACATTATTCCTAGTGTCTTTCAATTTCTAGATCTCTAAAGTGTAACATTGTAATTGCTCATTGTCTTGAATACAATACATTGTTTCTAGATCTCTAAAGTGTAACATTGTAATTGCTCGTTGTCTTGAATACAATACATTGTAATTGCTCATTGTCTTGAATACATTACATTTTGTGCAATTTTATCGTTATGTCGTTTTTATCATTTTCTTATTAACATTATGCATAGTATATTTCAATTTATAGCTAGTGCTCATTGTGCAGATTATAGAAATCAAAGTACCATTCCAAAAAATCCCTTCATTTTGTTATCGAAAGTGTAACAAAAATACTGCTCATTGTCTTGAATACAATGGAGCAATTTTACCGGTATATTGTTCTTATCATTTTCTTATTTATAATAACAAAGTACCATTCCAAAAAATCTTTGTTATCGAAAGTGTAACAAAAATATTGCTATATTGCTCATTGTGTAGGAGCAATTTTACCGGTATATTGTTCTTATCATTTTCTTATTTATAATAACATTATGCATAGTATATTTCAATTTATAGCAAGTGCTCATTTCGGATTATAGAAATCAATGTACCATTCCAAAAAATCCTTTCACTTTAACAAAATGGATTAGAAAATATGCCAGGTAACCCATTAAAATTAAAAATGGATTAGAAAATATGCCAAGTAACCCATTAAAAGTAAAAATGTAAAAATGGTTTGAATACATCGACTATGTCACTCAAATCCTTTAAAGAGTATATCGACTATGTCACTCAAATCCTTTAAGTTATATTGGAGTGGGATTAAAATATAGGAATAATTTGTATGGGAATTAGATATGATAAAAGAGTATATCGGCTATGCCTCCCAAATCCTTAAAGTTATATTGGAGTGGGATTAAAATATAGGAATAATTTGTATGGGAATTAGATAATGTAATGATTGGTTAAATTGCAATTTTTCATTATTCAAATTGTAAATTTAACTAATAAATAGATCTAACACCTTGAAAAATAACAATACAAAATACAAATAGATGAAATACCTTGGAAAACAATAATTTAACTAATTTAAAATATATAAATAGATTGAACACCTTGAAAAATAACAATACAAAATACAAATAGATGAAACACCTTGAAAAACAACAATACAATGGAACACCTTGAAAAAATACAAAATACAAATAGATGAAACACCTTGAAAAACAACAATACAATGGAACACCTTGAAAAAAAACAGGTTAGACTATATTGCATTATTTAAATTGTAATTTAAAATATGTAAATAGACAAGTTACTATATAGATTACTTCGCTCATAAACATCTTTTAAGTTATATTGGAGTGGAATTAAAATATAGGAATCAACAAGTTAGACTATATAGACCATATTTTAAGCTATATTAGAGTGGAATTAAAATATAGGAATTAGATAATGTAATAATTGGTGAAATTGCAAATTTTAGTTATTCAAATTGTAATTTAAAATATACAAATAGATTAAACATCTTGAAAAACTTTTAATACATTTAAATTGTGAAAAAATAAAAAAAATTAATATGAGATTTCTTTATTTTTAAATTTAAAACTAAATAAAAATTCAAACAATGAATATTTATACTAGAATTTTCTATATTATCACTCCGTTGTGCCATCCAAATCTACAATTTTATTTATCGTAGTAGACTTATTATTTAAATTTTTGTTTTCTCAAAAGTAATTGACATCTAAATCCACAAATTTATTTGGTGAAGTAATTGGTGTATGGTTTAAAATTTGTTTCTCATAAGTAATTAAGTAAGGCACAACACTTACTATTCCCAAGTGTTGATCCACAGGTTTTAAGAAATTCAGATGCAAGCAAGTTGAGGAAACAATTTGACCACCTAGTACATCGAGGACAGACCTCTTACACAAACATTGCATTTTTCTATATTATCACTCTATTGTGACATCTAAATTTTGTTGTGGCATTCAAATCCACAATTTTATTTAAAAATTGTTTCTCAAAAGTAATTGACATCTAAATCCACAAATTTATTTGGTGAAGTAATTGGGTTTATCTACGGGTTTTAAGAAGTTCAAATTCATGCCAGGCAAGTTGAGGAAACAATTTTACCACCCAATACAACCATGAGACCAAAGTCACTTGGATCCACAGGTTTTAAGAAGTTCAGATGCAGCCAAGTTGAGGAAACAATTTGACCATCCATGATAGGAGGCCAAAGTCTCTTACACAAACATTGCATGCGGCAGCAAAGCAAATTGGAATAGGGTATAATAGTTCTCATACGTCCTAGGGTATAATAGTTCTCATACATCCTTGTTCCCTTCTACAATATAATGTCCATAGATTAAGGAAGGACAAATCAAAGTGGACAAATGGATAAGTAAATTAACAAAAGTAGTACAAGTATATAATATTATATTTAATCATATATGAATAATAATTTAAATTGATATTTTATTTAAAAATATTTGAATATTTTTTATATTTTTTTTCAACTGTGGTTTATGGTCAAACATTATTTTTTATTTATTTTTCTTTTAAAAAGTAAATAAAGTGGACAAATGGATAGGTAAATTAACAATTGAATATTTTATTTTTAGCTTTTTTTTCAACTGTGGTTTATGGCCATTGAGTGGCTGCTACATCCACAGGTAAGAATTCAGGCAGATCCATCCGAAGGGATCTACCTGTCGGCTTATCTGGTCAAGCCTAACCCCAAGGGCATCGAGGAGATTTGACCCTGTGACCTCCTAATTGGCAAGGTACTTAGCAACAGTAACTCGACCAACTGAGCTATCCCTTGGGGCTTATATATAATTGAATATTAAATATATACAGTTTTATTTTAAATTATAATATTGATTTAAAATTATTTTTTAATTAATTAATTGTTATTTTTTTTTTGTAAGGTTTTTTTTAAGAAGTGAATATTTTTCCATAGACTATTTCATAACTCAAGGATGTTGGATGTGTTTGATTATTATTGATGGAAATCTAGTTATCCACGCTACTTGTTGCAGTCGTTTGGTCAGAACATTGTTACTTTATTGGCTATTTGTTCTTGTAATTCAAATATCATTAAGGGAGAAATTTCCAACGATCCATAACCCATCAAGAAGAAGCAACAATGACTACCTTTTCAAACAAAGCCACAAATTGGAAAACATCTAGTTACATGGTCTCATTCAAACATCTATCTTGAACCTAGGCACATCCACCACCCCATTCCATGGATGTCTACTTACAACTTGAAGGGAAGCAAACTCTCGAACATGAAAATTGAGCTTTTTCTTTGCGGCAATGGGAATAGAACCATGGAAACCACAATGGGACTGCCAACATTAATTACATATTAAGTAGCAACAATGAGACAAGGGAAAGGGTAAGCATTGAAAAGGAACTCATTACAAGTGCTTACTATGGTAGGCACCAACAATAATTAGAGAGCTTCAAGGTAGATGACAATAATTTCCTAGACTTTGAGGAATATGTGAATCAATTTATAGGCAGTGGAGGAGCACCTTTGTATTTAGCACATCAAATGGGGAGTTGTAGAATGGGTCTGAGGAAAGGATAGGGTGTAGTAGATGAAATGTGAAAAATCTAGGAGATGGAAGGATTGTATGTAGGATATGGGAGTGTGCTTCCCAGTACTAGTGGTGTCAACCCAAGGGTTACAATTCAATCCATCATTTTTTTCACTGCTCACAATGTAGTTGATTACCTAAACAACCATCCACACATGAAGCTAGCTTGAAATATCATTGCATTTGAAATGTCATGTTGAGCTTTGACATGTGAATTTTTTGGTTGGAACATCAAGATTATATCTTATTGGAAAAAAATAAAGAGATCTGACAATATCCAAATATAATATTCCTCCTACCAAATTATATAATTCCTTTTTGGGTGCCTCTTGTGCATAAATTCCCAAGGGGAATACTACATAACAGAGATAATTGGTGGATAGCTATTTTTTTTGTCTTTGATGTGATTGGTATATCTCATATATATACCTTATCTATGAAAAAAATGTAGTGATTAATGTTTTTGATGCAGGGCAAACCTTGCAAACCCAGAATCTTACTTTCAATGTGCACATAAAATTCACTTTCACATTTACATTCCAATAAAATTCCCCATCTGGGCAAACTCACCATAATAATGTGAAATCTTTTGTTAATCTCTATTTAATTTTAAACACCCAACTTACAATGTCATTTGCGGAAGCTAAACTGATCTTCAATTGAAGTTCCTTATCTTTTCATCAAGGTCTTAAAACCCAAATGTGAAGTTAAAACCCACATATTAAACCACTCAACTCACATGTGAAGCTTATGTTTTTGCTGTTGTGCTTATGATCAAAAACCATATATCACTACCCAATCTGATCTCTTTACAAAGCTCAAGGAACATTTGTCTTAAATATAGATGCACTCTCTACTATTCAACTTACCAACTCATAGCAATGGCAATTCATATTTTGACTAGAAATCGAATCCAACATTACATACTCGTCCATCCAATCGTGCTCATAGTTTAACAATCTGGCAAATATAGTATTCGAGAAAACCATAATTTCTAAACACGTTCAATGCTTTATGCTCCGGCCTTTGTATCAACACTGCTCCAGTTCAATGTTTGCACCCAATTTCAATCAACGTTCGGATCCTTCAGCATTCGATTTCCATCGCCAAGCTTTTGATCCTCATTTCGATTGGATCCAAAATGAATTTAATAATAAAAATCGACTTCAATTACCCGTCGAACCCATCTGGCAATTACGAATCCGCTCCAATTGCTGGTTAATTCCGCCCTTTCTTAACGCCTTCCTTTCGATAATTCTCCAGCGCTTCCCAACGCATTCATTGACTGAATCTGGTACTGATGGTATGTTGAAGGTGAATCACAACCCCTGTCTCATTCGTGGTTAAAACGGAGAGGAACATCGAGCATCTACTCTGTGCCTGATTTTGTAATCTATGCGCCTTCGACCAGGCTTCATAAATTCCTCTACCACATCCGCTTCAATCCTTCATTACTGCACTTCTACTCAAATCCAGCGATTTCATAAATTGCGTTCTTTGTCAAAACACGTCTTACTGCTACGGACACTTCAAGTGATACCAAAAATAACAAAACTTCATCAAATCGATGCCGCTTTAAGTAGTTAGTATTCAACGCTAATTCATTACTGTTGGAATGAATCTCACTTGAATGGAATTCGTTTCTATCAACAGGATCGATTCATTTAACCTTCTAACAATTTAACAAAAGAAGATGCAACACTAATATTGGTATCGATTACCAGAGTTGGTATCGACTCACATCTGATACAAAAACCAGTTACTACGTCTTTCTAAAAAAGCTGAGAACGCTTTTAATTTATGGAGCTCCTCTCACAACGATTTATTACTGGTAAAATATGTTCATTGCAGTGCTTCTCTTATAAACCAGCAACATACACCAATTCAATCGATATTGAATTCCAATTCATTCATACAATATAACTCAGAAAGAAGGCGTAATCTCCAGAAAATTTAAATTCTATTTTAATTCACACAACACTTACATAATAATCTCCTTCCTTGGCCTGATTTCCAAATCATTGGCCCTTTACAAACTGCCCGAAGGCTTCCAAGTAGAAACCCCTGCTCTCTACTCACACTCTCTCTCTGATTTTCAATGCCTTTGAGGCTTGATAATTTATACAACTTTAAAATGATCTAATTTAATGTTCAATCCCTTCAACTTCTCAACAAAATCCTAAAATCACTCTTCAACCCCTAAGGATCCTCTCTCACCCATAATTAATGAAACTAATTTCTAAATTAATATTTAGAAAAATCTCTCATCCCTTCATATCCTCAACTGACTAACTTCTCGCATATTCTCAAACATTATTTACAATATTTAATTAAAAATACATAAAACCCACTCAAATCATTCATAGAAACCTAGCCCCTCTAAAAAATTAAAAACCCCTAAGTTTAAAATACAAAGTATTTTCCTCTTCGTCTAATGCTCCTGCATTAGACTCCCAAGGTTGAAAATGATCATGATCTCCTGATCATGCATATTAAATCTTTGTCCTTGTCTTCCCGGATCCCATACTTTGTTCTGCAAGTCATCATCTGCTGTCGCTCGCTGCTTTTCTCCAGGTTTCCATATCTTGTTCTGCATCCTGCCTCCAGCTATGCTTTCATACTCTGCTTTTGTCTTTCCCTTGCTGAAATTCTTTTGCTTTCTTGCTGTTGTATGTTGCCTTTGAGACACCTTCATCATCAGTCTTCTGATGCTTTCAATCTCTATGTCCAACCTTTCCTCTGTCTAGAAATTTCTTTGCCTACTGTTATCTCCAATTTCTAGTAATTCAGCTGATGTAGTTGCTTTTGCTGTTACTGCTCTTCTTGTTGCCAACATTGATGTTGCTGTTGTCAATGTTGCCTTAGTTGCCTCAGGTTTTACTCCTGCAGATGTCACCCCACATGTTGCTGCCTCCCAAACTTCCTGTCCCTCTGCAACATTCTTTTGCTCATCACCTGCAACTTCTTTCTCTGGTTCAAATGTCTCCAGCAAACATTTCTCAAGCATTTCATCAATATGCTACAAATTAATTCCAGCATAACCTTCGTCTTCCCCTTTGACAATCTTCAGTAATTGTCCATCATCATCTTGATTGATTCTGGCAATCAAATCAAGTTCTTCAAACACTGTAGCCTCATCCTCTATCACTGTAGCAGTTCCAAAATTTTGTGTCACAGTTCTCTCTTGGCTATTCAGACAAGCCAACTCTTCCTCGTCACCCATGGTAACGAGCCTCTGCATATGAGACATGATTGTCTCATTTCCTTTCTACAACAGTTATTCTTCTTCCAAGACAATTCCAAGTGATGGATTGTCTTCTGCATCACCTGTAAACACAATCAAATTGTCAGCTTCAAAATCACAAGACCCAATGGTCTCACTTGTTGATTCAGTGACCAAGTTTTCTCTCTGCAGTTCCAAGTCTTCTTCAAGACTTAGAAAATCTTCACTGGCTTTCCCCTCAGCTTCCTCTGGCAACACTTCAGTATGTTGCTCTGAGTTTTCTTCCAACTCCTTTGTCAGCACATCAGTATGCTGATTTGCATTCACCATGAGACTGTCAGCTAGTCTCTCCTTCTTCCCATCCTCTGCTTCATGACTGTCATTCATGAAAACTTTCTTACCTTGCTTCTTCAGCAAATTATCCTGTGTGTAAGTTCTCTCCCTCTCCAATTCTCTTCTCTGAAGATCTAGTTTCCTATACAATTCAACAATTTCATTAGGAGTAGAACTTGGAAACTTCACACAATTTTCTATACCTTCACCAGTTCTTGACCAATCATCAGCTGGTCCTCCTCTCTCTGCACCAATATTCTGATTAGACTTCTTTGTCTTCATTTCCTCCTGAGATCTTGCCATCTCAGCATTGATCTGAACAGACTTTAGATTCAATTATTCTTGAACAAACTCTAAAGCTTGCTCATCTCCCTGTACTATACCTGCAAACATACACAACTCATTAGTTTTAAAATCACAAGACTTTTCAGTCTTGACTGTTTCCTCCAGCACTTCCCTTTGAACAGATCTGCGTGTGGAAATTTCAAATTCCATCTCTGGCTCAAGAACTCTAAGTTCCTCCTTTAATAAGGCAATCACACTTTGCCTCAACTTCATCTGCAATGGTTGCCAAATCACTTTTTTTCCCTTCAGTGGAAAGATCCATCCTCCTTTTTTATTTTCCTGCTCTTGTAGCCATTCCTGTAGTACCTGCAATTGTACCTTCATTACTGCAATTTCTCTTTCTCTAACTTTATCAGTCATCACACCTTTGTGGCATTCCTCTGAACCTCTTCTTTGATCCTCGATGATCATCTTCTCCATGAGTTCCTCACTCACCATGAGTTGCACTAGCCTCTGCAACAGCAAGCTCTCCTGCTGCCACTTACCTCACCAATCCACTCACTGGACCCGGTCTTTTGGTAAGTACTGGTTCACTGCGTCTGGAACCTCTTGAACACTCTCTTCTGCTCTCTCTAGGCTATCTCTTCAACTCACCTTCTCTTCAGAACACTGCAATTGTCTTCCCTATCTAGCCTTTAGCTGAATGTCAGGTTCACTGCCATCATCTTCTCTGCAACCATACACCTTAATCACAAATTTCAAATCATAAATTATCTCACCTTTAAGATCCTGCATGATCTTGTCCTCCATTCACTTCTGCAATCCTGTTCACTGCAATTGTGTACCTTTGCATATCAGATTTAGAATATGATCTTCCTTTCAGTCTTCATCATACATTCAAATAAACACACTTCAGTTCTCAACAGAACCTTCCTGCACTCATTTAAAAAAAAAAACAAATTTCTTCAATTCCAACAGAGCCTTCCTGCTCTGATACCAAAATGATGCAGGGCAAACCCTGCAAACCCAGAATCTTACTTTCAATGTGCACATAAAATTCACTTTCACATTTACATTCCAATAAAATTCCCCATCTGGGCAAACTCACCATAATAATGTGAAATCTTTTGTTAATCTCTATTTAATTTTAAACACCCAACTTACAATGTCACTTGTAGAAGTTATTTCAAACTGATCTTCAATTGAAGTTCCTTATCTTTTCATCAAGGTCTTAAAACCCAAATGTGAAGTTAAAACCCACATATTAAACCACTCAACTCACATGTGAAGCTTATGTTTTTGCTGTTGTGCTTATGATCAAAAACCATATATCACTACCCAATCTAATCTCTTTACAAAGCTCAAGGAACATTTGTCTTAAATATAGATGTGCTCTCTACTATTCAACTTACCAACTCATAGCAATGGAAATTCATATTTTGACTAGAAATCGAATCCAACATTACATACCTTTCCATCCAATCGTGTTCAGACTTTAACAATCCGGCAAATATAGTATTAGAGAAAACCATAATTTCTGAACGCATTCAATGCTTTACGCTCCAGCCTTTGTATCAACACCGCTTCAATTCAATGTTTGCACTCAATTTCAATCAACGTTCGGCTCCTTCAGCATTCGATTTCCATCGCCAAGCTTTTGATCCTCATTTCGATTGGATCCAAAATGAATTTAATAATAAAAATCGAATTCAATTACCCATCGAACCCATCTGGCAATTACGAATCCGCTCCAATTGCTGGTTAATTCCGCCCTTTCTTAACGCCTTCCTTTCGATAATTCTCTAGCGCTTCCCAACGCATTCATTGACTGAATCTGGTACTGATGGTATGTTGAAGGTGAATCACAACCCCTGTCTCATTCGTGGTTAAAACGGAGAGGAACATCGAGCATCTACTCTACACCTGGTTTTGTAATCTCTGCGCCTTCGACCAGGCTTCATAAATTCCTCTACCACATCCGCTTCAATCCTTCATTACGACACTTCTACTCAAATCCAGCGATTTCATAAATTGCGTTCTTTGTCAAAACACGTCTTACTACTATGGATACTTCAAGTGATACCAAAAATAACAGAACTTCATCAAATCGATGCCGCTTTAAGCAGTTAGTATTCAACGCTAATTCATTACTGTTGGAATGAATCTCACTTGAATGGAATTCGTTTCTATCAACAGGATCGATTCATTTAACCTTCTAACAATTTAACAAAAGAAGATGCAATGCTAATATTGGTATCAATTACCAGAATTGGTATCGACTCACATCTGATACAAAAACCAGTTACTACGTCTTTCTAAAAAAGATGAGAATGCTTTTAATTTATGGAGCTCCTCTCACAACAATTTATTACTTGTAAAATATGTTCATTGCATTGCTTCTCTTAGAAACCAGCAACATACACCAATTCAATCGATATTGAATTCCAATTCATTTATACAATATAACTCAGAAAGAAGGCGTAATCTCCAGAAAATTTAAATTCTATTTTAATTCTTAAAATATACATAATAATCTCTATTGTATTTTGATTTCCAAATGTTGGGCCACTAGCACTTAAAGGCTTCCAAGTAGAAACCCCTACTCTCTAGTCACACTCTCTCTCTGATTTTCAATGCCTTTGAGGCTTGATAATTTATACAATTTTAAAATGATCTAATTTAATGCTCAATCCCTTCAACTTCTCAACAAAATCCTAAAATCACTCTTCAACTCCTAAGGATCCTCTCTCACCCATAATTAATGAAACTAATTTCTAAATTAATATTTAGACAAATCTCTCATCCCTTTATATCCTCAACTGACTAACTTCTCTCATATTCTCAAACATTATTTACAATATTTAATTAAAAATACATAAAACCCACTCAAATCATTCATAGAAACCTAGCCCCTCTAAAAACTTAAAAACCCCTAAGTTTAAAATACAAAGTATTTCATGCTCCTGCATCAGTTTTAATATTAGGGATATGTATCATTTATATGAAGTTATTTTAGATTCCATTTTTTTATCACTAGTTAAAGATAGTGTTATGTTACCTCGATATGGTAGAGATGTTTTTGAGTTATCAATGAGTTGTGAGGTATTTTAAGTCAGAATAGCTAATTATTGATCTTTTTATTCAAATTGGATTAAGGTCTTGGTTTGATGTTGAGAGGGATATTTTGGTGGTTTCTAAATATCTTAGTTCCATTTTCCATTACGAATTTGATGGTGTAAATGGGCTCCAAAATCAAGCATGTTCATTTGTTTCATTTCCTATAGAATGGAGGTAAGGTGATTTCTTCCCCATACTATGGTACTCACAAGAGGTGAGGTGATTTCTTCCCCATACTTAATTTGGTACTCACAAAATTCTGTGGCGTTGAAAATGAATTATTCATGATACTTCATCATATTCATTGAGTCTATATGAGTATGTCATTGATATATATATATATATATATATATATATAACAAGTAATCCATATTTATCTTCAAATTATCCTAATATTTATCCTAATGGCGATGATAAAAATAATGTCATTTCTGGGCATCTCGAAGTAGTTTAAGATTTATTTCTCATCAAAATGTTGTAATAAAATATTTTACCACAAAACCAAAATAAAGTAATGTTTTTTATCCTTGTGACTAGAAGTAGTTTAAGGTTTATTTCTCATCAAAATGTTGTAATAAAATATTTTACCACAAAACCAAAATAAAGTAATGTTTTTTATCCTTGTGACAGGAATGTCCAGAGAATGGGCATAATGGTTTCCCTATTTCCGAGGAAATCAAATAAACTCTTGAGTCATTTTTACCTTCTTTGGTTTACATATTTTACCACAAAACCATAATAAAGTAATGGTATTTATTCTTATGAGTAAGGTTTAAAGTTTATTTATTTTACCACAAAACCAAAATAAAGTAATGTTTTTTATCCTTGTGACAGGAGAATGGGCATAATGGTTTCCCTATTTCCGAGGAAACCAAATAAACTCTTGAGTCATTTTTACCTTCTTTGGTTTACATATTTTACCACAAAACCAAAATAAAGTAATGGTGTTTATTCTTATGACAATGTCTAGAGAATGGGCATAAGGGTGTCCCTATTTCCGAGGAAACCAACTAAAATCTTGAGTCATTTTTACCTTCTTTGGTTTACATATTTTACAACAAAACCAAAATAAATGGCATTTATTCTTGTGACACATTCTTATAGCAGGGGCAGGAATGTCCAAAGAATGGAATCCTATTTCTGAGGAAACCAAATAAACTCTTGAGTCATTTTTACCTTCTTTGGTTTACATATTTTACCACAAAACCAAAATAAAGTAATGGTATTTATTCTTATGACACGCCGTTATAGTAGGAATGGGCGTAAGGGTTTCCCTATTTCCGAGGAAACCAACTAAAATCTTGAGTCATTTTTACCTTCTTTGGTTTACATATTTTACAACAAAGCCAAAATGAACACGTTCTTATAGCAGGAATGTCCAAAGAATGGACTGGGCATCTCGAAGTAAGGTTTAAGGTTTGTTTCCCATCATAATGTTGTAATAAAATATTTTACCACAAAACCAAAATAAAGTAATGGTATTTGTTGGTATTACCACAAAACCAAAATAAAGTAATAGTATTTATTGGTATTTATCTAAGGTTTAAGGTTTGTTTCCCATCATAATGTTGTAATAAAATATTTTACCACAAAACCAAAATAAAGTAATGGTATTTGTTGGTATTACCACAAAACCAAAATAAAGTAATAGTATTTATTGGTATTTATCTTATAGCAGGAATGTCCAAAGAATGGACTTGGCATCTCGAAGTAAGGTTTAAGGTTTGTTTCCCATCATAATGTTGTAATAAAATATTTTACCACAAAACCAAAATAAAGTAATGGTATTTATTGGTATTACCACAAAACCAAAATAAAGTAATAGTATTTATTGGTATTTATTCTTGTGACACGATGTTATAGCAATCTCCAGAGAATGGACTAGGCATCTCGAAGTAAGGTTTAAGGTTTGTTTCTCATCATAATGTTGTAATAAAAATGTTGTAATAAAGGTTTAAGGTTTGTTTCTCATCATAATGTTGTAATAAAAATGTCGTAATAAAGGCTTAGAAAGTATATAATTTAACATTATATAAAAATGTCATTCATACTAATAAAAAAGTGGCATGGCTACTTTGAATATTTTTGGTTCTTAGATTATTATTTATTTATATAAATATTTTTATTATGTTTATAAGTTTTGTAGTTAAAACTTTGAATTTTTGGTTTTAAAGTTATTATGCATTTATTTAAATAAATTAATTTTTGTGTTTGTTTATATTTATATAAATATTTTGATTATGTTTACAAGTTCTCTGGTTAAAACTTTGAAATTTTGGTTTTAAAGTTATTATGCTTTTATTTAAATAAATTGAATTTTTTGTTTGTTTATTGTATTCGTGAATGTTAAGATATTCTTGTTTTATTCATTTATATTTTGTTCTTTAAAAAAAAATTATGTTAATTTAATTTTTATTATAGTTAATTTTGTATGTTTAGATTATAAAAACATTATAGTCTAGATGATATGTATTTTGACCATTTTCAGAGTATATTTTCTTTTAGTTTTATCCAAAATTTCACTAAATTATATTGGAATTGCATATTTAACATGTTCTTCTTATTTTGTTCTTTAAAATATTAAGAATAAACTTTTTATGCACTTATTTAAATAACTTTAAATTTATTAAATTTTTTGTTTTTTTTATTGTATTCGTTGTTTGAATTTAAATGTTAAGATGTTCTTATTTTATTCATTTATATTTTGTTGTTTAAAATATTAAGATTAAACTTTTTTTTATGTTAATTTATTTTTTATTATATCAAATATGAAAGGTAAAAAATTTATTTAGAATTTCTTCTATGAGATTGAAAATAGTTATTTTCTTGTGTTTAGATTATAAAAATATTATAGTCTAGATGATATGTATTTTGACTATCTCTGAGTATATTTTCTTGTTAGTTTTATCCAAAATTTGACTAATTTGTTGACAATTTATTAATGCATTCAAAAATGTGATTTAAGCAATCTAAAGTTGTTATGTCACCAAAAATGATATGCTTGGATTATGTAAAAACAAAAAAAACAAAAAGTAGAACATTTAGACTATATTATAAAAAGTAGTAGTGATGAATGATACTCTAATGATTTGTGGAGACTTTAAATATAATATATAAAAGAATACACACAAAAATGGAATAATTTTTGAATGAATTAAAACGACATGGTATAAAATTAAAATTTTGAGGTGTTGTGACAATTGAGTTCCTAATGAAATTGAAAGTGAAAAGGTAAAGCGAATAACTCATAAATTGAAATCTAAACCACCATTTTCTTTCCTATAGTTATGTGCATTGATTATCCTAGCCTCTTTACTTTTACTCCTTGAGCTTTTTCGTGTGAAAACAAATTTTAGTATTTTCCACTCTATGGAGATTTGTCACCATGGTATCTATATGATAATCACCAACTTATCTTTAATATGTGGAGTTTTATTCGTAAGTTGGTGCATAAATATCGTTATGTATAAGTTCCATGCTATTATTATTTTGCAATATGGATTATGGTATTAAGATATTTTATTGCTTAGGCCTTACATTCCAAATAAATATCAATTTAAGTAAAATAGTGGCTCTCAAATAAATGATATCAATTAAAGGGTGATTTAGAAAAGCTCATATTGAAGCCAATTCTAAACTAAATATGCTCTAAAATGAAAACTTCAATGGTTGGCATCACTCCCTTATGATGCTCAATGCAGTCATGATACCTAAAATGTATCTACCAAGAAACTTGTCAAAAACATTCATATACAATAAAACCTTAGTTGTCTTTCACTTTAGCTATATTTAATTTTTTATGAGGAGAGAGACATAAGAATAGAAAACTTAAAAAATGGCATTAAAAAACTTTTGAGTTAACAATTTGGTTTATTCAATTGTGGTGGGGACGCTATAATTGTAGACTAATTTAATTTACATCAAAACTTCAAATGCTATAAGTGAATAATTTTGATGCAAAACCTAGATACAACTCGTACCAAAATAGAAATATACTGGATCATTTTTGGGATTCAACTGCGTTAATTTAGTCATTCAACTATGACCATTTCCATGAGAGGTAGTTGTAACTGACTAATTTCTCATGATTTTTGAATAGTCCACTTAGCACTCATTGCATCGGGTGATGCTCACAGGGGTAGCAAGAATAAAATTGAGATTTTCTAATGCACATTTCTATAGGAGATCAAACTAAATCCAATGATATCAAGGGATTTGTAATTTAAGGTGGTGTTAACACATAAGAGACCATTGTGGTTTCACACAAGGGTTATAGCCAATTGACTTACACAACAATTTACCTATGTAAGGGATCAATTAAATGAACCATTCAATGAATAAGATTGTACTAAAAATCTTATAAAAAGGCTAAAATGAACACCATAAAGGATCATTTATCCAATAAATAGTAACATAAATTTTAGGTTATAGATTTAATATAAATTGATTGAAACATAGTTTTACCATATTTGATGAACTAAAGCATTTGAGAGATAACCACCCACTTCAGTTATTCTTATTGTGAAATGTCACATAACATATGGTTAAAACCTAGGAAGTCTTTAGAATCACTTAAGGAAAATTAAGAAAAATGTAGTTTTGATTTTGTAAATGTTATGATAGCCAACAATACAATATCAATTGTGAATACTAAACACATATCAAAGGGAAAATACATGAAGAAATCCTTGTTCCAAATTTTAAATTTGCTTGTGATATTTAAATTATTTATTGTTGTGTTTGAAAACTAGATATATGCATTGTAGGGTCAGCAATATGATGATAAACATTTCCCGAATGAATTTAGTGTTGTCCAATGAAATGAGGAAACAATATATTACATTTTAAGGATTTCCAATTGTGGTTTTAACACTTTCTTTGTTCAATGACCTAAACCATTGATCATCATAAACCCCCCAAACTTAAATCAAACTTAAAGTCATTTAGCAATTGTTTTAAGCCTTGTTTAAGCAAGTGAATAGAACTCTACATATGATGCATCATTGGGAGTTAATGATTGGTAATTCGTGGATTTTTACCTCTCAATTTGGTTTTAAGGGTCTTTTCTCGCCTAAGCAGTGAAAAATATTGAAAACAATGTAAAAAAAAATGATGAATTCAACCTTTAAAATTGTTATGCAGTCATCCATCTTAGCTTCTATTTCATTTTTTGTTACTCTTTGCAAGAGCAAAATTTGTTGCACTTGCAGGTCTCGTAATTTTGATATATCATGGTACAATTCTTCCTATTCATGTGTCATGGTAGAGCTTTCTGGGGATTAATGGGTGTGGAATTCTTTTGTTTGGGAAGAATTTTAGAAATAAATACTGATATTTATACTTCAATATGCCCTTGGAATCACTTCAAACTAATATTTCAAACAAAAGTTATGCAATTTTTAAAAAATATACTTTTTTTCTTTCTTTTTGGAGCTCGATATTGCAGCAGTTGTGTCTCTATAATTTCAAATCTCCAAGGTCTGACTTTCGGTCCTATTATATTCCTCTAAATCTTATTTCTAATGCCACAAGTCAGACTAATATTGGATTCTTCAATATATAGTTATGACAAATCTCCCACAATGACATAATTATGGATTTGTTCAGTAGAGAGAAGTTGTAAGGGATACCATGTGTCATTGTTTAAAAATTTGGTCCTGAAATTACTACACGACAAACTAAAGTCTGTGCACTTTCAGCCACTTTCTACAGAATTCAAATCAGAGGCCTGAAACGAAAGTTATGAGGATTTTCCCGTGGTCACTTGTTTGAGATGAAATTCTAGAGCCTGCAAAAACCTTAACTTCCTCATATCATATCTGCTAAAATATAGCAAACCAAGATCTGAAATTCTTGCACAAGGTTCACCAATATTTTGGCTCCACGTGGTTGCAATTTCAGCTTCTGAAGCTTCATAGAAAAATACTCATGGCGAAAATTCCAAGATGACCTCTTTGAATAAACGAAACCCTAGAATCCAAAGCTTTGATACCAAATGTTATACAACAAACTCACAATATAGATGAAACAATAGATCAATGAGTTAAAAATTATCCAATTTGGGAGAGAAACATCCTTTACATTACATAAATGAACAATTCTTGGATGATACATATGAAAAGACCTTCTTTCTATATATAGGAGTCTAAGGGGTCACAATATAATCAGAGCCTACATAACAATAATAATGTAAGGGCACAACAATAACAATTGTGGGCTTTTATCGCTACCCAAGACTGCCGAAAGATTCAACAAGGAAGAAGCATCCACCAGGTTCCAGACAACTGGAGAATCAATGAAACTCTGCAGAAAATAAAACTCTGCATCGACAATGCAAAAGGAATTACCTTTCACGTCGTCAGACACAAGGCCAATCAGTTGGTTGATCTCCTTGCAAACATTGGTGTTAATGACAGCAACCGTCTCACATCTGTGTCATGGGACACCTACACTCAACCAACTGTCAAAGAGGAATGTACTTGCATCTGAGACTTGGATACGCCAGCTGTCGGACATGCCACCCCCTCGGCATCCTCACTCTCCCCCCTCTGCAATCATGACCATAACTCTCACCTCCCTCCCCACGTATAATCAAGCCCATGGCTCTGTCGTTTCCAGTCATTAGAAGGGAATTCCCATTTGCAACATTTATTTCCCGCATTGCATCTCCAGCCCATGTGGCACGCTCTCCCGCGGTTTCCCCTGCCTTCAGCTACTCCCTCCAGCCTATATCTTCCTCTCACAGCCCGATTGTTCCGCATTCCTTCCTCTGGCTTCTTCGACCCTGTTTCCGTCTGCTATGCTCTTCATCCCCTCCCTGCCTCCCCCGAGGCTCGGCCACCCAAGATACCCTTTGTTGTCTTGTGTTTCTACCCGCCCCTCTTTGCTCGGCACTTCTCTTATGGACCCCCGCAAAGCCAAACCTTCCCTCCCTATTCGAGGTGGACGAGATCGTGGTGCCTGTTGGGCCAACCTCTCTCGAACCCAGTCACTCGAGCAGAGACGACAGCTTGAAACTCTGCCAGAATTTTTTCAGCCACCGCCAGCCTGGAAATGCAGCAGCATCTCACAGAAATGGAAGAAAGAGTCCAAACCACCCGCAAAACACACGTCGACAGAAGTTGTAAACGTTGATTTCAGCTGGGTTCCCGACCCCAGCCTCACCAGAGCAAGAGAAAATCTTTACAATTGAGCAATCGATCTCTACTAGAAAACAAAAACTATGCTCGCCATGGCACTTGAAGACCAGGATGACCGTAACTGCATCCTGGAGCGCAAGCCTCACTCCCTCACGGAGAAATTCGTGATGTACATCAACAAAGTCCATCACCGAAGGTTTATCGACCGCAACTCTCCTCATTATGCTTTTCTGAAATGACGGTCAGCGACTCGCCACCCTCATTCGAGCCCCAAAGAAGAATATGTTGACCCAACGGCTCCTCGCTCCTTTCATATGCAATCTGCACTGGCCCGGGTCCCTCCTCAAGTAGAAGGCAGATTTTCGACTCCGACGAAGACACCCCTGATCGGCCAATAAGTGTTGATGATTTCTTGACTGACGATGCAGACCAGCTGCGCTCTCTGGGGCTCTAGTCTTCCAGGTTTTGTGACAGTACTCTTCAAAAGCTTTGTTTTCTCTTCCACTGTGAGGCTTCAAGGCCTTTTTTCTAGTCTCATTATCTATTCTTATCTCTGTATTTTGACAATAGCTCACTCCCCTCTGTTCTTCTCCTTGTACCTCCCATCTCAGAGGGTGAAAGCCAGGTCTAAAAGGACAATTGTAATCACTACAACAAGACATTGCTCTGCCTATCTGCTTGATAATGGATACCATGTAATCCATTGTTTTAAATGAATGTGAATAACTCTACTTTATTTACAAAAAAAAAACAAGTGTGGGCTTCTATGGGGTACCATAACAACAATATGGGGACTACATGGGCACAAAAATAACAATAAGGGAACAATAACAAAATGGGGCTACACTAGTATTATAGGGACTTAGCAAAAATGATAACCTTTTTTATATTTCACAGAAGTATTCATGAGATCAAACCATATATTAAATATTTACCTAAATAGATTTCATTTAAGTGAAATTGATATTTTTCAGCAATCTCTAAGACTTCCCTTTAAACCTCCTTTTCTCAAGTGAGACAATACTCATAACCTTGCAACATTGAGCAATTTTATGCATTAATTTATTTTATCTAAGCATCACAAGGATATATTTAACATTAAATATTCAAACATTACATGTATTTAAACAAACCCCTCACTCAAATCACTAAACCAACAAGTTAGATAAAGATTAGGTTTTACCTTAGGATTTAAGTATTAATTTTAGGTTTTACAATCGTTGCAATGTTAAATCCGTATGAGGATAAGAAACAAAAAAAAATAGATATAAGAATGATTATATTTGAACAAATTCTTAACCAAGACCCTAGGAAAGACACAAACGTTGAAAGTTGACTGAAAATGAACCACTTTAAAGCATTTAGTTATAATATAAGTCCAAGTTAATGGTTGGATGATGATATTTAGTAACTAGGAAACATAAATTTTCAAAAGAAATATGAATGATGTAGGTGGAAAAGGAAAGTGAAATCAAATTATAAGCTATTATGGAGTAGTTGTCATCTTACCTTTGGTGTTTTAAGTCTCCAAATATCTTGAGAGATTGGTTGTTGATCATCAAGCTTACAATTTGAGCTATGTAAGAAGTATAAGGAGGTTAATCAAAAATAATTTAACCTAAGTATTATAAGCTTACAATTTGAGCTATGTAAGAAGTATAAGGAGGTTAATCGGAAATAATTTCACCTAAGTATTATAATCTTTACAATTTTAAACATAATCTTAGGTAAGTAGGAAAAACCTTAAGATATTTACCCCCATAAAATATATTTAGCCTGAAATTTAACAAAGAAATAAAATATAAACAATTCATACCTCACCTACATTACTTTATTTGCAATATATCCTTCCTCAATAAAAGCTTGCAATGTCAAACCCTTCTTTAATCACATGATAACATTTGTTAAAGAAAACCCTAAAACCATATGTCAAACACAATAGGCTAGAAGCAATACAAAGCGTTCATACCATGTGCTCAAGCAAAGCTGAAAATGATATGCCCAAGTGAAACCATGGGAAAATACAATAGGTGGTTACAAAATTTACTCAATCATAGGGGCACCCCTCCTCAAATAGAAGCTAAATGCAACTCATGAATTCAAAAACAAGAGAAAAACCTTGAGCTTCCTTCTAAGAGCCTCACATGTGTGAGCTAATTATAGAGAGTGAAACTTGCCCAATTATAGAAAGTGAAACTTCCCCTTTTAGAAGGCTTTAGAGACTTCACATGCGTGAGTAAACAAGGGAGAATTTAGTGCACTCTTATAAAATTATCTTGAGACCTTGAATGTTTTTGTTAGGAGAGAGAAAATGTGCTTAGGAGAAGTGCTCATGCATGTTCCAAGTAAATGTATTCTCCAAAAGGATAGAAATGACTCATACGTGTGAAATAGGGGTCGCTTCAAATGTGTGTTAAGATGACAAGTAATAACCAACATAATAATCTCATATGTGCTCTACATGTCACCAAATGTACAAGGGATGATGTGGAAGCCTTAATGACGATTTCAATGCACTATCGCAGATCCATATCTCGAAGTAGTGATATTTTTCCGAGTGTGATGCCATGGATGCCAATGTATACATATTTGTCTATCTATTACTACACAATCACAATGAACGCACATGGATCTCGAGGCATGATGCATGGATCTCGAGGGAGAATTTAGTGCACTCTTATAAAATTATCTTGAGACCTTGAATGTTTTTGTTAGGAGAGAGAAAATGTGCTTAGGAGAAGTGCTCATGCATGTTCCAAGTAAATGTATTCTCCAAAAGGATAGAAATGACTCATACGTGTGAAATAGGGGTCGCTTCAAATGTGTGTTAAGATGACAAGTAATAACCAACATAATAATCTCATATGTGCTCTACATGTCACCAAATGTACAAGGGATGATGTGGAAGCCTTAATGACGATTTCAATGCACTATCGCAGATCCATATCTCGAAGTAGTGATATTTTTCCGAGTGTGATGCCATGGATGCCAATGTATACATATTTGTCTATCTATTACTACACAATCACAATGAACGCACATGGATCTCGAGGCATGATGCATGGATCTTGAGGGAGAATTTAGTGCACTCTTATAAAATTATCTTGAGACCTTGAATGTTTTTGTTAGGAGAGAGAAAATGTGCTTAGGAGAAGTGCTCATGCATGTTCCAAGTAAATGTATTCTCCAAAAGGATAGAAATGACTCATACGTGTGAAATAGGGGTCGCTTCAAATGTGTGTTAAGATGACAAGTAATAACCAACATAATAATCTCATATGTGCTCTACATGTCACCAAATGTACAAGGGATGATGTGGAAGCCTTAATGACGATTTCAATGCACTATCGCAGATCCATATCTCGAAGTAGTGATATTTTTCCGAGTGTGATGCCATGGATGCCAATGTATACATATTTGTCTATCTATTACTACACAATCACAATGAACGCACATGGATCTCGAGGCATGATGCATGGATCTCAAAGTCTTATATATGATGTGAAAACTCTTATCACTGGTCCAACCAGCTTTTTAGAGCTAGAAATCTCATTTTTATACTTGCAAAACGTTTTTGGAGGGAACATTGCTTATAGTTACCATCTAAAAAATTTATTTATTACACCTTATTGTATTTTTTATATTGATATCTTAGTAATTTTCTTTAGATATGTAATTTTAGCATATTACATGGGTGTTGGGCCTTTCTAATGACACGGGATACCTCTAGCTGCATTATGTCTTCATTTTTTACTTACATGCTCTTCTCCTCTAGCAATTTTGGGGTTTATTTAACTTTTGCTTACATTGGTTTTCAAAGTTTCTTAATCAAACTTTGTTGAATAACATGTGAGAAACCGAACATGAGTGAAGTTAATATCTCGTTTTATAAAATGAGATGAGAGTGAAAGGGAAATATGGAAAGTTATAATTATGATTAGTATGTGAGTACACTAATGCAACTATATATCTAGTAGTACAACTTTATCCAGCTCTTGATCACTCTTATCTCAAGGCAATTATGTTTCCATATGCTACCATGAGACAAAATAATTAATTTTTATTGTTAAGGCATGTTATTAGATCGTACCCAAAGTTTGCCATATTCAAGACTAGGTAATAAAACATCACAACATACTCGTACATGAGGATAGAAAATATTAACTAAAATAAAAATGTATGTAGTATCATCCATGTGTGCATATAACATCTAAGGTATAAGGTATATGAGTTAATATACCATGGAAGAGTCATATGAAAGAGCTCATGATTAATGTGAGGCATAGATTGTCATGTATATAATGGAAGGACTAGAAAAGCCAACATGAATCCAAAGAAATAAATGGGAGAGCTCTGCAAGTGTTAACATCACACTCAAATGAGTGTGTTTCTAGAAGTTCTTGACCTAGAAAGACAATAGATGCAAACGTGGACCTCCCCTTTTAATATTTTAGTTATTACGTTATAAGGATCTAATTCTTTTTTATTCTCAAGATATTTAAATCATATATTTATTATCTTTTTTCATGTAATCTATGTTTCTTTTTTTAACAAATCCATATTGATATAATTTCCTTAATTATTTTTCTCAAACGATTCAAGTGTTTTTAAAAACCATGTAAATAAAATCATAAACTAATATTATATACATAATACTACTCCATAATAGCAATCAAAATGGTTTTGTTAAATATATTTATTTTTAGTTAAATTTTATATTTTTTAAAATGATGAATTATAAATCATAAACTAAATATATCATATCGATAAAATTAAATATATTATTAAGAATATTTTCTTAAAAACTAATGTATAAATAAATTTACAAAATACTTTTATCTACCAAATACAGTTAATTGAGTCTATCTCAGATGGTTGGGAAGGTTTAATGATAACCTCCCCACCTAGGTTCAACTCTCACTAACATGACTATGTATGGTTATCCTGAAATATGACTATGTGCCTCTTGTAGGAAGAGGAAAAACTTATCTAAAAAACAAAATTCTACCGAACTTATTTTCAATATATAAATAACCTTAAAATAATTTTATATAAATAATACAAAAAATGATATGAAGTGAAATATATTGACTATGTGCCTCTTGTAGGAAGAGGAAAAACTTACCTAAAAAACAAAATTCTACCGAACTTATTTTCAATATATAAATAACCTTAAAATAATTTTATATAAATAATACAAAACATGATACAAAGTATTCTCGTTGTTAACATCCCCTCATATGTTTAAGTCAATATATAATAACGTTAAAATAATGTTATATGCATTATACAAAACATTATACAAATTATTTTTACTATACAAAGTTTTTTTGAGTTTTTTTTTTTGTTTTTTTAATAATGGAAATGATAAACTTATTAACCTATGAGGTGCAAATTAATTGGTTTGTGTGGGGTTTGGTCCCACAGGGTCATAGGTTCAAATCCCATGGGGAGGGATTGCGGATGGAAACCACCTTTGGGGGAATGAAACTATCCGAAGGGGTGTCCAAGCTTGACCGAGCTTTGCACATTCATGGTGATAGCACCCCATTGGTGGGAAGATCGTTCTTCCATCCAACATTGAGGTTGGCCCTGGCCTAGGCTCAACCTAGTTCAAATATATATGTGTTTGTGTGTGTGAATCCATGATAAGCATTGAAACACTTGTTTCACATCTCAAGTTGCTAAAATTAAAAAATAATCATAAAAATTAACTAAATTCTAACTTTATTTTAAATTATTATTATTAGATATTAAAAAGTAAAAAATCATAATATATAAGTTAAACATATATATATTTTATAAAACATGTAACAAGAGGTGCCCTTACTCCTTACTTTACCATAGAGTTTATTAATATGTAACTAAGTATTTTTACAATATTATGGACCAATATCATGGCTTATCAGTACCACACATACAAAAAAACCATAACTCATTTCATATGAAACTTGTTCATATTCCATTTTTTTAATAATAAATTTAATTAAAACATATAAAAAAAGGCATAACTACTTTGGAAATAAAACTCAACCATTGAATTGTAAATGCTATTAAGAATATTCTACAATATTTCATGGAGGTTGAAGCTCTATCATCCATCTAATAATTGTTGATAATTGAATTAAAATTCTAGAAGTCATATTCCAAAATAGACACACCTGTTGGTGTAAATATTCTATTGAAGATTGAAGGTGTTTTTCTTAAACTATATACAAACTCAAAAAAACGTTTATTTGTCAAATATATCACACGTTATAGATTGGATATGCAAGTACCACCAACAAAACATTCAATTCCATATTTACATGTATGCTAAACAATGCTACATTTGAATAATTGCATATTATATGAAAGGAGATTACAAGTCATAGTAACCAAGAAAAAGAATAAAATTTACTTTATTTTATGCTTGGTTGTTTAATAGCAACAACGTGGAAGCATATATTGATGTGCAAATCACCTATGAAAATCATATGTTTGCACATGACAAAGCAAAGGGAGCAAGTTAGCAAGTCAACAGATATAGAGTAGGCTATAGCATAGTACATACACATAATGCACAGGACTAACAATAGAATCTAGGATGAATATTAAAAAAAAGGTCAATAACATGCAAAAGACAACACAAGGATTAACACATTGACCAAGAAAAGTGAGTACAAGTCAACATAAATAGAGTAGGTTATAGCATAGTACATACACGAAATGCACAGGACTAACAATAGAATAGGATGAATATTAATAAAAAGGTCAATAACATGCAAAAGACAACACAAGGATTAACAGATTGGCCAGGAAAAGTGAGTACACATAGTGCAGACAAGTGTTTACATAGGAGGGTTGTCCCTAAACTTTGTCATAATATTGAAAATGGCTTCTTAACATAGTATTTTTAATAACTACTGCTATCTTTGAGATAGCATTAGTTCATTTAACATTGACATTTTCACAATTACCTCAGACTTATCTTATGTATTTCTTTGAAATGAGGCCAAATAAGACCTCCAAATTTTTCATTTGCTAAAAGGAATTGTAAACAAAATTACATGGGCTAAGAAAACATGTTTCACTGAATATAAGATTAAACTTTAGGTTATTAAACTTGGTTTGTGTGCAAAATAATAAAATGACTAAAAATTGATTATAATAGTCCTTGTTGAATATTTGAAGAGAGAGATAAGGAACAATTACTTGGTATAAGATTTAAGTAAGAAGGACTTGTTTGATTTATTTGAAAACAACATAAGCTTTCTTTGCAACATCAAAATAATTTGATGAAACACCCTGAAAACCTGTACTCGTGAAGGAAACATGAAATTCAATTTTTTGTTTATTTTTTGGAGTAAGGAAAACTACAAAATATGGATTAAAAGCAAACTTGTAAAGAATATGTTTTTACTAAAGTAAAGAGTTATAAGTCTAGGAGCCTGAACAATAGCTTCTATGATTAATTTAAATGCATATTGTTCCAATGTGTTTCACTTAAATTTATAATGCTTCTTTATCATATTTTGTAGTGGCTTAATCATTTCGGCAAAACTAGGTATAAAACGTCTGACAAAATTGATTTGACCTAGAAAAGACTGTGCGGTCTTTTTATTGATAGGGAAAGGAATTTATGATGTAACTTTAATCGTTTCAATTTCTATTACTATCCCCAACTTTGAAACAATAAATCTCAAATGTTTACGCTCAATCAATGCAAAAATGGGTTTCTTAGGATTTAAAGATATGCCATATTTCCTACATTTCTAAAAACTTTGTTTAAAATGGTGTATATGATCATATCAGATCCAAGTAATTTGGAATTGGCCAACCCTGACCACTCTAACAGAGCTTCACAACTTTTTAGGCCTTGCCAATTTTTAGTAGAGGTTCATGTTGGTATTCTCTCATATAACAACAGGAGGAATTTTTTGATCTAAAGCACTGCCTTTTTTCTTCGCTAGTACTCACATTTCCATACCTACAACAACCATTTGAAATTTAGAAAAACACGTTTGACTATGCTATTGGTGTAGTTCTCACCCAACAAGGGCATCCGGTGGTCTATCACAGTGAGACACTTTCCGACACAATTTGGAAATACACAACCTACGATAAAGAGATGTATTCAATCGTGCAGGCTTGGAGGAAATGGAAACATTATAAACTGGGGAAGGAGACGATCATACACATATATCACTGACCCCTACAGTTTATACATACCCAAGGTAAGTTGCATAACAACCACCATCAGAAGTGGTCCACATATTTACAACAATTCCATATAACTAGTAAATACAAGAATGGAAGCACCGATCATGTTGCATATTTCCTCAGTCAGCCCCCTATTGCAGCACTGACCATTGGTTTCAACGCTTGTGTCTACGAGACCTCTAGATGGGCACAACTGTATAAAAATTATCTGGAGTTCACCACCACATACGAGATTCTAGTGGATGGCAAGGAAGTTCCATACTTCCACCTCCAAGATGCATTATTATGCTACCTGAGCCACATTTTTGTTCCTTCAAGCGATCGTGCCAGGCTGATTTGGGAGGCACACTACATTTAGGTCGCAAGACACTTTTGGTGTGGAGAAAATTGTTGTCGTACTAAAAAATTATTTTTATTGGCCAAATCTTTGACAAGGTGTCAAAAAATACATCATATCATGCACTATTTATGTTGTCGCTAAGCCAACCATTAAGAAGCAAGGGTTGTTTACTCCTCTTCCTACTCCTATACGGCCCTGGGAATTGATCTCCATGGACTATATTTCTATTCTTCCTTATACCAAGCATGGCAACGACTATGTATTTGTGGTCACTGACAAATTTTCTAGGATGAGCATATTGGTTGCCTATAATAAGAGTATCACAACATAGGCCACTCCTAGACTCTGCTTTGAACAAGTGTGGATACATTTTGGGATTCCACAGACCATTATATCAAATCGAGATAGCAGGTTCTAAGCATGTTTTGTTTAAGCCTTTGGTCATTGTTTTCCACCAAGATCACCAAGTCGATTGCATTTCACCCCTATATTGATGGCCAGACAAAGGTCGTCAACAAGATGATTGTGCACATGCTACACATGTACAATTATAAACATTTGTGGACATGGGATGAGATTCTTCCTATGTGCAATACAATGATAACAAATATCTCCATATATTGATTAGACATAACCCCTTTGAAGTGGTTCTAGGATTTCAACCATTATGTCCCCTCGATGTGGCATTGCCTTTTGAAACTGCATAGGAATAATTTTCCCTTGTTCAATCTAAAGTTGCTAAAGCCACCATGTTTATTTAGTGCATACAACACATCTTCTAGCTGATTCACGACATCTTGGAGAAAGCCAATTCCAAATGCAAACAACAACATCATTATCATCAGGTGTCCCATAAGTTTAAGGTGGGACACAAAGTTTTGTTACATCTGCAAAAAGAGCACCTCATTAGAGCCCATCATAAGCTTTGACCACTCCAATATGGGATTTACACCATGATCTGAAATGACTATATTAGTTTTGATGTGCTAAGTGTCTTTTCAGTTTATAAACATGTGCATAATCAGTTCATTAGTTTGCATAAGGATTGAGGTGTTTGTCCATGAATTGTAGATGATTTTAGGTGAATTAGAAGCATAAAACAAGCTTCAATAACACTGATCAACAGTGTAAAATAGAGAAATCAGTCACCACATGAAATTTACACAAGAGGCATGATGAAGAAGTTCACCCCTCCTGGGCTACATCTGTTGGTCCAACTCCCAATGGCACGTCCATCTTTCATTATGCTCAAAATTTTGCAAATACATGTAGTTACCATGCTCTAATGGTTGTTTTCTCTGCACCAATGGCTCCAGAATGCTTCAATTAGTCAAAAATGACTCTTCATTCACTCAGAATGGACGAAAATTGAGTCTCCTACTCTTTTTTCCAATTACACCTAGAAAATCTCCACTAAAAGTGGATAACTCCACTTATTTGGAGTTAAATTAGGCAATTCCGCTCAAAAGGTGTGTTTGCCAAACCTTCTGCTGAATTGACCATTTGTAATAATTGTTAGTGGTTTGGGCGATTGGGCACATGCCAACCCCAAACCCCACGGTTACAGTAATGGTTGGGCGGAACCCAAGGCATAAACTATGGTTGGAGGTTTAAACCGTGGGTTGAATGGTAGTTGGTTAGCGTATAAACTGCGCGGAATTAACAACTATTTGTTGTTTTAACTATGGTTATGGTTGACGGGTTTCATAACTACGCGGTGTTTGTTGTTGTAACATATGCCATGTGACCTACCACACGGGGACTATTGGCGGGTTAGGACTGCCAGCGGTCCCCAACCCCCAAACTGTTTTGCAACAAAACTTAAATATAAGCCGCATTCTATAGTTTTTAAGGACCACTTGTAGCTCGGGCAATAGATACCTGTGCGTGCCCGCAGGAGGTCTGGGGGTCGATTCATGCAGCCTCCAAAAAAAAATTAACACACCATTTAGGGGACACATGGCAGCTCCAGGGCTAGCCACGTGGCACCCTTTCATTGGTCCTCCACAATGTACTTTCAATGAATAGCAATGTGACACATGTCAACCCATGATTGGCTCTAAGGAAAGGAATATTCTTCGAAATATTATTTTTTGTTGACTTTACCTCCACCTTGCTGATTGTGCATCCCAGTCAACCTTGGTCAAACTATCACAATTTTACTTGTTTGGGTTTTCGATCAGAACACGATATCTCCCTCATACGACATCGATTTTTCAAATCGTTTACGGCGCCAGAATCAGGAAGACGAGATCTACACAACCATCCTAGTTTTAACCCAATCCTCTAACTTTCAATTTTGAACAAAATTTATGAACTCCTTATCACTCCTCCCCATTGGGAAGCTTTTGGACCCCAAAAGACTTGATTACCTATTCAGTAGATGAGGGTACAACTCCTTCACCTTTCCAACCTCCATCCATTTTTCCTTGCTTGGTTTAGTGCCTTTGAACCAAAATCGAAGGTAGTCAACACTTCCCCTCTTGGATGATCTTGTCCTCCTGTCAAGAATTGTATCTTCTTTGAGCTCATCCAGAAATTCTGGCAAGAAATATTCAATAGAAGGTAGCTGAAAATCACTTCCTTGATCATCGATCAAAAGTGGCTCATACAAATGTAAGTTTTCAACATTAACAACTGAATACATTTTCATATAAGAAGGTAAGTCAAGTTGGAATGCATTATTACCAACTTGCTTTATTATCTTTAAGGGACCATAGCGAATGGGCTTGAGATTTTTACTTTCCCCTTGCATCCTTTATTTATAATGTGCAACCATACCTCATCTCCCTCTTGAAACTTGTGATCAACTAGATGTTTGAGATGCCTATCTTTGTATTTGCTTTGACTGATGCCTATCCTTGTATTTGCTTTGACTTTTCTCAAGTTGTTCTTGAACTTGTTGATGTATAATCTGAATTTTCTCAATGAACTTTCGAGCCTTATCAATGTCACTATGGCCATGAATTTCAAAATCCTTCCCAAAGATGAATTCTAATGGCGATTTTGGCAAATACCCAAAGCATACTTAAAAAGGTGATGTTTGTGTAGAAGAGTGCTTTGCCCGGTTGTAAGCGTGTTGAATATAATGCAGTTTCTCATCCCACAACTTGGGATGTTTGTTGCAATATCCTTTCAATAGACGCACAATGGTTATGTTCACCACCTCGGTTTGTCCATCTGTTTATGGATGAAAAGTGGTACTCTTTTTCAACTTTTTGTCCATCATTCTCCATAGATTTGACCAAAAATTCCCAATGAACCTAGAATCCCTGTCACTAACAATAGAAGTTGACAATCCAAAATGAACCCAAACATGTTGAAACTAAAGTTTAGCAATTTTTTCAGCAGTAATGGTTTTCTTACATGGCATAAGTATACACATTTTAGTGAAACTATCCACAACTACATAAAGATAATCATATTGTTTTCTTGATATAGGTAGACCTCCAACAAAGTCCATGGAGACACTCTCCCATGGCCTTGATGGTATCGGTAGTGGCATGTACAACCCAATATTCCTATTACTAGGCTTACTTGTTGCACACATAGAAGAACCTCTTATAAAACGCAACACATTATCTATCATGTGAGGCCAATAGCAATACCTCTGTAGATGCGCCACTGTTTTGCTTACCCCAAAGTGTCCAACAATAAGAGATGAATGAGCTTCTATAATGACACTTAGCCTCTTTCTTTGTGGAATACACAACTTGCCCAAATGAAACAGCAAATTGTTATGCATGTGATAATCTTTTTCTTCAACTTGATTCCCTTCACTCAAACTAGCATACACATCTTGAAAATCAATGTCATGTGCATATTGTTCTATGTAACTCCCATGTACAACAGAATCATTTTTAGTAAAGTGGATGCACTAATGATTGGTCTTGAAAGCATATATGCAACTTTATTGAAAATACCTTTCTTATACCTTATAACCAAGTGAAACTGTTGAAGAAATCTCATCCACCTGAAATGTCTTGATTGCTGCAATTTTGTTTGTGACTGCAAGTACTGTAATGGTTTGTGATCGGTATGCACAATAGTCTCTTTACCCATCAAGTAGTGTTTCCACTTCTTGACACTTTGTACCAATGCATATAGTTTTTTTTCATATGTAGGATAATTAGTCACAACACCATTACAAGTTTCAGAATGAAAAGCGATAAGCTTACCATGTTGCAAAAGAACTACACCCATGACATAATCACTAGCATCGATTTGAATCTTGAATGGTTGTCTCAAATTTGGTAATGCAAGGATGGAGTTGAACTGATCTTGTCTTTTAAAGCTTCAAAAGCTTGCTGTTTTTTTCCTCCCCATTGGAAGCCTTTCTTCACACTTGTCACTGCATGCATAGGAGCTGCGATTGAAGAAAAGTTAGCAATGAACTTTCTCCAATATTGAGCTGCACCTAAGAAACTTCTTACCTCGGTTACTAGTTTGGGTGTGGGCCAATTCACAATGGCTTCCACTTTAGAAGGATCAATTCTCAACTCTCCTCCTCCTACAATATGTCCCAAATAGACCAAATAAGTCTTTCCAAACTCACACTTTGACATCTTAAGAAACAATATCTCTTTCTTCAAAATATCAAGCACTCTATTCACATGCAAGACATGTTCTTCTCTTGTTATGCTGAAAATCAATATGTCATCTATATAAACAATCAAAAAGTCATCAAGAAATGGACGCAAAAAACTAACCATAACATGCATGAAAGTTTTCGTTACATTACACAAACCAAAAGGCATAACTAGCCACTCAAAGATTCCTTGTTTGGTTTTGAATGCAGTTTTCCATATATCATTTTCTGCAATTCTTACTTGATGATATCCACTTCGTAAATATAACTTAGTGAAAAACTTTTCTTATTTTATCTGATCAAGAAAATGATCTATTCTTGGGAGTGGGTAACGATTTTTTACCGTAATCTTGTTCAAAGCTCGAAAATCTACACACATGCACCAAGTCCCATCTTTCTTTGGTATCAAGAATATATGGGTGAACTGCATGGCAAGGTGCTTGGCCTTATGATTCCTTTGTCCAACATCTCTTTGATTTGCCTCTTTATTTCAGCATTCTCCATTATCGACATGCGATACATACCGATGTTTGGAAGAGAACAATCTTGCTGCAAGTGAATCTCATGTTGAATCTCTATTTTTGGAGGCAATCCTGTCGGCTCCTGAAACATCTCATGATGTGCATTAACTACATCATATAAATCTGATTTCAACTTAGGATCACATCAAATGATTCATGATTAACATCAACTTTAGGCTTAATCATAAGAAAAACAAAATTATTACTTGAATTTACAAGCCTCTTTACCTGTCCAGCATTTACCATAGCAATGTTTGTCTTCTTGTGATATTCTCTAACAATAAAATCCTTTCCATCTTTGAATAAATGATACTTTTTCTCATGGCGATGGAAGATTTCTTTCCTATCATATAAGTAAGGACTCCCCAACATAATACATGTTATGTCAAGCAGAACCACATCTAATTCAACCGTGTCAACAAAATTTGTAGTGATTGCAAACTGCAATATACATTTCTTTGAAACCTGTAGATTTGCATCCTTACAAATCCAACCCAATGGATATGGTTTTGGATGTGGTGTGGTCTCAAGGTTAAGTTTCTTGACCAAGTCTTCAGAGATTTAGTTTTCTTGTGACCCACTGTCAAACAATGTGTCAATCTTGGTATGTTTGTATATAACCCTCACATGAAACAGTTCTATTCTTTCTTCTTCATTCAGAGTGTTTATGTGACAGTTTGATGTACTATTATTGGGTTTAGTTTCAATTTCTTTTCCCTTCATGTTCTTCAATCCCATGGTTGTAATCTTAGATTCATCACCTGAATCAGATCCTAAATCATGTTGAGTTGTAGCAGCAGTTTTTTGTTTCCCTTTGTTATTGGGTTTCTTTGGCCTCATTTCAGGATGTAATTTCCAAAAATGAGTTTCATCATGGCCTTCTTTTGAACAATGTTTACAAGCCACTTTTTCTCCCTCTTTCTTAACAGATGCAATCTTTTTTGTTTTTACCTTTTGAGGTCTTCTCTTTGGCTTTACCCTTAAAAGGTTTCTTTCTACCCTCTTCAGAAATGTTCTTCCCCCTAGCTTCTAGATGTGTGGCCTGAACACATACTTCATCTAGACTGGTGGAGTTAAACATGAGAATAGTATGTTTTAGGTAGATATGTAAGCCTCCTATGTACTTGAGCAAATTATCTTGGCTCTGCAAATCTACCCCTAATAAGAGAGCTCTTCTCCTAAATTCGTAGGTGTATTCTTGCACATTTTGTCCTTTCAATTGCCTAAAGTTTTGCCAGTTCATGATAGCTTTCTGCATATGAGCTAATGGATAAAATTGTTGTTTTTAGCAGTAATGAAATCTGACCATGATAGAATAATCTTACCATGCTTCTTGATCTCCTCCTTTGTCTTCGCTTCCCACCAAACAAGTGTTGCACCTTCCATTCTCAATGAAATTAATTGAATTTTGGTATCATCATCTTGAAGGTTCTAGATTCTCAAATAGACCTCTAATTGCCTAATCCAATTATCAAGCTTTTTTGCATTGACTTCACCATTAAACATTGGCAATTAAAACTTAACATGAATTTTTTTAAAATGACTTTTACCAGTGTTCTTTGACATGTGTGGATGATGTACTGAAGAAGAAGTAGAGGATGATGATGAGGGTGAGGATGATGGCTCTCCACTGCCTCCATTTCCTCCATTTCCCTTCTTTGACTTATCTTCATCATTGTGACCTCCTGAAGATCCTTGTCCTTATTTGTGAAGTTTAGATCATTCTCCTTCTATTCTCTCATTCCTTTCTTGAGAAAGGATTCTAATCATCTCAGTCATGTCAAGAAATGCTTTCCTAAACACTCTTTCTTCCTCCTTGGGATCAACTTCTTCATGGATTTCTCCTTCTTCTTGAGGCATACTTAAAGTAGCTTCTGCTTCTTTAGGAGGTGAACTAGGTGGTGGAGATTGTGGCAATCTTTCTCTCCTTTTATTTGGCTCTTCTTGAGACCCTTTTGCTCCCACCAATTTTTTTTCTCCTCTTTTGAGTTTGAGCCTAGTAAGCATCTAAAAACTTGTAAACAGTTAAATAATTATTTGCACAAAACAACACCAGAGAATAAACTCTAGCTCTGATAAAAACCTGATCTAAAATGACTATTAGTTTTGTTGTGCTAAGTGTTTTTTCAGTTTATAAGCATGTGCATAATCATCTCATTATTTTGCATAAGGATTAAGGTGTTTGTCCATGAATTGTAGATGATTTTAGGTGAATTAGAAGCATAAAACAAGCTTAAATAACACTGAACAGTAATGTAAAACAGAGAAATAAGTCACCACATGAAATCTACACAATAGGTATGATGAAGCAGTTCATCCCTCCTGGGCTACATCTGCTGGTCCAACTCCCAATGGAATGTCCATCTTTCATTATGCTCAAAATTTTGCAAATAAATGTAGTTACAATGCTCTAATGGTTGTTTTCTTTGCACCAATGGCTCCAATTAGTTAAAAATGACTCTTCATTCACTCTGAATGGGCGAAAATTGAGTCTCCTACTCTTTTTCCCAGTGAAACCTAGAAAAACTCCACTAAAAGTGGAGAAATCCACTTATCTGGAGTTAAATTAGGCAATTCCGCTCAAAAGGCGTGTTTTCCAAACCTTCCGTCGAATTGACTGTTTTTAATAACTGTTAGTGGTTTGGGCGGTTGGGCACATGCCAACCCCAAACCCCGCGATTACAGTAATGGTTGGGCATAACACAAGGCATAAAATACAGTCGGAGATTTAAACTACAGGTTGAACGGTAGTTGGTTAGCGTATAAACCGTGCGGAATTAACAACAGTTTGTTATTTGAACTATGGTTGTGGTTGACAGGTTTCATAACTGCGTGGTCTTTGTCGTTGTAACATATGCCATGTGACGTACCACGAGGGGACCGCTCGCGAGTTGGGACCATCAGCGGTCCCTAACCCCCAAACTGTTTTGCAACAAAACTTAAATATAAGTCGCATTCCATAGTTGTTAAGAACCACTTGTAGCTCGAGTGGTAGAGACATGTGCGTGCCTGCCGGAGGTCCGGGGATCGATTCTTGCGGCTTCCATAAAAATTTTAACACACCATTTAGGGGACACGTGGCAACTTCAAGGCTAGCCACGTGGCACCCTTTAATTGGTCCTCCACAACGTACTTTCAACGAATAGTAGTGTGACACATGTCAACCCACGATTAGCTCTGAGGAAAGGAATATTCTTCAAAAATATTAATTTCAATCTAAGTAATGGAAATCTCAATCTAAATACTAATATAAATACAAGAATCTTAAATCAATAAAGATTAATTCAAAATGATGCCAAGCTTATGCTAAATCTTAATCCCAATAAAATTCACTCTCATTCAAATGATCTTAAACTAAGGCAATGAACAAACAAGACTTCAACTAATCTAGTTCCTGGGATGCATAAAACAAATCAAATAAGCATTCAAACTTACCTTTGTCACCACTCTGCAATTGCTTAAAAAGAAACTAAGTAAACCAAGATTCTAATTGAAATGATTTCATATCTAAAACACTGCAAAACAAGAAACTATGTTATCCTTAGATTACTTTAATCAAACTCAAAAAATAATTCAAACATAAGCACATTAACTAATGGTTTTCCCAATAACTAATTACAATTATAATGAATTGCAAAACTAAACTACAACTCCAAACAATGATTCAATGGTCTCGTTGCATTACTTTCAAATACTTGGTTGCCAAAACACAATGTTATAAGAAATTATAGTGGATCAGTAAGGTACATAATCGATTTCAATGCATATTTAAAAGATATGGAGTTATTGATTTCTTGTTTATCCAATTAAGAAGCACCTTTAAATATTCCAATCGTAAACCTGTAAAAAAGGGGTTATTCGTGCAATAAAATCATTGATCAACACCATTCATATTGGTATGCAACGAGTTGGAGATGAAGTATCTATTTTATTTCAAGAAAATAAATTACAGTCTTGAGTAAGAAATCGTAATTATGAGATTTAATTAGCAAATGCTTTCAAACAAAATCCCTACACCTAAATCTATCCTATGATGTTTTACAGAACTTAATTCCAGGAGATGGTAGGCCCTTGCCATTCCTGGAGCAAGTCTAAACTAACTCAATGCGTAAAGATTAAGCAAAACCATAACATTTACAAAGAATTCATGGAAAAGTCAAATTGTATTAAGGTTCAAATCATAAGTTCACTTATATACATTTGTTCAATCATTTGTCTCATGTTCACACCTTGTCTTCCTCCTCCTTCAAAAACTTCTTCAGCTTACAATACAAACAATGGCTAAGCCATTTATAAGTTTTAGAAGGTGAATCAGTCATTTTCCTCAATTCTGGAAAATTGAACAATTTTAACAAACAGACCTCAAAGAGATTGGCATATCTTCCTAACCATGAATAATTTTGGAAAATTGTTTGGAGGGAGCTTAATTTGTTATATTTTCAACAAATTCCTCCCTTGGATTTGTCTCATTCAAATCTACTTCCTCAAAAATCATGCCCAAAGTCGGTTATCTCACTCTTTTTGCAAGGTTCTAAAATTCTGGAAAAACAGTCATTTTTTACCAAACTGCCTCCAAGACTCGTGTATAAATTTTAGAATAATTTGAATCTAGAGAAACCGTTTTGGATATCCATAATTGGTTATATTTTTAACAAACCCATTTGCTTATATTTTCCAGATTCACCTTGAGATGCACACAGATCGAGGTCAAAATTGACAGTTTGGAAACTTTGTACATTTTGAGCAGATTTGTTAATAAACTCCTAGGGACCCACATGTGCGACCTGGATGCAATCCAATGCATGGGAAGGTATTAAAACATTATTTTGGTCAATATATTCCCTATGTTTTCCCCATAAGTGTGTCGGGATGTCGAAACTCCAAATTGGACATTTTCGTACTCTACTTGCAGTAATTAGTTTAACTCGCTTGTGAAGAATTTCAACAATGGAAACCTGCGACGAATGAAATTAGAAAAATTGTAATTAGAAAATCATGATTAAATCATCTCTAATCGTAGAAAGGTTAAGAAAACTAATGATAATAAACCACGAGGCGTAAGTCATGAATTGGCGACAAGTGATGGAATTATGGTGTGAAATGAGTGTAAAGGTGTCGGAATTTACGTTATGAATGGTGGTAATATACAGTGGAAAATTAGGCATATTTGAGGCCCAACATCCACCCATACCTGAGGGTTTGCATGTCCTCATGCAAACAAATCTCTTGCTCATTGAGAGATTATTAACATTGTTTTGTAGTTGTTGGTTCTTGTGGGACAACATTTCTTGGATATTTAAAGGTGTTGGTTCTTATGGAGCAGCATTGCTTGAATACTTGGAGGTGTTGGTTCTCGTGGAGAATAATTCTTCACATTTAGTATGTCACACTAATTTTACTGAGCAATACAAATTGAGGACAAGAAATGAACGGATGAGGAAGAGATGATGGATGAAATGAGGTGGTAATGGAGATGGTAAATGGGTGGTTGCATACTCTGTCATCATAAGGCCAATGTTTATAGGTGGTTTCCTTTATCATTTCATGGCAGTTAAGACTTCATCCTGTGAATATGATGCTTTAAGAAGACGCTATAGAGACTGCTTTTATTAATGCACCATAAGCTTTTTGCTTTTAACATGGTCTTGTTATCAAAGTTTATGCATATTGAATGGAAGGAAATAGAAGGATAATGGTTTATGACAGATGAAATGTGTGGAATGAGAAGTGGTGAATCATTAAGTTTCTTTAACCTCATAATGAATTAGAGAATCATAAGCCAAATTTACCTCAAGTTTTACCTTTGTCGTTGTTGTGCCCGGTGTTGCAAAATGAAGTAGAGGATGGAATGGCTGGAGCTAATGTGACTGTTGATCTGATCTGTTGAAGAAGGCTAAAGTATGAGATGAAGAGATGAACTGAGGGGCTGAAGGATGAACTGAAGGTCCCCTTCTCCCCCATGCCTGAGGAGTTGTATGTCCCCAAACAATTGAGGAAAGGTGACTGCTGCTGCAAATGAAAATGGAAATGTTAATACAAAAATCCAAACTGCTGCAAATCTATGTCGAGATCTCAAAACCATATAGTCTTCAACCGCGACACACCCATGTGCAATCTTTATTTTGTGAATAAATGGTGTCGATCTCGAACATAAGAAAGAATCATTGAATTACCGATCTTTGAGGAGATCATTAACCAATGCGATATATCCCACCTTTGATGTCAATGGGAATCGAGGCACTAGGTACAATCTAGCCGTGAATAGATTTGTCGAAGTCGAATGGACTGCAGAATTCATCCATCAAGAAACGTTGATGTATTTCGTTAGTAGATGACAAGGATACCTGCCATTAAGGCATGCAGGCTCCCAAGTAACTTATCTAACCCTAACCTTGGTCCCAGATAATATGCTGATGTCGATGGGGCAAGGCTCGTTGGTAGGTGGGCCTTAAGGAATCCCACATCAACCAACTCGAGTACAAACATAACAACTCAAAAGTTACATGATTTGAAGAAATTATATAAATTTACAAACTTTATTGGGAACCTTGCCCACCAGCTACCTGGTTTTCAAGCAAAGTCCCTGTCCAGTTGTGCCAGATAAGCTGGTTTTCACGAAAGGACTTATTTTTCTCTTTACTATTTTCATTTATCTATTTATTACAATACTAGATTTCCTACTACATTGAAGAAAATATGTCCTCCTTCAAGTGAAAGAGAACTTCCAATGAAGCCATGTGCGGATCAGGTACAAAGATATAATCATGACCAGATTTAACATATAAACTTTAGAAGGCATACGAGCATGAATAATCAACAACTTTGAAAGATGTGATACAAAGAGTATTTGAAGATGAGAGTGGTACTTTGACTTAATTGTAATCTGAAACCAATGTTCGATGTAATCTTGCTGGTATTGGCTCATTCTTCTTTTGGACCACTCTGAAAACTTTCCTCGGTTGTTCCAGACAAACTTGGATAATTGGTCTCTAGAATGACTACAAGGATTGCTGCTGGACATGGTGAAAGTTCTTCGATCTCTGGTTCTACTGGATGCTCCCCATCGGATTTGGTACATGATTCATCGATCTCCTTGGTAGATAGGCATAAGGAATCAAGGGAGACTTCCAAATATTTTTTTGGTTGTGGAGAGAGATAATTTCCTGAATGTGGTCAGGATGAACTCTTCCTGAGAGGTAGATATCCCAAATACTGCTAGGATTTGAGAAAGTACTTCGAGGTACATTCTTCAAGCTCTGAATCATTGTTGAATTTCTCCTGTTGGTTGATGATCCCTGCCTCGCAACATGGATTAGTACCCAGGGGTTCTTACAACACCCAAAAAATGATATAACGTTAAAGATTGGAATCTGAAGATAAATGAAATTAAAATCTATTGGCTGAAATAAATCTCACCACACTCATAAAAAGCCAGATAAGAGTACCATTTAATCTATTGAAAGTGAACCAACTTGGAAATTAAATGTCTCACAGAATGTTTCAAACTATTATAAGGCCTGTGTTGCTTGTGAGGCTTAGTTATGGATCCTGTATATGTGCCTTACTAAGTCTGTGAGATTTACACACTTTGTGAATTACATGAAATGCGGAAATTGAATCACTTACATAATGTTTCAGAATACTCTAAGGCCTACTTCTATTTCTATGCATAAAGGAAAGGAAATAAAAGTTCAAGATAAGCAAAAGCAATAAGACTTTGGAGCAACCCCACCATAGTGGATGCATGGATCTTCACTCACGTCTTATCGTACTCTCTCTGCCCTCTGACTGCCCTGCAATACCCTTGAAACTCTGTAATAAAAATCTTACCTAAACCAAAATACAACTCCCCGACAACGGTGCCAAAATGTTGAGAGTTTTAATTAGCGATTAAACTTCTTAATATTTAATTGTTAATCTAGGGCTCGTAGGCTTCAAGTTGTATTGCATTTTTGGCTCAGCTTATGATCGGAGCATATAAATTCCTTGTTAATGATCGTTAAGTACACACTCTTCTATCAATTAAGTAAACTAGCACTCATATCTCTATGCCTTGAATTAAATCAACCAAATTGAATCAATCTTAGAGTAAATTCAAATAAAAATAACTCTAATCTACATCTGAGCAATATTAATCACAATCAAAGCAATGAAAATTACTATTTAAACGATATTAATTTCAATCTAAGTAATGGAAATTTCAATCTAAATACTAATCTAAATACAACACTACAAGGAAAAGACCCGCTAGCGGAGGTTATAAAGGAGCTTTTTAGTGTTATAAAATTGGTCAAAATTGTCCAAAAAAAACATTTGCTACAACATCCGTTTATGGTTACGGAGGTTTTGGCGGAGCTTTTAACGGAAATTCAACACAACTAAAATAACTAGGTGGCCGAAGGTTATTACGGATGTTTTTCTCATCAGTGCGCTACTAAGGTTTCAACGCACTGGTGCATGTCATCTAGAAGGTGGTCCGAGGCAGTCGAAGGTGCATGCACTGGGCTGTCAAGGTATAAAACCGCACCGGGCGTAGTATTGGTAATACAACACATGGGGCCGTTCTAATTGGTCTTGGGATTTGTGCGATGCCCATAGGTCATCTCAACGCACCAGTACGTAGACTTATACAAACACACCAGTGCGTCATATCAGACAAACGCAACGAGATTTATAATTGGTATTGGTATTTTTATGGTGCCCATAGGTCGTACAAATGCACCGGTGCGTAGTCTCACATAAACGCATCGGTGCGCAGTATCGCACAAACACACCAAGATTTTTAATTGGTTTTGATATTTGTGAGGCGCCCATAGGTCGTAGAAACGCACCGGTGTATAGTAACTGACATGCACCGATGTTCATTTTGTATTTTTTAGAAACATCGACATGTGACAGTGCAATTATTGTGATTTTTAAAAATTCGTTATTCATCAAAAGTCGACACATCTTATAACAATATTCATACTAATTAAATTTTTATTAATGCATTTGAATGTGATGTTTGGATTAATTTGTTATATCATATCATAATTATTGTGATTTTAAAAATTCATTATTCATCAAAAGTCGGCACATCTATATCTTATAACAGTATTCATATGAATTAAAATTTTATTAATGCATTTGAATGTGATGTTTGGATTAATTTGTTATACATATCATCAAATTTCACATCTCTTCATTATAATATTTAATCATCCATAAATTTAATCAGTGGTGTTACATTTCATTGCGACAATGGAGAACGCGATAGAATAAATTAAAACATATTTTATTATATATATATATATATATATATATATATATATATGAATAAGACAGTCTTTGTCATACAAAATTGGACAGTTATTAGTATCCCTTTGTCTTTAAATTGGGACACTATGTCCATTACAGTAAACAAAATGTCTGATCTCACAGACAAATATTTCAAAAAATACAACGCCTTGCTTTGATATCCAAACATAGCGATCATCATTCTTCGCTTGAACTGTTGTCACTATTAGAGCTACTTCCATGACTTGGGTTATTTTCAGGAATGTTTTGTTCATGGTGTTGAATGTTTTCTTCTTCTTCACCTTTCATCTACAAACATAAAAATAAACTGTAATGAGTGTATATAAATATGTGAAAATAATGAAAATTGCAATATTAAATACTATATATCAATGTAAATCGAAAAGAAATGACGCACCATAGAAACAATTGACTTATAAACTATACACATTCTTTCAAAACCATATACCATGCCATATTTTAAGATTTCATCTGTTGGCGCAGTTCCATACTTTGTTTCCTGCAAGTTTTATACCCCATAACAAATCATATATTTAATATAAAAGATTTTTTTGTTCTATTATTTATAGACAGATCTTAGTAAAACAAGATCGATAGATGCTTACAAATTTCAAAATTAATTTATGATAAGCCAACATATACTTACAACCCATATTTAACCCAATTTCAATCAATTCGTCTGATGGTTCTTCTTTGTATGTTAGCACCTGTTTGAAGACATTCAATAATGATTTTTGTAAAACAATTTAAAAAATACAAAAATGAAATATAGTTAAGTTGTTATAAGGAAGTAACAATTACTTACAAACTTAGATATTGACCCTGTCGTCCTGTCTATGCTGAATGGGTTCTATTTACTTTTCTTTTTTGCAAGAAAATACTTGAAAATTAATATTTAATGCTAAATTGTTTATTTATTGTACCTAATAATTGAAAAATTCAATGATTACATATTACATTTGAAGCACAATGTTGTTGAGATGGCTCCTTCTACGATGCAAGTTTGTCCATTTCTTTGACCATCTCCTTGTACACCTTTTTGGACATTCTTATTGGCATATTTCTGATATCACCTCGTCCATCTTTTGAGAATTTCATAATCTTCCTAAAAATGTAACATGACAATAAACTATTTAATTTTTATATTGATATATGAAAAGTAAATATAACAAAAGTGATATTTATCAATAATTCTAGACAAACATTTAAAGGAATATTATTTTTTCATTCCTTTTTTTTTTTACATTTTTGCTATTAAAAGTCTGACATGTCTCATTGACCAATTCTCTGAAAACTCTTCCTGTAGTTTAGATAAAATTTGGTTCTTGGAATCATTGGATTGATTTTTGTATTGTAAGTGGAAAGAACGTCTATACATTCGTTCCACTAGGTCCCTCAAACTTTTGTAAAAAAATTTTCCCCTTTCATTAACCTTCAGCACCACTCCAGATGAGCTAAGGAGCAATTGATTTTCATTTGCATGTTCTATTTTTTTTTATTTTCTTAAAACAACATTCATTTTCTGAGTTGTTGGTCCTTGTAGAAAATTAAACATATGTGAATTAACAGATTGTTTGACACATGCTATCTAATAATTTTAAGTATATTATTAATGAAAATTAAAAAAATAAATTCATATTGGATCGATAATATTTTTTTCATTCACCTGATTCATCTTTTTGTAATTTTTCCATCAAGTTTTTATGCTCTTCTGATCCTAGATCAGAAACAATCTTATCAAGATTCGTCATTTTTTGGCTCTGCGTGATACAAAATAAACAATACATATTAGTTAAACTTACATATAGTTCAAAAATAATATTTTTTGTAAAGAATTTACAAAGAACTTGTCTTTTTTTCTTTTCTTAATCTGTTATCAATAATTTTGTTACTTGATATCTTGTCATTCATTTCTTTATCAATCTGAAACCTGTATCATATCATTCATTAATATATTTATAAATAAATTGTCAACTTTTTAGGTAAAAAAAAATCTCAAGAAATCGGTGTGCCATTCATGGTGTACGCACCGATGTCGGTGCGTGGGGGTCTTATAAACGCACCGCACAAATAATATAATAGACCATAGGGTGCTCTATGTAAACAAGGAGCACTAGTGTGTTACATGTTAACCACCGCACTGATTAACACAGAGAAAAAAATAAAATCGTCGAGTGTTAAGTTTGTAGCATAGACGCCTCGCGCAAACAAGGGACCACCATACGGTGCTCTTTGTCAACTAGGAGACCCAGTACAGTGCGTTATATGTTACATGGTGCACCGATTATCACAATAAAACATCTTTTTACGAAACAGCACATTCGCGGTGCACCATAATGGAATAGTGCATCGGTGCCCTATTTTACATATGGTGTACTGATTAAAAAAAAAATGTTTTTAATTTTTTTATTACACAGTACTTTCGCGATGAGCTAGGGTACGAAAGGCGCACCAATTAAAAATAAATAAATAAATTTCAAAAATTCATGCAAGGGATGACATGGATTGGGATCCAACTATGCAAGTCGTCTCGTGGGTTGGATGTCAATCTAAAATGAAAAGCCCTAATTCTGAAATCACAAAAACAGGGAGAAGGAAGGGCATAAACAAAAGAATGAAGGCTTTAATGTAAAAATGGATTTTTTTTCTTCTTTTGAAAATGAAAAACAAATTGAATTTTTTTTTCTTACTTCGTAAAAGAACTGCAGAAAAAGTAAAAAAAAAAAGCAAATTTAATCACAAGATCGTTTGAAATTCTATGCTACAGGGTTTGAATCACCAGAGGTTTGGAATTCTGATTGTCTAAATACTTTTGTTCGAATGTACTTCGTTGCTCCACAGTGCTCTCGTGCTCTCTTGCTCCAGGTATGTCTCCTACAAATCTCTGGCTGAATTTTTTTGCAAAAATAGTGAAATAATGAAAAGTGTTTAGTATTTAAAGAATTGTTTTATGAAATTAGATTTTCGAAAATATTTTGCCGCTCATTTTTCAATTTACTGTTTTTTTTTCACTTAGAGAAAATAGAGTTGCGTTTTTTTTATTTGCGGTTATTCGTCACCGGTGCGCATAAACTAAAACACACCGGTGCTGTTATATGTACATTAGCACGGATTTGCGGTTGAGGCACCGAAATTACTTTTAGGTGTGTACACTAAAATTTAGTGAACTCCAACCATAGAAATTGAGAATTAGAATTTTGTTTATTCTTCATGGAAATATGCAATTAGAATGGTAATTTTGTTTATTCTTCAGAATTATTATTAGAATTAGAATTGAGAATTAGAATTGGATAAATTCTTGATGGAAATAACTATTATTCCAATGCATTTTGTTTATTGTAGGAGGTCCCCACTGATTATGTGGAGAAAATGTAATGTGGGGCGTGTGAAGATGCAATACTACAGGGCATAAGTGGGCAATTGTGGCATGTGAACCTGTGTTATGCTAAGACGTGGGCAATTTTCACAAATGGTTGGGAAATTTTTGTTTCTGAGCAATTTATTAAAGTTGGAGATATTTTAGTTTTTAGACATGTTGGAAATGTACATTTTTTATGTGAAAATCTTTGGGCCATTTCTTTTCAAAACTACACCTCTTATTCTTTCAGAAAAAGAAACTTGAACCTTTCCACAACCCGCAACAAGAAAATGTGCCAATAGGAGCCTCTGACATGCATATCTATTTCTTCTGTTGAGGTCTCGAAGGAATTGATTATGGCCAGTCTACTTTGCTGAAGAATCTGCCTGAATTTTCTTTGGTTCTACCGAAGGGTGCAGTTACTAACAGATACAGGATTGTAAGCTCCCTCCAACCCTCATTAAATTGTAGAATAAGGATAAAACTCCATAGAAATGGCTATCATTTGCGTAAAATGCCTCGAAACACAGAATGAAGTGTTTTATTTTTTGAAAGTTGTGTGTTATTATGGTGAAAGAAATTGTTCTTTCTATTTTGTGCTAATATGGTGAAGAAATGGAATAGTGCTAAAGTATATGGCAATAGTCTTCAATAATATTCTCAAAATATATGGGTTCTTTGTTAAATGCATAGCTACAAGATTCGGTCATATCGTTGCTAGGAAAAATTCAACTGAAATACCAATATGGCAGGGTCAGTACTGTCTGTTGTTTCATGAACCCATAAAACCCACAAAAAATCTCAAAAACCTTAAAATAAAATGCAAAATAGTCCATTTTTTTTTTTTTGGCATTCTTGACACTCGAATTCTTCTAAAATTTGTTCATAGCATCCATAAGAGGCAATGCAATGGTAATATACTTGAATTCTTCTAAAATATGTTTAATGGAATTAGTACATGTGAAATGGTACATGTGTTATTTCATCAATATTTATATTTTTTAAGATGGCTTTTTATAAAGAAGATGACTTAATTACCTTATACCTTATAAGACTCTTTTTTTTCGAAACATTACAATATGTATTTTGAATTAATGTTAAAAACAATATTTCACTTGATAATTTGCAATTATGTTGATTTCAATAAAAATGGATTGTATAAAGTTATTTTTTTTGTATGTAAGATCATAATAAAATAATGATAATTCTAAAGTACATGAATTTATTTGCATCATTTTCTAAACTTTATTATGTTACAATTATTCATATTATTCTAGATTTATTATTTTACAGTTATTTACAAATTTACAAATTTAAAAATTTTAATAAAATTATTTCACATTAATACAATCAAAATTTTCACATTAATACAATTTAATTTTTACAAATATTTTACATACAATTACAACTACAATTACAATTTTAGAATTTTAGAATTTTACATACAATTACAATTACAATTAAAATTTTACAATTACAATCATTTCACAATTAAAATTAAAATTTCAATTACAATCACGACATAATATTTAATAAATATCATGGCCATTTAATATTAAATTAATTAATGAACATCATGATCATGATAACCATCGTACAAACATCATATTCGATTAAAAAACACATTCAAAATCGCTAACATCATCGTGATCATGATCATCTAACAAAACACAATTAGCATTGTATAACATCATCACAACACAAACATCAAATATACATCGCATGTTAAATAACTACTATCACATACACATCTATCGGCGAGCTGCACATTAAATCAACATATCTAACATGAACTAACAATATACACATCATGATGATCACCAACATGTAAATTAAGTACAACTGCAACATGAACAAAAAATACATGGACTATATATATATATATATAACTGAATAATGTCAAAAATATACAATTGTAATGTAATTGTCATATATCAGCTCGTGGTACATCATCAATAGCAATACTAGTTGAGGCCTGCTCAGTCAGTGGTGCAGCCTCGATAAGCTCAGATGCATGTTGATCTGGTACTCATGCCTCATGTTGATCAGGATCAACTGTAGGTTGCTCATCGTGATGACTGGACATGGTCGATGCTCCAGCCTGCTCTCCATGATGACTGTTGCTCGATGCTAGTGGAAGATGCTCATTTGGCGCGGCGCGAGGTGAACGATGATCACTTCTCTGATCGTGATCATCAAATGATGCGTCGGTGTTGCTCGTGGACTGTCGATCACGTGCTGCATCTCGACCACGCCTATAACATTCAAGGGTCCTCCTCAGCCACATAACTAAGGTCGTAGCTCCTATGACATATAGCATCAGGCTGTACATGTCACGCGACATGCCTCTCCACATATATACCAGCCTACCATCGGCCTGTATGTTTCTCATAGTAGCGGGCCTAACTCCCGCCTCAACAATCAATGCACAGAGTTGGTCGCCCAACTCCATTCCCAATATACTATCAAGCCTACCGCGTCTAGCAAAAGGTGGTACTGGCGCACCAGCAGGAGCAGGTCTCTCTACGTCGACCTCCTGATGATCCTCGGCATCTGGAATATCCTGATCGTAATCAGGATCCACACCTGGATCATGTGGTGGTGTTGGCATGTCCTCGCCATCAAAAGACCCAATGTCTACAAAATATATACAAGTACAGAACAATAATTAGACAATTTCATTAGAAAATTTAATCAAAACAAGTTAAAGAACTTGTTAGAATAAATTTAAATAAAACAGTAATATTACCTCTATCATCTGGCGTCTCATCATTTTTGAAGAGGATGTTGGCACACCCTCGCCAATCCAAACCAGCATAAGGACAAGGGACCATAATGAAGGGATGATTGTCAACACTGGCTAGCAACTCCAGTGCATCATGCGATATCCTCACAGAAAACTCAGTCTCGCCCCTCTTGGGCATCATCTGTTCCCACATGTGCATCCGTACCTCCAACATTGACCTACGAGGTTGCCGAACAAAAGTAGACCTGGTCCCTGGAAACCTCTCAAAAAATAAACAAAAAATCTCTAAATCAAAAGGGAAGTTGACCCTCCCTTGTGCATGAGCACGACATCTATCTAAGGCTATACATAATTGCCGCAAAAAAATGGCAGACCACCTAACAAGTCGTGGCTCCTGTACTAAAGAATCAACATAATATAGAAGCAAGCAACTAATGTGTTTCCCATCACCGGTGTTGTGTGAAATGGTCGAAATCAAAAGTGAGAGGCATCTCACCTCCTGACTACCAAATGCACCAATACGTAACTAACCTTCGGAGACCTGAAAATCTGAAGGAGATAGTATATCTGTGCTAATGTATCTCTGGGAGTACACCAATTGACTCCTTGCTGCATGGCCAACTGGAACCTCTGGGAACAAGGGAAAATCCACCCCTCTCCTCGATAGCCCTGTAATGAAATATATGTTCTCCTTTGTGGGCGCGTACCATTGGTTAGGACCAACCCGGAAAGCCTGTCGTTGGGCATTCCACCTGCAGATGAGATGTCTCAAAAACACACCATGGCCCTTTAGGGAAGCAGCCTCCTCATAGAACTTGAGTAGGCCTACCTGCCTTAGGAGCCCCTGGGTAGTTGTTGTAATAGGGCGAGGGTATGCATCTCTCTCCCTCTCTCGTGCCTCCCACAGGAAAACCATGTTTTATTGGTCTGCCTGTTGTTATTGTTGTTCCCCCCCTTCTCTCCTTTCACATCTCTGAATGATTAACATATTAAATACAATTTTTTTTATTAAATTAGACATGTATTTAGGAATATACATATATATATATATATATATATATATATATATATATATATATATATATATATATATTTTTTGAAAAAAAACAAATAAAAAGCACAAAAATGCATGCACCGCATCGTATTCTTGTCGCAGACCCGCTATGGTACTAGAAAATATTCAACGCACCAGCAACGGTGCACCTGAAAATTTTTAGCGCACCGTTGACTATGGACGGTGTTGGGAGTGCGGGGCCTTGACTAAACTCTACGCCCCAGGGTGTATAGTTCGGTCAGCGCACCGACCTCCTGACATCATTATATATTCAACGGTGCGATCTTTTACCAAACCACATTTTTGACCCTGTCGAAGTGCGAAATGTGGTGCGCTAACAAAAATACCCGCCCAGGGCAGATATTTAAGTCAATGCACCACATTTCCGCTATTCCAGATGATCAACTGTGTGGCCAGGTAGCCGATCACACCGCACTTTTTTTTTAAATTTTAAAATAACATGGTACGCCTTTCGGTACCGCCCTAAAACCGGTGTGGATACCATTAGCACCGGTTGCGGTGCGGCCTGCAAATTTATAGGTAGCACCGCGAACCGATGTGAGCCGAACGACTTGAGCACACTGTCGTACAATTTTTTTTTCGTTTAAATGGTTAATTTTAAGGTAATTTGAAATTCTAATCTGCTAAAAGGCTTAATTATGGAAAAACAAGAAAAATACATGTACATTTGGCCGTTGAGGAGGCATATTGGCTGTAGAATTTGCAAAAGAAAATTTTCCCACCATTTTGCAAAATTTAAGTTGGAGATTGGTGGGCAATGCACAGCAGTAGTGCGTGCAATGGGTGCAATGAGAGCACTGATGTCAGGGAGGCTCATACAAATATAAATTGCACCGATGCTTGAGAGCTCTAGAGCACTGATAAAAAGTGAAAATGCGGTTTTTTGGCTGTAATTTTTTTTTTTTATTTAACCTTGTTCCAGTGCGCGGGGTTTTATAGGCGCACCAGTGCGGTTTCTTAAGACCGCACCAAGCGGTTTCTGTTTTGGCGCGGGGTTTTATGACGCACTGGTTTAGAATCTTTGTAAAGCACCGGTGCATTACTGTACTAAGACGCACCGGGCGGGTTTGCGGAGCGCACAGTATCTGATGTGCCAATGTTTTGTGCGCACCGGTGCTTTCTCTTGTTGAACGCATCGGTGCGGTTTAGGTTGATAAGAGAACCAGACAAAAAACATCCACAAAAACCTCGGCCCGCCAACCTCCTCTAGTAACCTTCGCTAGAAACGGATGTCTGGGGTATTTTTATAAGGGGTTCCTCAAAAACATCCGCTAGAGGGTCTTTTTCTTATAGTGCGAGAATCTTAAATCAATCAAGATTAATTTAAAATGATACCAAACTTATACTAAATCTTAATTTCAATAAAATTCACTATCATTCAAATGATCCTAAACTATGGCAATGAAAAAACAAGACTTCAACTAATCTAGTTCCCGGGATGCATTAAACAAAACAAATAAACATTCAAACTAACCTTTGTCACCACTCTGCAATTGCTTCCAAAGAAACTAAGTAAAACAAGATTCTATTTGACATGATTTCAGATCTAAAAGACTGCAAAATAAAAAACTATTTTATCCTTAGATTACTTTAATCAAACTCAAGAAATCATTCAAACATAAGCACATTGACTAATGGTTCTCCCAATAACTAATTACAATTATAATGAATTGCAAAACTAAACTAAAACTCCAAACAATGATTCAATGGTCTCGTTGCATTGCTTTCAAATACTTGGTTGCCAGAACACAATGTTACAAGAAATTATAGTGGAACAATAAGGTACATAATCGATTTCAATTCATATTTAAAAGAAATAGAGTTATAGATCTCCTGTTTATCCAATTAAGAAGCACCTTTAAATATTTCAGTCGTAAACCTGTAACAAATGGGATATTCATGCAATAAAATCATTGATCAACACCATTAATTTTGGTATACAGCGAGGGAGATGAAGTATCTATTTAATTTCAAGAAAATAAATTACAGTCTCGAGTACAAAATCGTAATTATGAGATTTAATTAGCAAATGCTTTCAAACAAAATCCCTATGCCTAGATCTATCCTATGATGTTTTACAGAACTTACTTCCAGGATATGGTAGGCCCTTGCCACTCCCGGAGCAAGTTTAAATTAAATCAATGCCTAAATATTAAGCAAAACCATAACATTTACAAAGAATTCATGGCAAAGTGAAATTGTATTAAGAGTCAAATCATAAGTTCACTTAAATACATTCCTTCAATCATTTGTCTCATGTTCACACCTTGTATTCCTCCTCCTTCAAAAACATCCATATCTTACGATACAAACCATGGCTGAGCCATTCATAAGATTTAGAAGGCGAATAAGTCATTTTCTCAATTCTGGAAAATTGAACAATTTTAACAAACTAACCTCAAAGAGATTGGCATTTCTTCCTAACCATGAATAATTTTGGAAAAAGGTTCAGAGGGAGCCTAATTTGTTATATTTTCAACAAAACCCTTTATTGGATTTGTCGCATTTAAATCCAGCTCCTCGGAAATCGTGCCTAAAGTTGGTTGTCTGGCTCTTTTTGCAAGGTTCTAGAATTATAGAAAAATAGTCATTTTTTACCAAACTGCCTTCAAGACCCGCGTATAAATTTTTTACTAATTCGAATCTGGAGAAATTGTTTTGGATATGCATAACTGGTTATATTTTTAACAAACCCATTTTCTTAGATTTTCCAGATTCACCTCAAGCTACACACATATCGAGGTCAAACTTGGTAGTTTGGAAACTTTGCACATTTTGAGCAGTTAGTTAATCAGCTCCTAGGGACCCACATGTGTGACCTGGATGAAATCCAATGCATGGGAAGGTATTAAAACATTATTTTGGTCAATAAACTCCCTCGGTTTTCCCCGGAAGCATGTCGGAATGTTGAAACTCCAAATTGGGAATTTTCCTACTCTACTTGCAGTAACTAGTTTAACTGGATTGTGAAGAATTTCTACAATGGAACCTTGCTACAAATGAACTTAGAAAAATCGTCATTAGAAAATCATGAATAAATCATATCTAATCATAGAAAGGCTAAGAAAACTAATGACAATCAACCACGAGGCGTAAGTCATGAATTGGCGACAAGTGATGGAATTATGGTGTGAAATGAGTGTAAAGGTGTCGGAATTTATGTTATGAATGGCGATAGTATACAATGGAAAATTAGGCATATTTGAGGCCCAACAATAGATTTTTATTTCTGTTTATATCTGTGTTTCATTTCATTCCTACATAAATTTAGATCAAGTTGATGCCAACAGAGCTCAACCTAGACTGCATTGCGCAAACCATAATTGATCGGATCATGAACACACAGATTGAGGAAAATCACAAACAAAAGATCCAACTATATTGTGTTTTCAAAGATGAACAACTCTTGCACTAGGGAAAGTGGCTCACCAGAGACCAAGTTCCATATAAATTTCCCCATCTCATGGAAGCACTCAACGCAATGGTGACCATTGCTTCCTAATGGGGGAGGATTGATCCATGTGGATATTGGTGGCCACCCATCTATTACACTTGGATCCCCAACGCTATTTCTTTCAGTTTCCTTAATTGTAGCACAATTTTTTATTTTTATTAGTTTTTTCGGGTGTTGAACTTCTAGAACCGTGTTGAGGCCCTAAACAACATTTTTTTTGGAAAACGGGAAAACTTATAGTTTGTAATAGGGCTTTGCAGTTGAAAATTGTAGTCCGATGGGATACGTCTTTCTAAGGAGGTATCGTACGGGTCAAAAAAATATCGTATGCAAAATTGATGACCTTGGGAAGTTGGTGTAACATCTAACCCCAACGAGGCCCACAAATTTTTGACGCTTCATCTCCTAGGGTTAGGTTTTGGGATGTTTGGCATTTTCCCTTTTTTCTAAATAATAAAAAGGCTTGTGATGCTCATTGTAACACATTTCAGAGGCATGTAGGCACCACATCTCTTTTCAACGATAAGCTACCATCACCCGAGCTAGTTTCTTTCCATTTTGCATGCAAACAATTTTCAATATTTTGTTATTAATGAATTGAAGTTTAATTTTCATTGTATCATTGTGTTTCTATTTAAATATATATTTTATTTCATTCCTGCGTAAATTTGGATCAAGTGACCTCAAGGAGACACAAGCATCGCTTCGCTACCAGCAGGCCTGGACAGTACCCCGGTGAAGTTGCTTGCTTCACCTCTATGCGCAGGAAGCCTTTCTCTTCTTCACCTTTTATTTTATTTTCTTAAAGATATGCTTGAAGAATTTATTGAATATTTCTAGTACGGGTGGAAGAGGGATCCTGACTTATTGAGAGTAGGAGAGGTTGTTCCTTGTTTAAGAGATTTGAAAGATAATTGAAGTTAACATGCTCATTTTAAAGTTTTTTTCCTTTCCCTTCTCTACTCAATTGAGTTGACAGGTTGAAACACCATTAAATACAAGGTTGAGTTAGAATGAAGATCCTAATAAAGATACAGACTTTGTAGTGCAACCAAAGGCTTTCCTTCTGGAATGAATCATATTTTCCGTTCAGACATCATCGACTTTAAAGATATGTAAACCCAAATGGAGAAGAGGTAACAGATTATCCAAGCATTATTTTTCATCATAGTTCCCTTTTCAAATTTCAAGACATTGTATTTTGAGCCAAAAGAAGCATCTTTCATGCAAAGTATTATTAAACAAACATAAAAGAAAAGACATGAAAAACCTAGAAAACAACATCAAAAGAATAAAGTGGACAGAGAATTGAACTAAAATGACATGCACAACAAAAATAATAAAATAAAACAAATGCAAAGACTATATGGAAAGCGAGTGCATGATGAGCATGCAAAGGAAATAGAATGTATCTAGACCTACTCCTAACCTAACTAGCTAGAAGGTCAAGGCTAATTATAAATAAATTTCCAATGTAGCCAACATAACTTCTCCCCACTTGCAATCACAAAGATATGAGTGATGAAAACCGATATAAATCAATGTGCAACATAAAAGATAAGAGATTAACTAATTTGCACAACAAATTGGAGTTATTTCTTGTTAGCAGAAAGATGTGTCACAACAACTACCTCTAACCAAATTGAAATCTTACCTTTTCGATGAAAACCGTAATCAAACAAACCTTGAAAGCTTCTTGTGAATGCCCATTCATCTGTGTTATCCTCCTTAGAAAACATCCATAAATATCAAAACTTATTGTTAGCACAAGGGCTTTCTAAGTAAGATGCTTCCATCCAATCATAAATTGGATCATGAAATTCAAAACCATCCTCTTGAAAACCTCTAAATCCTTGAGAAAATGGATTTTCAACTAATGACATGGAATCAGGATGAGAATCTTGTAAGGGAAAATGAATTTGATCATGTCCAGAAGGCTTTTCAAGATAGTGAGGACCTGACATGACAATCAGCGAGGGTTGAAGTGCCTCAACTGCTTGACAAGTATACAAATATTGATATGGTAAACCATAAAGATCAAAGGGTGTAATTCAAATGTCTTCGGGTACGTTTATGGGAAAATGATAAGCTGAATGGCAGTCATTAGGACCAGAATTATACTCAGATAGACTAATGAAGGCATAATATTCCTAGTTAGTGGATAATATAGATAGATCAGTTTGAACAACTTTAAAAATGCCTTGAAAAAAAGAATCACCTTCCTTGCATGTTGAATGTGAGAAATCATTCCCTTGTAATTGGTGAAAAAATGTACTAGCATCATAATCATCAAAAGAATTGAAAAGAAATGGTAGTATAGAAAATACATGAAAGCATTCAAGATGTAGTGGATAAAAAAAAGGAACTTGATTCACCAAATAACTCAAGCATTCACTAACACTCAAGAGGAGATTTGGCGCCAAAATGAAAATGATTAGTATTATAACATTCACAAGAAAAACTAGGAGATGACTATTTTTGAAAGTATCTGATAGGAATAAATCCTTCGGCCATGGAAAATATTTAAAATGATCAGCTTCAACTTTATGTGTATCTATGAAAGATATGCATTGAAAACCCAAGTTAGATACACAATATTTGCATGAAGATGGACCAAATGAAACAAAATCCTCAATTCGATCAAAAACTAAATCTTGAAAGTTAGAAAAATTTGATCCAAAATACATAAAATCCTTCAAGAAGGAACTTAAATTCGACAAAACCATGAAAAGAAGATAATTTTCCAAGAGAATCCAGATCTGATTTAGTTCGAGAGTCTTACCAGAATCGCGAGAACCTGACATAACCATAAACATAAGTTTTAAGTGCCTCAACTTCTTGACAAATCCTGTAACTTTCCAGGATTGTAGAAATTCATTTTGAAGAATGAATCAAATCATGCATGTTATGTGGAGAGTGAAACTACCAGTAATTTCAAGAATACCATGACCATTTAGATGACAACCATCTACATTACTAATTTGATGGTATTTTCCAATTTCAACAAACAAATTACCTAAGCCACAAAGTTCTTATAAATGCACATATAAGGATGAATATATTGGACAAATTTCATGAGTAACATGAACATAAGATTTTTCTTCATGCAATACTGGAGATGATAAGGAACAAAATGGATACTTGATGATTTGATTACTTCCCTCTTCATCATGGATATCCTCACTACCTTTTTTTAATTCAATATCCAAATCATTAGATGATGAAACTGAAGAGCATGGAGTATCTTCATCGCAAGTTGATGCATTGCAAATAGTAGAGCATAAGGGAGAGGGAGGTGAAGAGGAATTTTCCATAAGAACATCTTCTTTGACCGAATTAGATTCGATATCTAAATATTTCAAAATTGAATTTTATTGATAAATCGAAATATCAATAGGTGCACTTGGGCATTCATCACCATGTACATCAACATAATAATCATAATCAAAATGGTGATTGCCCAAGAATTTAGTTGATTAATTAATTAAATTTATCTCATTTGATTGATTTTTGAGATTAGTAGATTCAAAATCAATCGAAAACTAAGCAACATCACCTTGAGATAGAGGAATTTGAAAACAAAAAGAAATATCTAAGGAATCGTCACGTTTCGACTCCTCTACTTGTGAAATGTGACTACCTTGCACCTGGTCACTACTTAGATTTGGAAAAGACTGATCATGCTTATCAAGGAGAAACAGACCATGAGAAAGAGATGATAGACGATTATAGGTACATAAATCAGTTTCAGGACTGAATTTACGAGTGTAAATATCTTCTTGAAAAGTGGAGGGATTAATCTTCACCTTAGGCTTCATAAACCATTCCAAGGTTTCCTCCATCATGTCTAATTCATTGAAAGTAGATGAATATTTAAGAGACAGATCAGTATTTTGATTTTCATATTTCCCAACTTTGACAGCATCACAAGGAGGCACCCACATTGAGACTGAAAAAATGAGGAGGACAAGGGACAAAAGGAATGGTAGGTTCCTCCTCTGAAATTAGATGTGTCTCATGGTTTGAAAAAGTTGGTAGAGAGAAATTATCTCGGGATTCATATTTATAATGATCCAAAGAGATATGAACCAAACATTGAAACTTCTCTTTGAATAAATCCCAATCCACATCTCCTTAAGGAAATTCATAACGCGGCTGAGGAATCTATTAGAAAAATATTCAATTGATTAATTAGGCTCCATTCTAAGTTTATTAATTATTTTAAGAGCATCTCGATAATCATACCTGTCAAAGTCTTGATACAAATCCTTGAGAAGTTGCAACTGAATGAATGGAAGCAAGTGGTAGGGTATGACACTATCGATTAACTCGACCTTCAAGGGTGAGGAATAAAATCACACAATCAAGATCTTCACAATCGATTTCATAAGATTCACAAAACTTGAAAAACTGAAAGATATGCTCAGCTATGGATGTATCGCCCCCACCATCAAACCTCAATTGAGAAAAGTGATAAAGGGGTTCATCGGGGATCAATAGTTTACTAATGGATCTATTGGAAAACACCCTTAGAGTATGATTTTGGGAAGACCCATTTTATATCATAGATTCAAATTAGACTCAATGGGCACAACTTGTCATCTAGCCCTCCTTCTAGTGCCAACCGTTAATGGTGTTGGAAATCTGTCAACTAGGGGTGTTTCCCCAATATTAAGTCCCAATTATACCTCACACTGTTTGGAGTAGGAGCCCCATTCGGAGTATTGGCTCGACCACCATAACTCTAAGGTTTTCCTTAGCTGCAATGGATAACATAAGAGAGTATGCACATAAACTTTAAAATCAACAAGTAAGTTTACACTGTGAAACACCAATTGCAATGTGTAAAAGGATACTTTCATGAGGGGAGAGAAAAGAGTGAGTCTCTGGAAGGAAGTAATAGTACTAACCTAAGAGAGACACACGAGAGCATGAAAATATTTGTCGGTTATCTAGCAAATTATTTCATATAGACACAATGATCATTAAAGCAAATACAACACGCGTTCAACAAGATAAGTACCAAAGCCACCAAAATAGTTCAATTTCCTTAGTACGTGTGAACAAAACACATACCACAAACATATAAAGAATAGTCTGACTACATTCAAGATAGATGCATGGAAATGTGTTGGCTCATCAAGCTTATGATTATTAGGTGAAATATCGGAGAAGGCGACTTTTAATATTCCACATATGACCCTTGAACTTCCACACATTACATTTTGTCCTTTCCTTTTGATAATTACATCATTACATCCACAAATGATGTGGCAAGACACATGGACACACATGACACGGCGATGACACTTGCATAAGTCACAACTTGAAAATGATGACATGGACTTCATTATGAGGAGGAAATTCCAAGTTTTTACTCTTGTTGCTTTGTCTTCAGTCTTTGAGAGAGATCTATTCAGTATTTCATCTTCACGAAATATCTTCTTTGTGCTTCATCTTCACCCTACAAAGGGTCTTGAATCAGTATGGATTCGTCATGCAATCCTAATATTTGATATTTTGTCGTAAGCTAATGTCCCTTCATATTATTTCTTGATGAATCCTTCATGGTTCCCACTTCACAAGTGTCTTCTCATATGTCCTCCTTCACATCCTCCTTGGAAAGCATTCTAACATGTTAATATATAGTACCTACAGATGAAATTCACTCATGATAAGACGATATCAGTCCAGAAATATCCTAGCCTAACTCTTTTCATGCAAAACACTGTCTGATACGGAATAAGGTACTGGGTTGAGGAGGAGGCTCAGGGATTTCCAGTACACAGTTCCAAGAGCAAAAAGTTAGGCTCTGGTGATTGTGACTGTGAAATGTGCAACATTTGGGGATCAGAGAAGGAAGATTTTGCAGTTGAGGGAGTCAGGGAGACAATAGTGAGGGCTTTCTCACTGAAACTGTGCAATGCATAGTTATGGGAGATAGAGTCACATGACTACGCAGTTGGGAAACTCAGTGAGACTATGAGGAAGGCTTGCTCATTGTGATTGTGAAATGCACGGTGCAGAGAGGCTAGTGACTAAAGATTGCACAGTTGAGAAAGTCAAAGAGGTAGACATGAAGGGCTTGCTCACTGAGATTGTGAAATGCGTAATTAAAAGGAGACACTGAGGCATGGATTGTGTATTTTTGTATTTCAAAGAGAAGAAAAGGCAGACTGTTGTCTGAAATCGCACAATGTGTAGTGAAAGACTGATTGGAAGGAAGTATTGTGAAATTTTGAGGGGCAGGAGGCAACAATTAAGAATAGTGACTGTGCAATGTGCAGTCCTTGGAGGAAGTGACTACACATTACACAAGTCTAAGAGGTAGGGATGCATGACTAGATATTATAACTATGCAATGCGTAGTTCATTGGGCCTGAGAGGGTATAGGTTGCTCAAGCAGAAAACATTCCAGAATTTGACTAAGCGTGGGAATAGTGAGGTAGAGTTGAAACCAAGGTAGGACTTGAACATGATTACACATTTATAAAAATAAATGACACAACATTGAACACTCAAAACTCAGAATCAACATGATCCCCTTAATGTGATGACAAAAAAAAATCCTCCTCCAAGTGAGACACTTAGAATACACTTTGCGACAACAATGACAACACCAGTACAATAGTGCATAAAAATTGAGGAATGTGTCTAATGCACGTCATTATGATAGATGGAACACAATATTATAGGACAATGCATCAAAACTTCCCTTCAAGAATGTAAAAAATGACTCCTTTTGACTAGATGTGACACTTCCCCAACCACAAGACGACACTTGCAAAAGTAAGAAAAAAGTGCAAATTAAACTTGTAGAGGCTTAAATAAAATGAAAGAGACACATTCCAAAATGAATATAACATGAAAATGAAACTTTTTAGAGTGAAAGGAAGCAAAAATAATAGTCGTGAATGTGAAAGTGACACTTGTGAAAACAAAGGTGCGTTAAAGCGACAGTTTAGAAAACTCACTAAAATAGATGAACAATTGCAATCAAAGTGAGAAAGAAATTCAATGGAGAATGTACATTGAATATCATCATGTGTTGTGCAGTGCACTATGCCTATGTATCGCGCAATGCAAGAGATGTGTAATGTCTATCTAAGATTGCATAGAAAGATGTGTGTTTGTGAATTCAACGAAGACAGAACATGTGTGAGAAAGTGACTTTAACACTTAGAAGAAGACTTAATACTTTGCAAAATATTAGACTAACATGGGACGACATATCGCAGATCCTCAATAGGCTCCAAAATTCAAGTGTAAGAAAAATTTTGGAAGGTGTTTATCGCAGCGACAACAAAATCATATAAGGGTTTCGTCTTGAGAAACTGCTTCTTTTTCCTTAGCACTAAAATTTATGGAGGTACAAGGCTCACACATTACTTCTTCCTCAGGCTCTTAAAGGTTCTTCGTCCATTAATAATACTCCCCCATGAAGATTCAGTCCTTAACCAACCGGTGCTTGGGGAATGACCCAAAGTGGTTATCCCTACGTCTTTTGATTAAGGTACATCGACCATATATCATCCTTATTCAAGGGACTATGGTGTATGGGGAAAGGCTTGGACTTATTTTTTGAAATTATGCCCGAGTTGGATGGTTTGTACGATGGATGCCTTTGATCAATTCAGAGATTTAATTGCTATGTGGGAACGACAAGTTATTAATTTTATGGCTTATAAAAATTTTGTAGGGATATTGCTTTTGGGTTTTTCCAGGGGTTCAAAGTTTCGTCTCCATATCTTAAATGTCTATGCTCCATATGAATCCAGACAAGTGTTTTGGAATCAATTGGATTGTAGTGGTTTGTTAAAAATTGGCTGAATTTTTTTGGTTGGTGACTTAAATTTGATTGTCACATTCGTGGAAATTTTAGCCTAAAAGTGGCCTCCTAACGAAAAATAATAAAATAATAGTTATGAATTTTGGAGGGAAAAAAAAACTAATTTTTTTACTTGTATTTTTTTCTTATTTCCTTATAGGTTTACCCAAATTTCAAGTGTAGAAACTCGTTGGATGTGGAATTAAATTCCACATCCAACGAGCACCCATTATGCATACTTTTGAGAAGACCCACATTGACAAAAATTGAATATACATTACAGAAAAACCATTTTTTCTATGTGGGTCTTCTAAAAATTATGCATAATGGATACTCGTTGGATGTGGAATTTAATTTTGCATTCAACGAGTGTCTACACTTGAAATTTGGGTAAACCTATAAGGAGATAAGCCAAAAATACAAGTAAAAAAAAGTGGTTTTTCTTCTTTTCCCTCCAAAATATTTACATGTACATATTTTTAAATTTAAATGATTTTGATTGATTTACATATTATGACATGTAAATTATGTGAAATTTTCATGGGAAATTTTAGGCTGAAATTTCCTATAATGGGCTGCAGATGATATTTGGGGCTCTTAATGCAAAATGGACCCAATGGGAGGTAACTTTAAGGATCTATTTAGGAAAAACCATCTGGTCAATATCTTGTCGAATCCTCTTATTTCTACCTGGAGGAATGGTCGTTCTAGCATTGATGGGATTGCAAAGAGATTAAATCATTTCTTGTTCCATGAAAACCTGGTGGAACATATTGGCTTGATACGATATTTGGTTGCCCCTTTAATGTTGTCTAATCATGAACTAATTTTTCGCCATTTGTGTGGGGATTGCAACTAGAAGGGCCTACCTTTTAAATTCAATCATTTTTGTCTAAAAGACAAGGAATTTGAATATTTGGTTCAGGATATATGGGCAAAGTTAGTATTTAATATGGAAACCTCTCAGATGGAAATGGTTAGTCGAAAACCTATTGAACTGAAAAGGTTGGCGAGAATATGGGAAAGGGAAAAAGGAGGAACCACATAAAAGAACTAATTGACATTGACAAAGTACTTTTGGAGTTATCTAATTCTATAACGTCAGGTTTCTACTATGATACACAAAGGAAATTGGACATAGCCCTTGAAGGGCATAAACTTATGATTTTAATGCTACAAGAGGAAGAACGGAGGCTAAAAATTTGTGCCATCTGGATTGCAGAGGGTGAAAAAACACTATTTTTTTTTCATAATTTTTCCACAAATAGGAGGAGACAAAATACTATCTAGGAATTGAAGGATGGTTGGGGTAGGCATATATCCTCCCTAAAAGACCTTCAACATGAGGTTGTCTTCTATTTTGGTAATCTATATCATGTCAAGGAAGAGGTGGAGATTTCAAATTAGTTTGGGATCATCCATGCTTTTCCAAAAATGTTCAATGAAGAAGACAATGATCATATTGGGCAGTCGATCATTTCTGATGAATTGGCATCATTTTTAAAGTCTTTCACCAAGGAAAAAAGTCAGGGTCTAGATGGGTAGTTTGTGGAATTATTCCTACACTTCATGGACATCATGGGGCCTAAAGTGCTTATTATAGAGGAGGATTCGAGGACCCTTTGTAACATCTATGGTGCTTAAATTCTACCTTCAAAGATTTGATCCCAAAAATTTCAAATGCTACATATTTTTTTCCAATGAGGGAAAATCCAGACACATCAACCCGAAGGGATCACATTTCACTGACCAAACTAGCAGGGCCTAACCCTGAGGGCGTCAAGGATAATTGACCCCATGACCTCCCAATCTATGATTTACTTAGCAATGGGAACTCAACCAATTGATATAACCATTAGGGCTCTCAAATGCTACATATTTATTGGACTACAAGCCTATTTCTCTATGCAATATCGTCTATAAAATGATTTCTAAGATTATTGCAACCTGATTGAAAGCTAATCTATCAAAAATTATACCTGAGAAATTTGGGTTCTTGGAACATTATCATATTCAGGATGCGGTGGCCATTGCACAATAATGCTTGCATTCCATTAAGGTAAAAGATAAGGACACATTGAAATTGAAATTAGAATTGATCAAACCTTATGATTGTGTTGATTGGGGTTTTTTAGAATGGTTTGGCATAAAATTGGTCTTTTAGTAATGGTCGTTGATTTGATTATGGCGTGCATCTCTTTAGTAAATTTCACGGTTTTAATTAATTGAGTACCTTGATTCTTTAAGGCATCGATAGGATTAGGGTAGGGATGTTCACTTTCCCCTCTCTTATTTCTGCAGGTCATTGATGATTTGAGTAAAAATATTCTAGAGGCACAATCTTGTGGATTTTTCTCAAGGTATTTAATCACTAAAAACTTATCCATTAATCACCGTATTTTTGTGGATGATGTTCTTATCCTTGGGGAGGTTTTTGTTATATAATGGAAAATTTTACATCGGATTATTTTCTCCTTTGGCGATGCTTCAAATCTCTATATGAGTAAGACAAAATACTTACTGATAGTTGCGTCTCTCGATGAGTACACAGTTATGGAGATTGCAAAATATTTGTGATTGAGGCTGTTTTGCTAGATATTAGTTTCAAATACCTTGGTTTTATTCTGAAACCAAACAAATATGGTATAAGAGATTGGAGTTGGTTGATTAATAAATTTGAACATAAGTTGTTGTTATGGTCACATAAATGGCTCACTTGGAGTGATAGGTTCGTTCTGGTGCAATCGATCTTGCAGAGTATTGCGGTCTACTAGATGCATCTTTATATGTTTCCCAAAAATATCATTAAGAGGATAAATTCATACATTTAAAAATTTGTGTGGTCAAGATCCAAGAATGTCAATAAGATTCATCATGTTCGATTGGAGGAAATTTATTTGTATAAGGAGGATGGGGGATGGGGATTAAATAATATTGAACAATTCAGATGGACTTTGCTAGTAAAGAGTTTATGACACACTTTAAATGGTAATGACATATGGCAAATTATTATTACAGAAAAGTATCTGAAAAATCGATCGATAATGATGTGTATTAAGGATGGGGCATGGGTTCCATACTTGATATCATACATTTAGAATAGTATGATGAAAGTAAAACAATGGTTGATGGGGAATATGCGTTTGGAGATTAGATCAGGCTTGTTGGTGGAGGTTGGTCTGAATCCCATCAAAGGTTTTGTTGGGGATCATTCTTTTCCTACTCCTCTCATTAGGTATATACATAATTTGGGTATTTAATTTTTAAATCAAATACATGTTTCACACGATCCCATCACATTTTTTCCATCTTTGATAACAGTAAAGGGAACTTGGTTTATTTAGTGATTTGGTAGTAACTTGGGATAGGTACATGAATAAACTATCCATGGTTAGCATCTAATTGTTTGAAAAGGATAATATCTCCACGTGGTATGGAAAAATTATACAAGGTTAGATCTCGTAAAGGAGGCATACATATATATCACTCTTGCTCGTCGTTTTTTTGAGGATTGAAGATGGTTTCAAAAAATTTGGAAATGGAACCTTCCCTTAAGCCAAAATGTTTTGGATGGTTGGTGTGGATATTTTAACTTAGGATAACTTATGCAGGAGAGGTTTCATTGGGCCAGGGAGATGTGTTATGTGTAAGTCAGATCTTGAGGATGTGGTTCAAATTTTCCTAAATTGTCCTAGTGTGATCTCCATTTGGATTGGTGTCTTGAACATCTTAAATATATTTGCCAAATGGAATCACTCTACATTGGTAACATGTTTGCAAGAGTGGAACTCAGGTTATAAGGTATATCACACTCTTCCTCTTTACATTTTTTGGGGAATTTGGATGAGTAGGAATGCAAAAATATTTGAGGATTATCCAATGGGCATTGAGTGTATTTGCATGAAGATTTTAACATACTACAATGAAATCGGGCCAGTAAATGAGAAGGGTTCATTGAGATGTATTCAAATCTTGAATATTTGGAGTATATATCTAGTGAGATTCTTTGATGACGTGACTCACAATAATATTTGTGGGAGTGGGGCATATATAGTCATAAATCATGACACTTATTAGCATTTATGTTGGAACAATAGGGAGGGTTCTAATACTTGAGCAAAGACCATTTCACTCGGGGGGATCCTATATTGTGCAAAGTGGTTATCCATCGAGTCAATGGATGTCTTTGGAGACTCAAAAGTGGTTATTTACTGGGTCATAAATTGAATGAATAAAATTCCATGGACTTATTTTTTCTTATATATCCAAGAACATAATGTTGTTAATGCATTATCTAAGGTGGGATACATCAAGCAAAGGGGGGATATTATTTACACTGCATTCTACAATGACAAATACCAAAGGACGGGAAAATCCATATTACATAGTCTCTATTCTATATATATGGAACTTATGTTTTTCATTATCCCGTTTACAAAATAAATTTTGTGATGTAGGGAAACATAATATGTTCAACTAGACATGATACATATAAAGACAAAGTTTCAATATGGATTTAGTTATCTTTTTTGTGGTCATAAGTTTTTTTAGAAAAGGTGAATATATGGGCTTTATGTTTGGAGGTGATATATATTTTTGTGAACATAGAATATAGACAAGAAATGGTGAATATCTTGACATATATGCAATATGTAAAAAAAATTATTAATAAAAAGCTTTGGTTTTTCCTTTTCTTAAAAAAAAGTAATTCATATATTTTCATTTCATTTTTATAATTGTGAATAGCCAAAATGTCACTCTTTTTTAGAATTTAGAATTTAATCCAAAGTATTTGAGACATACTACTAAATAATTTTGCATAATCTATATATATATTTTGTAAGTTTGGTATTACCTTTCATTATTTTCTTCTTTTTTTTACCCCATCGTCATCAACATGTCCAGATACATCAATAATATTATTATTATTATATTAATATTTTAAAAATAAATTATGGGGTGATAAAAAGTTGAGGAGATAACAAAATCTAAAATATTATAAAAGTGATTTAATTCAAATTTCAAAAATAAATAATATCTCTTTGTTTTAAGTAGTGAAAGAAGAAAATAGATATTATTAAAATAAAAGCAAATTCTCATGAACTTGATAGTGAAACTAGGTCTCAAAACATTATGGGACAGTGTTGTCTTTTTTTGTTATACGAAGATGAAAAGTAAAAGCTCTTATATTATTCAACCTATACTCACATTAAATTTAAATTTCATAACAATTATTACATATCAACCTTCTTCTTGATATTTAAGTTAGCTAAATTGTGGTGATATTGTATGATTATCTTAACACTTTTAGAACATAAAAATAAAGTGGTAAAGGTTTTAAGTAATCTCTTATCTTCTTAAAGTCTAATAAACCATTTAAATCTTAGTAGAAATCCTTCTTATTCTTTATCATAAATGATTTAAAAACTTAAGTGTTTAAAAACTTAAAAAATAAAAAATAATATCATTTTTTTTCCAAATTATAATTAATATCAAAATTAAATTAAATTAAATATCTTAAATTATTAAAAAATAATTAAAAATATTATTTTATTTTATATATTTATTATTTACCATTCTTGCAATTTATTAATAAAAAATATAAATAGTTTTAGTTTATTATATTTTCATATTATTATTTTTTTAAAATTCAAAACATCTAAAACATTTTATTTTTGTTTTTATAATAGTTTTAAGAGACACATATAAGCACATTTGTAATATTTTATACACAAATTAAATTTATAATTTTTTATTTTTTTTACCGAGTCCCATGTTATTTATCTTGTGATTCTTGACACTATTCGTTTAGGGCAACACTGGGCCTTTAGGACTGCTCTTGGTTAGTGTGAAAAGAGGATTGATTTTGGATATTTAGTTGCTAGTTATCTATGCTAGGCACGTTGGTTTTGGTAAGGAGTAGTTCATTGGAAAGGGTTGTTTATTATTAAGATAATGTTTGTGGATATAATTATTAAATTGAATATTTCACATCTCATTATCGGACTGCTCATGTATGGTAGAATTCAGTAGAAGGGGAAGCTTTTCCTCATAAAGCCTTTTTTTCAGAAATAGAGGTTTTAATTGAATTGTATTTTTTATTGTGGAAATGAATTAGTACTATTAAAATCTTTAAAGTACCCAAAATACTAAAATTTAATAACTATAAACAAGTTTTTAATAAATCTTTGCCAGATTTTTTTCAAAATCTTTATCAAATTCTAACTCATTCTGTTATTTTTTTAAACTAAGCTCTTTTTTATTTACAGTGATCATTAATTGCACATTTTAAAACCCTAGAACAATAAATAATAGAAATAAAATAAACTAGGAGAGAACTTAATCATTCTTCTATTTATATTGTATGCGACCAGATCTTGCCATAGAGAAATCTGTAAATAAAGTACGTCTTAGGAAAGTGTATATACTAGCATTTGCACAAAAGTGTAAAGAAAACACCAGAGGCTCAGTAAATAGATAGTGAGTGGAGTTAAAAGACAACCAATATTTTCCAGTCTATTGGCCCATTAATACTCTTAAAAGTACTAATGAGCCATATCATGCCACCCATGCCATGGCTGCCCGTAAATCTCTCCAGCGGCGGACAAGACAGGGCCCATTTATGGGCGCAACCTTCCATGCTCTTTTCAAATTTTATACCGCGCCCAAAAGTAACAGGCTTCCAAACTGGAAAGAGCGCGAAAATAACAAGAAGCGAGAGAGAAGAGAAGAGCCATTGCGGCCAAGATCTTCACAGGTCTGAGAGTGTATGGGAATTACAAGCTTCCCGAGCACTGCGATAACAATGAAGTGCTCAAGGCCCTTTGTGCAGACGCTGGTTGGGTTGTTGAAGATCTCTCTGTATATATATATATATATATATATATATATATATATATATATATATATATATATATGATAAAATGAGAATTTCCCCCCTTTTTATCAGGGAATCGGGTCGCCTCTTTCTTTGAAATGATCTCTCTGTATATATATGATAAAATGTGAATTTTCTCTCTGTATATATATGATAAAATGTGAATTTTCCCTTTTTTTTATCAGGGAATGAAGCCTTCAGAATGCGTTAATGGAGTCTCATCGTCCTTGGAAGGGAATAATCCTTGCGGATTATCAGTAGGAGGAGGGGCAGAGAATGGATCTCTGATTCCCTGGCTAAAAGACCTCGGATCAGGGGGGCTTCCCAATAATGGTCTCCAGAACATATGCTGCAGTGCACCTGTAACGCCTCCCTTGAGCTCTCCAACAACAATTAGGTGCTGAATTCCATACAATATAAAAATTGAATGGGATAAAGATACCTCTGATGGTTTTCAGTGTGGGTTTCTGAATTCTGCCTCTGCCTCGTCGTGGCAAATGCAGCCACAGCAATCTGCCTTTTTTTCCTTCAATTGTCAGGTCGATCCTGCGCCTCCCATGGGGCAGGTCCGTGGAACCAGTGCTTATACAAAGGCCGAGGGCGCCGGAGCAGATTCATCATGTTCCCAAATCTGCTCTGAGAATAATCTTGCACACCAGATGACCCTGATGAGTGGCTTAAGCGCATGGAAGGGTGAAAAGATACACGATTTAGTTCGAGATGATGACCTTGAATTGACGCTTGGTTGACCCTTTGTCAAGGTGACGCCAAGATTTGAACCCTGACCAAGAAAACGATACTCATACTGCTAACTGACTAAACAATATTTACTCTGTAACTGGAGCGACCATCCATGAAAAGGTAAATTTTAGTATATGCATAAATCTGTCTGTGTAAAAATGTAGGGAAAATTTGAAGTGCAAGGATCAAACATCCATCCCAATTGTGTATGATGGGATGATACTCTTATTCTTCCTTCTTTTTGTTGCAGAGGGTGACGTTCTTCCTTGTCTTTGTTGCAGAACGTGACGTTGATGTTATATATATATATATATAATATATATATATTTGATCTTTTTTCACATCTGCTTGATGTGTTACATGCATTTTGTTACGTGGATGCTTGCGAGCGATTGCTTAAACGGTTTAATTCAAAACTACCATTATATTAATTCAAAACGATTTATTGCTCCATGATTTTGGGGCATCGCTCCCCAGTGATTCCATCCACAGGACAGGTAGCCACGATACAGGTTTAAATTCTGTTCTGTCAAGGTCATATCCCCACTAAAACCACCTAAATACATCTCCCCGGGATGACCATAATAAAATGAAATTACATGCACAGGTGCAATGATGAAAATGCAGTGGAATTAAACAGTCATGGGTTTAACAGAAATGTGTGACAATCAAATGTTCATGATCAAATTTAAACAGAATTTCATGGCAACCAAATGCACATGATCAGTTTAAACATATTCTTACACAGTATGCAAAATACATAGAGTTCCACAACACAAAAGTATCATTGATTTTGTGTATCTTAAACAACAATAGAGCACTTATCTTTTAATAGGAATTGCTTCGTGACTGCATATAAGAATTTTTCACCCAACTGTAGGTCTTTAATGTAACTGCCACCCTCGAGCCAGGCTATGAGAGTACTAGGACGAGAGAATTGAGCTATAGGCAGCAATCTTTCTCAACCCAACCCATTTGCTTTCATGCTCAGCCAATTTGCTCCTTATATAGCACTCTAGGAATCTCGATTCTCATCTGGCCGTCAATGATCAAACAGCTCTGGCACTCTGTTCCATTACCTCACACAACACAACAAGAAAGATCTCTCCTTGCTCTACTCAGTAATGTCTCCACTATGGCTTTTTATTACAGTTCATCGTAAAAACGGTTATATTTGTATTAATAAAAAGCCATAGTCGAACTGTATTAATAGGATTGCTTTAGCAACTTCATTTTATAATTGTGATTGATAATGTCTACCCACCCTTTACATTGCCAAATATCCAGTGGAATTACATTCCAAAATTTTTGACATGAGTAAATTCACACAAATTGGTTATATAACAAGAAACAAAAACAACACACAATTAAGCTAGTTTATGACCTTGGCTTCTTGCTACCATTGGTTGAGATGTTGTTGGGTATTTCTTTTTCACTACTTTTTCCTTTGCTAGACTTTGCGCTATTTCCGACATCCAAACTTTTTTTCTATTTGGCAAAGTCCTTGTTATTTTTGTCAGTTAACTTGATTTGAGGGGTCTACTTGTTTTTTAGCCTTAGCTTCTTTGATTGGGTCCCTGAATGAATTTTATTTTCTTGCCTCAAATCATGAGGGATAACTTCCTCAATCTTTGGATTTTAGATTTTAAGATCTTGTCGAGTTTCATGAGGTAATGAAGGGAGATTGTAGACGAGCTCTTTTGCTATTGGGTGCAAAAAGACCAAATGGAAGTGAGGTGAGGGTGAACTTTTAACTTTATCCATAGGTTGGAGTCACAGGGAAATAATTTCACTCTTTTCCACTAAGGAGTGGAAGGAAATCCCAAAAACAAAATAAAAATTGGAAGGAAATCTCAAAAGATAATTGGAAAGAGTACAAGAAACTAAAGGAAGGCGGTCTTAGTTCTCACTCCCAAAATATGTTATATTTTGGGAGTTTCAAATAGGAGTGTATGAAAACACTATCACTCATATTCAAGGTGATTCAACAATAAATAAGGATATTTTTTGGGTTTTTTTATGGTGCATCATAAGGATACTTTTCTAAAGAAAGTTCAAACTGCATTCTATGCTTATCTCTAGATCACAATTTTTACTTTCAAGATGGGATTGTTGAAGAAAGTAACAATTTTTGTGAATTGATGGGTTTAAATTTAGCCCTTAAAATAACAAAATGTTTGGTGTAACCCAATTACAAACTTTTGGAGATTCAAAGTTTGTTTTTCAATGGATGAAATGCTTAGCAACAATCAAGGGGTATTCTCTGATATAATTTCCCAATTAGACCTTACAACATTGGGGTAAGAGACCCATTTGGATTCAGGCTCATCGACTTTTAGTTAATGTTCAATAATAAAGGTTTAAGATCTTTCCATAAAAAAATATGTAAAAACAAAAGAAAATATATTTAAATGCATATATTAAATTAGTTTAATCTACCTTAATTAAGATTAAATGTTGGTGCTACATGAACAATTGACATAGAATATTGTTGTATATAATGGAAAAGTTAGCTATTTTCCTTTGTAATTAATGTTAATACCATCCAAAATAATTTGATATAAAGACATCTATACATGAAACCAATAAGTAATTCTATACATCTATACATGAAACCAATAATTTGATATAAAAAGTGAATGGGATAAAGATACCTCTGATGGTTTTTAGGGTGGGTTTCTGAATTCTGCCTCTGCCTCGCCGTGGAAAATGCAGCCACAACAAGATCTGCCTTTTTTTCCTTCAATTTTTAAGTCGATCCTGCGCCTCCCATGGGGCTTTTCACAGAGTAGGTATGTGGAACCAGTGCTTATACAAAGGCCGAGGGCGTCGGAGCAGATTCATCATGTTCCCAAATCTGCTCTGAGAATAATCTTGCACACCAGATGACCCTGATGATTGGTTTAAGCGCATGGAAGGGTGAAAAGATACACGATTTAGTTCGAGATGATGACCTTGAATTGACGCTTGGTTGCCCCTTTGTCAAGGCGACGCCAAGATTTGAACCCTGACCAAGAAAACAATACTCATACTGCTAACTGACTAAACAATATTTACTCTGTAACTGGAGCGACCATCCATGAAAAGGTAAATTTTAGTATATGCATAAATCTGTCTGTGTAAAAATGTAGGGAAAATTTGAATTGCAAGGATCAGACATCCATCCCAATTGTGTATGATGGGATGATACTCTTATTCTTCCTTCTTTTTGTTGCAGAGGGTGATGTTCTTCCTTGTCTTTGTTGCAGAAGGTGACGTTGATGTTATATATATAATATATTTTTGATCTTTTTTCACCTGTGATGAAATCTGCTTGATGTGTTACATGCATTTTGTTACGTGTGTCGGAATCGTCTTTCATGAACAATGTTTACTGTAGAATTTGATTCTTGTTTTTGTGCAGTGATTAATGGGTGTTTTTTGAATTTTGTTTTCATTGACACATTAAATCGAGAATCAGTCTAATGATTATACACGTTTTCATTTTTCTTAAAATCTGGTGTTACAATTTTTGGTAAGATCTTGAACTCATCGGTTTAAAATACATTTTTGATAAGATTTTTAACTTAATCTCTTTAAAATACATTTTGGATTTTATAAATAAATTCAGCCGCCTGAATTTTTTTGGGAGGCTGTATTGTTGTACATACAGCTTGAGTGGGCCTAATGGTTAAGAGCATGTGTTTCTTTTTAAGAGGTTACAGGTTCAAAACCACAGTGGGGTAGAGTATGTATGCCTTCGTCTAGAAGGTGGGCTTTAATTTGCCCATTGAGAAACTAGGTCTTTTGGCCACCTTACCACATTATAAGCCAGCAAAAAACAAAAGAATTTGAGACGGTCTATTGTCTAGATAACTAAAACATAATATCAAAGTCTGCGAAGCCTTCATCTATAGAAAAATAAATAAAAAGCCATGCTATGCAAATCACGTTGCTATTATTTAGAAGAGTCCACAGGTGTCGAGTATTTTGCACTAGAACTTGGCAATTCTTCCTAAGGGAGACATGGAGTATGATTCTCTATTCTACTTAGGTGGATTTTTTGCTTCGGAATCTGGAATTGAATGAGTTGTAATTCCTTGTGAATTTCCTGAAGTCTGGGATCAGTGTTGGAAGGGCTAGTTGAAAGCATCGCCAAGGCTCTAGCCACAATATTCTTCATCAACCAGAAAAGATAGACAATATGTTTGTATTGAGAGGACCTACCTTTGGAGTGTCCAATATTCGGCACCATTCTTCCACTTCCAAGTCCATGTTCATTGTTTGTTGGTTTAAATCTGCTTCCCAGCGAGAGATTAACTAATGGATCTAGGGTTGTGTACTGGTCTAATAGGAGACCTAAACAGATTCGTGCATGAGACCAGAGGTGGATTTACGACCCCGTCCCCAGGCTGAGCGAGGCTAGGGTTGGTTGCCTTCCTGCTGCTGGTCAACACTTTGGTTCCCCCCTCATCCTCCCCTTACCGAGGAGTCTTTGTGAGAGGAATGGCGCGCCATGCTGCCACTATGCCAACCACGAAAGTGATATGATAACCTAAACTCAAGTGTCAAGACCTCTAGCTCAAGGCATGATCCAGGTGGATTTTGGTGGCCACCCACCTATTCCATTTGGACCCCCACCATCGGTTCTTTCAATTTTTCAGTTTCAGCACAACTTACTATTTTTAGTAGTTTTTCTGGTCCTGAACTTTCGTAGTCGTTTTGAGGCCCTAAACGACATTTTTTGAGAAAATTGGGAGCAACATGAAAGTTTCTTTGATGTTTCTCACGTCAAAAGTTGTGGTCCTTGGATAGATCTTTCTAACGAGGTATTGAGCTTGTCAAATGAAGATCATATGCTAAAATTACATCCCCGGGAAGTTAGTGTACCAACTTACCCAAACGGGGCCCATAATTTTGGCGCTTCATCTCGTAGGGTTAGGTTTTTGGATGTTTAGGGTTTTCCATTGTTTCTAAATAATAAATATGCCTTCGAGTATCATTGTAACATAGTTCAGAGGCTTGTAGCCGCCACATCTCTTCTCAGAGATAAGCTTACCAATGCCCTAGCTAGTTTATTTTCATTATGTTTGTAAGCATATTTATGTAATATGATATTAATGAAATGAAGTTTTATTTCCTTTGCATCTCTGTTTTTATGTTTATTTCTGTATATCATTGCGTTCCTGCATAAATCCGGATCAAGGCAACATACTAGCTTGAGGTCCTAGCGTTCACACTGAGAGTGTAAACTTGTATATTTGTCACAACAAAATTCCATATAACAGTAAGTGTTAAGGTGATAAACCAAATGGTTCTCCACAATTATGAGTTGGGTGCGCTGGGACAGGCTGAGCATCTCAAGTAATGGCTCCCTGAGCCTTCTTAAGTCACAACACAGAGTCTAATCGAGGTATCCTTACGCAGGAGACCCCTTTTCTTAAAGGCCAACATGTTCAACGAAATAACATATTATAGATAAAATTATCCATGCAAAAAAAACATACTGAATTCCAGTGCTCGGTAGAAAGTAAGTTTTATATATTCTCTACTTAAATTTATTTAATTCATATTATCAATTTCATGTTATTCAATTTATTTTTGGCTTTTCTTAGAGGAAGACTTAATCATGTTGGGTGGACCTGTTTCCTCACATGGGATCAAATCGGTCCTCAAATCATTTACTAAGGATAAGATTCGTGGCCCTAATGAGTGGACTGTTGAATTATTTCTTGCGTTTTTTGCATTGATGGGGAATGACATTTTGCCGATTGTGCAGGAGGTCATGAATACATGATCACCTTTTGGGGCAATAAATTCTACTTCTATTGCTCTGATACCTAAATGCTCCAAACCTCTCACCTTCAATGATTTCAAGCCAATATACTTATGTAACCCGATTTATAAAATCATTCCTAAAGTCCTCTCCAACAGAATAAAAGGTAAGCTCTTTGTCTCGCTTTCTCTAGAATAGTTTGGTATCCATCCTAGTTAGTTGATTCATGACGCCATTGGTGTGGCTTAAGAGGCTTTGCATTCCATTAATACTAAAAAACTTAGTGCGATGATACATAGAATGGATTTGGTCAAAACTTACGAGAGAGTGAATTGAAACTTCCTTAGGCTCTTGCTCTTGCATATCGGGCTTGATGTAAAGGACACTAATTGGATCATGGGGTGTGTAAAATTTGCAAATTTCTCGGTGCTTGTCAATGGATCCCCATTTTATTTTTTCACCATCACTAGAGGCTTGAGACAGGGGATCCCTTTATCTCCCCATTTATTTCTTCTTATCATAGAGGGTCTGAGCCAAATGATCAATAAGGCCAAAATGAAGGGTCTCATTAAAGGGTTCAAGGTGTGCAAGTCCTTATCGTTAACACATCTACTCTTCATTGATGGTGTGTTAATAAAAATTGAAAAAAAATCATATACATTAATCAAAATGAAAAAAAATTAAAAACAAATTTAAAAAAAATAGATTTAATAATAAAGGCCTAGGCATCTTAAAGGCCTAGGTGCAACAATAGCTTCTCGATGCATTGCATAATAAATATTTCACTCTCCTATCATTGACTACATAGACTAGAGAGGTTGGTTTTATAAGACAAAAAGAAATTGTGAAACAATAAATTTAAAAAGGCATTTCATACTAAAATTTTATAATGGAATAAATAAAATATACTTTAAATTAAAAATTACAAATCAATAACCATTTATTTTAAAAAAATTGTTTAAATAAAATAAATTGAAAAAAAATCATATACATTAATCAAAATGAAAAAAAATATAAACAACTTTAAAAAAATAGATTTAATAATAAAGGCCTAGGCACAACAATAGCTTCTCGATGTATTGCATAATAAATATTTCACTCTCCTATCATCGACTACATAGACTAGAGAGGTTGGTTTTATCAAGACAAAAAGAAACTGTGAAAACAATAAATTTATAAAGACATTTCATACTAAAATTTTGAAGTGAGCATTGTCTCCTCCTCCATTTCATTTGGAAAGAGATACCCACCACCCATTGTAAGTAAAGATAATCTGCAGAGAACAATTTATAAAGCAAGTGCACCTTTAAGTGTTATAAATGGTGACAAACTCTTTCATCTCATTATATTTTGGAAATTAAATAATAGTCAATTTGGTTATATAGAATCTAAGAATTTATTTTTATTTTAATATTGTTTTTCTTTATACCCTAATCATAATAATAAAAAGATACTTTTGATTTTAAAAATTAAAATTGATCGCCATGTTATAATATTTTCTTTTCTCTTCTTTTAACACTTTATCAAATTACAAAATTCCCTTAAATTTTAATGTAATATTATATTTATTTTCTAAAATAATCTATATAATAAAAAAATTTATTTATTTATATAAAATATTATATATTGTTGTTTCTATTAGAATATTTAAATTGTTTTATTTTATCAAATTTAAAATATTCATAAACGATTTGATATTAAAATTCATAATAATATTATAATAAAAAAATTATATCATATAATATAATATTTTTAATTAATTATTAATCAAATAGAAATATGTTTTCATCAATGAACCAACAACCAACAGACCTATTAAAAAAATAAAAAATATCAAACTATTAACTATTAACTCTACATAAGTCCCATTTTAGCATCATAAAGAATTGAAAGCTTGGAAAGAACATGATGTGCAAAGGATTTGTAAACTAATTTAACTTTAATATGTTTTTTTATATAAAAGAGTAAAGTGTAATAAAAAATAAATTTATTTATTTATTGAAATTTAAAAAAATAATTTTAAATAATCTGATATTTTATTGAATTTATCAGATTAGAAAATAAGTAAATAAACAAACATATATTTATTTTTTAAATAAACAAACATAAAATTAAATAATAATAAAACAAATAAATATATTATCTATGCAAATAAATATATTATCCATACAAATAAATATATTTTTATAATTCATTAAAACTGAATTTATGTTTTATTTTATTTTTTCAAACTATAATTTATACCAATATAAAGAAAAATGTTGTCATTATGTAGTTGTATTTATATTATGGTCTAAATGGGTGTAACAAAAACCACTCCATCCCTTGTTATAGTGCAAAATTTATTTGGATGTATGGTTAATTGGGAAATAAGTGCAATGCTAAAAAAAAAATGAAACTTTTTGTGTCTCATAGTTACTTAGCATTTGATAATAATTTAGAATTATAATTTTTAAATGCTTCAACCTTAAATTCATTTTAGAATTTAGGAAGTTGTAAAATCTTATTAAAAATTAACCCAAAAAATATTAGATATCATTTTTGGTATTCCACTACTTTAAGCAAGCAATTTATCTATGACCATTTCCATGAGAGGTAGTAGTAACTGGCTAATTTCTCATGATTTTTGAATAGTCCACTTAGCATTCATTGCATCAGGTGATTGAATAGTTCACTTAGCACTCATTGCATCCGATGATGCTCACAAGGGTGAAGAAGTGAGATTGAATCTAGTGAAGCTCACAGGGGTGAAGGAGTGGGATTGAAACAACTAAAATGAATCACATAGCGTCAATCATTACTTTCAAGGCTTGTACCCGATAACCAAGACTTCTCGGGAGGTCACCCATCTCACCCATCTCAGAACAACCATCTCACCCATCTCAAAACTCCTCTGGCTCAAGCTCGGTTAACTATGGAGTTTTCCCTACAATCAAGACTACTTAACTTGCTATCCCATTTGCAAAACCTTAACAAATATTGTACCTCATGAACCATTAAAAAAACACTATGAAAACCCCTAGTACCAAAAAAATGTTGTTTAATATTTCAAAACATATTTAAAAAATTTTAAATTCCAAATCCCTATATTAAATAGCCACAACTATCAATTTTTCATTTTTTAATTAAAAAATAAGAAATAAAACCAAACTATAAAATATTCTGTTTTAATTTTTATTAATTTATAAGCCATCTAATTTTAAATTTTTTATGTTAATATAAAGTAAAGAAAAACTTATTTTTTATATTAATATAAAATACTTTTGAAACAAAACCTCAACATACATCAAACTTATTATAATAAAATTAATAAAAATTTAATGTAAAAGTTTTATGGGCTTCACGCAGACCCATTCATACTTCGAATTAACTTCACTGTGCTTTCTCGGTAACAGAAACGAAGGGCGGCGTGCAGACAATTACGTACGCCCAAAGAGTTAAATATGCGAATGTCTTCTCATCTTCTGTGGCCGTCATCATGGCATGGGTGGCATGCTATAGACATGCCCATTACTACTCTTAAGAGTATTAATGGACCAATAGATTGGGAAATAAGGTTTTTTGAGTTAAAATGGTAGGTGACGTGTTGTAGGATGGGGAAGAAAAGATGGTGCAGGTTTTCATGATAGTTAATTTTATGATATAATTTTTTATGGATGATGTAACTTTTTTTATTTAAAAGTTATATTTGTCAATATTTTATTGGACAAAAACAATGAGAAATAATTTTGATTGAGTAGAATGAATAGTGTTTACTCATCTCATTTATAATTAAAAAAGTAATCACAACTACATACACCATAAGAACTCCATTTCTGTTTCTGGGTTTACCAATAGTACTGCATTTCATATAATAGTTTACCTGTTACTTGAATTACTAGCCAAAATCGCTTTAGAAATGAGACCGAATCGTACTTGCAAATTAGGCGCAGAGAGAAGTGCGCTTATTCAATGACATTCTGTGATGATAGTTTGATTTGGCGTATGTGACATTTGTGTAAAATGAGGCATGGATGCTATTTATGGCATTTTTGCAATAAATAGTACGACGTTTGCTTGTGGAAGCTTCCGATCTTGCTTTGCTGAATGTGTCAGACATAGGGCAGAAGGATTGAATATTTCCGAGAAAACCCATTAAACTTCTATGAATTTAATTTTTACCTTTTATCGTGGGCACAAAACCAAACTGCGTGATTGGTAGTTATTCGGATTCCTATGACACCTTGTTATATCAGGATCGTTCACAGAATGCATTCGAGATCTCAAAGAAAGATTTGGAGTTAAAGACATGTTAAAGATAAAATGTTGAAATAAGGGGCTTTAGCAAATATATCTAAGGAATGATACACTATTTTTCGAAGGGAAATTTTAATAAGAGTTTAATGTTATTAAAATTTAATCTTAAGAATCATTTGAAAGAGACAAACAAATAGCATTGGATCTCAATAATGAGATGTTTTTGAATCTTGCCTTTGCCATTCAAGGTTATGATGCGTTTATAGTCCTAACAAAAGTATTTAGACATTTTTGAGCATAAAAGATATCTCATTAAAGTGAGGAATTTTTATTCTTTATATTTTTATTTAAAATTTTAAGGTAATTTTTTTTTTTATATTAATTTTTTTTTAAAGTTTATATTTATTAAATGTGGAAAATCAAATTATATATATATGTGTGGTTAAAATTTTATTTACATAAATTGATTTAATAATAATAATAATCTAATTTTAAAGTCAGACACTAAATTGGTGTATGAGATCTTCTTGTTTGTGGGACAAGGGACCCACTTCACTGCTAAGTCTACTAAGGCATACATACTCTACCTGCTCTGGTTTTTTGAACCTATGACCTCTTAGGAGGAAACACATGCTCTTAACCATTAGGCCCACTCAAACTGTATCTTAGTTTAAATATTAAATATTCTGATTTTTTTTACATATCTTTTAAACAATTTTGCCCAAAATTAGGCCATAATTTATTGGAATTGTATATTTGACATCTTGAATTTGTACAATTCAAGTGCTTAATTCAAGTGCTTTAGGGTCTTTTAAAATGTTAAATCTATTATAGTAAGTCTTTTACGAAAAAGAATAAAAAGTATAACATTTAGATTCGCGGTAGTCTAAATAGACTACTTTTTTGCCCTAAAAATCATGGAAATTCAGGTAAGATTTTAAGAAAATCCGGCAGGGATTTTGTAAATCCACGATATAGTTATCAAACTTCAATATTTTGGGTGACCCATTTCCACCATCAAAAACATGATTTTCAAACACTGCTACTGCAATATTTCTAAATTTTTTTGTGATTAGGGCCGTAGAAATTCTCTTGTCTCTGAACAACTATTTTCGTTATTCCAATAAAATTAATTAATTATGAACTGATATTCATAGAATTTCTTTGCCTGAACTTTATATATATATATATATATATATATATATATATATATATATATATATATATATATATATATATATATATATTAAAACTTTACTGTATTAATATACCTTAAAATTTTACATTTTAAAAACTAGTCTAGATCCATATTAACTCAAGGTCTCTCAAAGGTATTACATGGTTATGATGAATTCAAACCAATATTTTATTATAAATTCTAATTTAATTGTTTTAGCTTATGTACGATTTATGACACTTGACATTTCTGCTTATGTTGTAGAATTTGCTTGTTAGGTTCCAAATGAACAAAATTTATTTAGTGTGTAAAATCCATGAAGCTCTTTATTATGGTCTATGTATTTATTCTCATTATAGAAGGCTTTACTTTTAACACAATTACTTAATTACTTAATGTATAGAATCAATGCGGTCTTCCATTTTCACTTTTTTGTCCACCATTTATTTTGGGACTCCTTTCAAGAAATCAGGGTAAAAAATTAAACCCCATGAATAACAAAGAGTTTAAGATTACATTCCATTTTCCTTTTTGGTTCAAACTTCATTGGATCTTGATAAACATCATCATTGGGAACTCAAAATTCTTTTTGTTTTTTCAAATTTTGATGTCTAAAGAAATTCCTAATTAGTGAAATTGGGAGGATATCAAATTTTGAATCAGTGAAAGTGACAAGGTATCCAATTTTGAGATGTTTTGTGAATTGAAATCCTAATGAAATTGAAAGTGGAAAGGTAGAGATAATATGGCTCATAAATTGAAATCTAATCCAACGTTCTCTTTCCTATAGTTATGAGCATTGATGAGCCTTGCCTCTTTACTTCTACTCATTAAGCTTTCTAGTGTGATAATGAATTTGAATATTTTCTACTCTATGAACTATTGTGTCATTATGCTATGTATATGATAATCACCCACTTATCTTGAATCTATAGAGTTTAAATAAAATGTTGGTGCATAAAGACCATTATGTATAAGTTTAATTCTAGTGTTGTTTTGCAATATGGATTATAGAATTAAGATATTTTATTGATTAGGCCATACATCACAAATAAATATCAATCTATTTAAAATGGTGTCTCTCAATAAATGACATTTATTAAAAGATGATTTGTAAAAATTCATCTCAAGTCAAATCTAAATTAAATATGTCTTAAACAGGAAAATTTCAATGGTTGGCATCTCTTCATTATGATTCCCAAAATAGTTATGTTACATGTCATGCATCTACCAAGAGACTTGTCAGGAACATTTATATACCACAAATTTTAGGTGTTTTTCATTCTAGCTCTATTCTAATTTTTATTTGGGGAGATGCTTAGAAAGAACAAAATTAAAAGATGGCATTCAAAAACTTTTGAGTTAACAATTTGCTGTGCTCAACTTAGATGGACGAGCTATAATTGTACATTAATTTTTGCACAAGAACTTAAAATTTTATAAGTGGATGAATTCAAAGTCATGCATCAAAACATAAATGTTCCATTCAAGACCAATTTGAGTTAGCAATTTGGTTTACTCAATTGTGGTGGACACGATATAGTTGTAGACTAAATTTGCACCAAAATTTCAAATGCTATAAGTGAATGACTTTGGAAAAATGTCTTTAAATGATGCAAAACCTATATTGAACTAGTACTAAAATAGAAACATAAGAACAAGAATACAATTGAGATTGGCTAATGCACATTTCTGTAGGAGATTAGACTAGATCTAATTTTTTCTAGGGATTTGTAATTTGGATGCGAGGAAACTTACCTTATTTAAACCTACCATTCCAAATCCATCTCAACACAATTATTTTACCCTAAAATCTATGTGATTTAGAATAAAAGTATTCCCAAGAAAATCTAGAAATAATTTATATGTATTAGATATACTTTCTTTGTAATGCTCTTGGCTAAGAATAATTGAGATGAGGATGTTGAAGAAAAAAAAGGTAGTGGAAGGTAGAGAGCTTTAGGTGATTAAAGAGGAAATACAATAAGGAGAAGACGGTTCAAATTTGGAGGAGTTTTGAAACAATAGGGATGACAGCGTAGAGGGTTCAAATTTGGAGGAGTTTTTTTGTTCCTTTGTAATGCTCTTGGCTCAGAATAATTGAGATGAGGCTGTTGAAGAAACAAAAGGTAGTGGAAGTAAGAGAGCTTTATGTGATTAAAGAGGAAATACAACAAGGAGAAGAGGGTTCAAATTTGGAGGAGTTTTGAAACAACAAGGATGACATAGTGGTTCTATATTTGGTTGTTATAGCATGAATCTCTTTTTTTTTTCCAATGAAAGAATTCAACCTCCCTCTTAGCCTGAGGGTGAGAGTGATAGCATGAATCTCTTTTTTTTTTCCAATGAAAGAATTCAACCTCCCTCTTAGCCTGAGGGTGAGAGTGATAGCATGAATCTCTTTTTTTTTCTAATTAAATAATCCAACCTCCCTCTTAGCCTAAGGGTGAGAGTGATTCTGTTGGCACCAGACCATACAACAGTATTTATCAAGGCATTATAGCTCATCATATCACTAATGGGGATTTGAACCTAGGTGGGGAAGATAACAACCATTCTACCCAACCACTTTAGATAACCCCATTTGACATGTCTACAAATATCTAAAACATTGTTGGTGTAGTAGATATCAACATCAATATTTTTGGTATAAATTAAAACAAATGCATAGTGCAAATATTATAGCCCAAGTGTTGAGATTCATTAATATGTGCTTCAACATGTTCTATGGTTAGTCTCTTCCAAATATTTTTTATGTAGGAAATAGATACAAAAATAGTGAACACAAGGTAAAATATTCCATTTACATTGCTTAGAGTTTATGATGTATGGTTTCCTTGCTTTGCAATGTTTTGACAAATGTGGCATGATTTAATTTGATGAGATTTTCATGGAGATACTTCAAATATTTGTTTAACTATTTTTTGAAGCTATAACTCTTTTTTAGCATATACAAAAAATCTTCCCAAAATTTCTACAGATGATATTACATAATATTGAGGTTGCAAAGTTGCAACCTATTGAACATATTTTAGATTACACATCAAAATATTTGAGTCTTATAGTAGTATGAGTAATGGAAGGAAATCATATGCCTTTATTTTCAAGATTTAGGTTAAACAACAACGAGTTATATACCACTCCATTTTTGAGTTAGTATTCTAGATAATTTCAGATTACTTAGTTTTATAGCCTCATTTATTTATTTTATTATTATAGACCATACATAACCTCATTAATAGTTTCATTATTTCCTACTAATTTAATGCTCTCTATTATGAGTCTCTTAAATCATATTTTTCACCTTGCTTACTTACCTTTTATATATGAACATGTCTTCTCATTGTTTTTCATACAATTAATCTAAAGGGTCAGCCTATACTTTGACATTCCCTAAACTTATACTTTGCCTCCTACTACTTTAACTAGTACCTTCTACACTAATTCTCATTCTTGCTACCTACCTTTGAAAATTCATCATGTTCTTGTTGCAGATTCTTTTTGAGAATGTTTTCAAATTTGGATTATTCTTGCACTTGTTATAGTCTAGTTTAATATTTATTTCCATTTCACATTTCAACATCACTCCTCTGTTATGGTTGTCCTTCTCTTACATTAACATCAAATTCTCATCCACCAAGTACTCAATTTTGATTCTTAGTTTCATATGTTCACTTACCCTTATGTGTTATTGGACTATCTCCTTGCTCTTTGACATTGCCTTTCATCTACAAATATCAATAGAGTTTGAGAGACACCACCTAAGGGATTGAGGGTAGTTGGATTTCCATCTTAGCCAGTAGACTACAAACTAAATTCTCATCCTCAAATTCATCATTGAGGATATGAGCCATTTTTTTTAAAAATTATTTTGTTGATGTGGACTTTTTGAAATAATTTGACTCAATTTCATTGGAGATCCTTTTTCAAATGGATTCAAGACGTTGTCACCTTAGATATCCTCATTAATTCCATCATTATAAGTCCATAATTAGCCACCTTTGTGCATCTCATGGATTATCAAATTCTATCCAAGCACCATTGTAGTGAAGCACATTTGTCCACCTTGTTTGGTATTTATATCTATGAGCCTTATCTAGATTTTGTGATCTTCCAAAATTGATAATGAACTTGCTAAAACCAAGGTAATGATCTTCAACAACTCTAAGAAAGTCCTAATTGACTTCCACTTCATTTCTTAGGGGGAGTAGTTTGAGATTACCACAAATTATATCTACTTTTGAATCTAGTGATTAGGGCCTAAGTTCGAGTGAGGGTAGGCATTGGTCACGTGCTCTTATAGATTGATAGTTCTTCCATAACCACTTTTAGGACATCTTGTCAAAGTTGGACCCTATCATTATATCTGTAGGTCCTTATGGTTTGGAGTTATGGGGGCCTAACATATTTGAGTTAGATTGCACCAAGATAGAGAGTGTATGGACCCCCTTTTTTTTAGTGTCATTAGGAGCAAGTGGATAGTTTCCCATGCCATTGTTTAGGTAGAATGTTTTTCCATTTCTTTTGGATTGAGACCATTTTTTGAGTGGTCTTGCTTTTGCATCAAATTTGGTGTTTTGTTGAATAAAAAATAGTAGGGTGCATTATTTACACCTTTCTTACTACTCTTTTAGGGCCCTATCCTCGAATAAACCCGCAAGTTAGGTTCAAGGTTGTTGGTTATTAGAAGTATTAGGCCTTCTCCAATCAATTGGAACCTTTATGAATTGGCCCTATCCTCGAATAAACTCGCAAGTTAGGTTCAAGGTTGTTGGTTATTAGAAGTATTAGGCCTTATCCAATCAATTGGAACCTAAATGAATATCTTTCCTCCTTTCAGGTACTCTTTGGATTCCCATAGACATGTTTTGTCTAATATGTACGAGATGAATGGGATTATTAAATATGACTTCTATATACAATATGTCCAAGTCAATTGGCTTCACTCACTAAGAGGGTTGAATCCCAATATGGATTTCTATGTAGATAACTACCTAAAGTTGAGATATGACATCATTATTAGACCAACTACATGCTTGGCATTGGGTGCACATGCCCAAGATCACTTTGGGTGATTTTGAATGGGTTCTCCTAGGCTATGGATAGATGTTGAGCATTATATTTGATGAGAGGACATGATTTTATAGTTATGTCATATGTGGGAGATAAAGATGAAGGAGTACTTTTTTTTTATGTCCTATCTATTATGAGATTTTGGTGGTGTTCTATTGCCTCTTTAAGGATCCAAAAAGTCTTTGTCCACTTTTTTCAATACTTGGATTAGCCATGCTCAACCTTTCTATTGAGGCAGACACCTGAGATTTAATATTATACACTAATCACCTACAACACTCCCCATTGATCATACATTCCTTAGTTTATTACATCCTTATTTTAAATGATCACAACAAACAGGGGAAGTAGTGGGAAGCTCCAAAATAGGGTCCAAATCTAAAATATTTTTGAATAAGACCTATGCAGGTTATTGACTTAGATCCCTAGATGGGGATATACATTTTCTTCTAATATAGTAGCAGGTTATCTAAAGTGACAGTTAGGGGACTAGTTCATCTGGATAACTTTCCATCATAATATTTTTCTCTTTGACCTCAAATGTTAGGAATGTCATTTTTACATAAGAGGATGGCCTCTAGTTGGCTTCAATGATGCTTTTTTGTATGGTTTTGTGTGAAGCAAGAAAAACCTCTATACTGGTGGATTTCTTCGGTTTTGTTATTTTATTCTCTCTAATTACTGGTTGGCCATCTAGCATGGAGTTTGAGTGATTCCTAAGGAGAATAGGTAAAAAAACTTGTTTCTGCATAATATTCTTCTTCTTAATGGTTGGGTTCAGTGGATTTCCATGAAGTTATTTGACTTAATGGTTTACGAAATTGAAGGGCTTCAAATTTGTTTTGAAAGACAGAGATAATGACTCCTGAAATCCCTAACTTTGCTCTGATCAAATATAAATGTGTTGTTTCTGGTAGCTGCGGAGAATTGGTTGGTTTTGATCGAGCTCAGTTTAAATGTTGCAGAATTGGTTGGTTTTGATCGAGCTCAGTTTAAATGTTGCAGAATTGGTTGGTTTTGATCAAGCTTAGTTTAAATGCTGCTCTAGAGGACTGGCATTAATATGGTTGTGAAATCTGTGAGTTATTTCATAAATTGGGGATAGATATAGAAATGTTATGCATTTATAGAATGGTGTTCAATACAACACCAACATAAAAATGAATATTAGGTTTTCTTAGATTTTTTATTTACAGTGATCATTAATTACACATTTTAAAACCCTAGAACAATAAATAATAGAAATAACCTATTAACTTAGAAATAAATTATATTGTGTGTAGGTAAGGGTCCAAATCTTATAAGTTCTTTAATTTAGAAGGAAATTACATGGTTATAAATTACCTACAATCATAATGTGAATGTACTCCAATTGGTCTAAGTTCTAAGTTGCCACATATTTGTTTTCCAAATGTTAATATATACATAATCCAAAGTATCCCTATATTTAATTACATGTAAATGATGTTATGTGGAAGATTGAGAGAGCATATTTCATCACTATCATTGTTATCATCATCATCACTATAGTTTTCCTCGTATATTAATAAATCAAATGAAACATCTAAACTAGGGGAATGAAATATAAAATTAGTTAGATTGAATTAGCTTCTCATATAGGCTAGCCCATAATTTTCATAGTTATGGATACATTTTCTTGAATATTTTTTACTTAAAAGTAACCCTTTCATTTTGTGCAAAGTAAGCTAATGTGTTTCAATGTGGATAGTTGTGTTTTGACTTGATAATCCATTTCCCTACATGAGTAAGAGATTAAGTAAACTCATGACACTGGAAGAGACTCCATAGATCATGTCATTACCGCAAAAAGTTTCTATAATAGCAATTAATATTTTATAACACATGTTTTTAATATGAAAATAACATTATATGGATGATGAAGAGATCATGTTGGAATCCTATTAAAGATGTTAAAAATTCACAATTATTCAAAAACATAACATGTGTAAGTTAAATTCCATGAGAGAAACATAATTATAAATATCATGATTATCACATAATACTTTCAAACACTTGTTGGCAAGACATTTCACAATAATAATAATTACTTCCAACTAACAAAGCAAATATCCTAGAGAGCTTGCACTTACCTATTGGTTAATTTCATGGGTGTATGAGTCTCCTTTGTAGTTCACACAATTAATTTATGGAGTTGTGATGATGGTTACATGACCTCGTTCTTCTTTCCTCCCTTTCGGTTATTTTATAGATCACAATTCTTATAGCTGGATTTGGAGCACACTGTTAAGAATTTGGAGGGTTGGTGATTAATTCAAATTCTCTTCTTGGTAATTACTTGTGAGCTTACTTGAGTTACTTATGTCTTCTCTTCTTTAGATTATTTAGTCTTTCATCAAGTCAATTATCAAAATACACGAGACACAAAATTAGGCTCCTAGAGCAAGGGCAAAACCTCTCCCTCTTGGAGAGGAAAACCTAAAAAGAATTATTCTTATGGATCTTTAAATGACAAGTACTATGACCAAGACTCTGACCCTCGACCTAGGAATGTCTCCAAGACCTTGGCAATGCTTCTTTGTATGCTTCACAACGTCGATCCTTCTCTCTTGCACTGACATGCACCACCACTAGAGAACTCGGTCTCTAATTACATCTTCCTTGATTTAGTCTTTGGTTATCAATATAATTCTTCTTGTTTAATGTTCACTTGAGATATATTCCTCTTTGTGTATTGAAGATAGGAAGGTAAATCTCATGTTTACCTTCCTTATATTCTCAATTTTATTGTGTGATATCCATACTTATTTTCATCCTCTATCCGAATTGATATACTAGGTTCAGTCTTGACCGCATCTTCTTTATAGTAATCCGCATTACAGATAATTTAGGATGCCTTAAAACCAGATCCACATTCTATGCATTAGCTCGTATGTAACCCAGACTTGGTTCTACTGTTGCAGTTATAAATATGTCTGCACTTAGGTACTTCTTGATATCCGCATAGGGTAATAAGGCATCTGCTGTCTTGATGTCCTTAAATTCACATTTATCACCTGAATCTTCTTCAGGGAAATCCACATTCTCATTATGTCCATTAACCCACACTAAATCCTTTCTGAAATCCGTTAACTTATTCAAAGCAATCCGCATAGATTTGTGGTCTCAAATGAGTTGTAGGTTCCTTTACATATACACTGTTTCTACTTGATTTTAAGTCAACCCTACACCAAATATGTAGGCTGACATCCTCACTATATAATAAGCTGACTTTCTCACTGTATAGTAAGCTTATCTTCCAGCGTTGATTGTGGATAACCTTGAGGGTTGTTTATGAGCCATTCTTCCACAAGGTCTTGGAGCACATTCTTCAGAGTAGACACTTCATAAACATGACTCTTAATTATATTTATAAACATAAGACAAACCCTAATAGACATCAAGAAGAAGTCTATTGACCTATAATAAAATCTTCCTCATGAACCCATGAAGAAAGTATAACAAAAATACATTTTATTATGTTTATGTTCTTCTTTACATAAATACATAATTGCATAGTCAATATGAAGATTGATCCTAGTTACACTTCAAACACGCACTAAGGTGAATTGATGTAGACTACTACCACTAATGTCTACAAAATATCAATAATATTCTTATCCTATAAATATGATTGTGCAAAAAATAATTTAACATGAGATAAGATGGGGAAATTCGTATTCAAATACTGAGTCAATACTATTATGGCACTATTCCATATTTGAATAATTGAAACCTGATTTGGAAACATAGCTAAAAAAACTCAAGAAAATTTCAAATAGTTTGATTCAAATGCAATCCAAGTTGTTGAAAATAGTTTGGAAATATGCTCGAATGAAGCTAAAAATATAGGACCCACTGATTTGGTAGCATATATTGGCCTCGATACTAGCCACTTGTCGAAGTAGGTGATCACTTTCGTCACAAGTAGGGATCTACACCAAGGTGAATCAATGGTTTTAGAAATTGATTTTTAAAAGACTCATTAAGATTTTGAATATCTTTGAAAAATGCAAGGGGTTTATCTACCCAAAACTCTCACTAGAAAAGATAATATTTTTAATTTTAATTGCAAACACAAATGCTCTATTTTGCCAAAATGCTTATTGTTTTTGGTACATGAACACACTTTAGGGAAATAGTTGGGGGGTTCTCCACTAAGAGTAGAAATAAGGTGATCAGATATGGTAGGTAATTTAGTGCATGGACTCTCGAATATCAATAATACAACCTCTTAGTGTGAATCTATTTGGGTTAATCCCATAGGTAACAAGGGGAATGTTGAGAAAGGAAACTCATATATGACAAAATGCGTTTTTAATTGGGAAAAATCCATATTGAAGGAGGAGAGCCTCTTCCTCTGTTGTTGTTGTAAATTCTCTATTATTTTATAGAGGGTACTTGAAGAAAGGAGTGATGGATGGGAGGGAAATTTTTTTAAGGGGATAACAAAACAAACAACGTACATTTGATAAGAAAATAAAAACCTAGGATTTTGATAAAAACACTTAAGATGAGCAACAATATTTCTCCAATCCCTTGTCTTTACCTTGTCTTAATCACTTTTCTTGGTTCTCCTCCCCTTATTTCCATTTCTCTCTTGTCTCTCATCTTCTCATGTTCTCTCCCAACTCCTTCTCTTCCATTTCTTGTGATGCAACATGGTTGAATGATGAAATGAAAAGAAAGCACTTTTTCAATGTTTTAACCCTTATTGTCACTATCATTTATAAAAGCTTACAATGACATGGTTGAATAATGAAATGAAAAGGAAAGCACGTATTCAATGTTTTAACACTTATTTTTTTATCATTTAAAAAAATTACAATGACATTAATAGTGACGAAATAATGACACTAATGTGGCATAGATAGCATATTAATTAACATAATCTTTCACTAGTTGAATTATAATAATTTTTCTCAAGTAAAACATAATTTGGGATATCAATTATGATTATATCAAAGGTCATGTGGGTTAAAGATCGTAGTGTGTCAAGATATTAGATTGTTCAAGTTAATAATATATTAGTGGGATCAATGTGTTTTTGGTCATATTGTGTTCATTTGTTATTGTGTTTGGATTCATACTAAGTGAGAGGTTGATTTTTTCAAGGGTCATAGGGATTAAGAGGTATGTTGTGTATAGCATCGTAGGGGTTAATGGTTATAGTATATCAATGGGTTAGTCTAGTCAAATTCATAATGTGTGTTGGGGATGATCACTTCATGCTCATCTATATTTAGAGTTATAGGGTATAAAGTGGTTAGTTTTTCCATGAACATAATGTAATTAAGGGGTAATATAGGAGGGTGTTACTGTGTTTGAGGTCATAATGTATTAGGGGATTATTTTATTTAGTGTCATAGAGTATTAGGGGGTCAATATCTTCAAGGTCACAATCTACGAGGGGGTGATTATGACAATGAGTGAGTATGAAGGTTCCTAGGGATTAGTGGGTATACAATGTATGGGAATGTATTTATTAGTGATTATGGTATATTAGGAGGTTATTTTGTTCATAGTCATAAGTTGTTAGGGGGTGAACATTAGGGTTCATATTTTTTAAGGGTCTATCGAGACCTTAGCTAATTTTTCAAAATGACCTCACCAATTATGACTTATTATCCTTGTGTTCAATCTTTGGATTCAAAAGGTGTACCTAGAATTTTTTAAGTTTATTTAGTTTGTTTTCCTAGCTAACCTTATTACTTGGAATGCACATGAATGCCACGGATGCTTTATTTTTGGTTAGGTAATGACACTTACTTCTCTCAATCTTATGCTAGTAATGAATGGTATTTCAAACTATCCAGATTTACAATGCTAAACCAACACAATTGCTTATATTTTTGGCTGCTCCACTAGAATCTTTGATTGTGCTTGGGATGATCCTTTCTTATTGCTCCATCTTTATATTCTTACGTAGTTAAATATGGTTTAGTAGTGTGAGAAGTGTTTGGCTTTCAAAGATCTAGTGTTGCTCTTGTTTGACTGTGTAATTATGTATGCAAGGGTGTTTCTTTTTCTATTTAATTGATGTTTTATATGGACTTCGAATGTTCAAAGATGGAGACTATTAGGTGCAAAAAAAATCAATTTCACTGGATAATCAGGTTAGAGGCATGTCTCAAACATTTTTTGGATAGTAAATCATGAAATTTTTTATAATAAGTATACTTGAATATCTTTATTTATTTTTCCACATGTTTACACAATAATATAAAAATACATATACATGAAATTTATATGGGAACATTGCTTGATGTTCATTACTTGATGTGTCGAAAAATAACAACAATCATAGTGTAATTTATATTGCAAATGCTAAATTTGCACCTATCATTTTCATTGTAGTCTTTCCCTTTGCTATCCACTATTTAGAGCATTTCCAATTTCTATTTCATGCAAATTTCAAACAATTTATATACATTCTATATTAACATACTTCCTAAATGGTATGAAGTTAATCTTTGGTTTTTTTGTTAATGTATTTAGTGTACGCCTTTGTAATAACTATAAAATTAATTTCTTTAAAGGTCATACTCAACTTTGGGCCATTTTAATATGCACCAATCGTAGGATCCATAAAGGGTAACGTAGGTTATTGATAATAAGATAATTGAGGAAAAAAGGAAACAAAAATATTGAGAAAAAAAATTATCGGTGTTCAAATTTTGTAATTAAATGAAGATCACATGTATATCTTAAGATGTGTGCAATTATATTAAAACATGATTCTCTTATTTATTTTTTATAATTAGATGAAGATTTCATATGTCTTAAAACATGTTTCAAATGTCTTTTTTGAACTTCAATAACACATTAAAGATGATGCCTTTAGTCTCAAGGGAGAACGCTATTATAGAGACCTATTTCATAGAAAAAGACTAAAGATATTAATATGAATGGAGTACATGCATAGTTTTTGTAACCTCATTTATCAACATATTTTTGGTATATATTACTTTTTTTTTCGTGAATTTAAAATTTCATTGATCATTCAAGAAAAGTTTACATGGCTAATAGCTTGGACATGCCCTAGTTTTCCACTGGGTAAACCAGAATAATGGAAATGCCTTAGTCCTTTAGTTAACGAAATTTTGAAAATACAATATAATCAAAATATACAAATAGTTTTTTCTAAACACAAGGGCCTTAAGGTTGAAAACCTGAGTAGTTTGAAAGACTAATTATTAAATGACACTACTATGAAACCAAAAAATCACGGAGAAGGTGTAGAATTTGAAGGAACCACCTCTATTTGCTCCTTACTTAGTTGATGTGTACTTCCTTGTTTCAATATGACACCCATGTGTGCTTCTATCTTTACTAGCCCATGACTGAAATCCTTCATCTAAAGTTGGAGCTCATCCATTACAAACAAATTTCATACTTGGCATCATTTTTGTCTAAAATCACTCCCACCCACAATGATTTAATATAACAATATAAATCAATAGTTTGAAAATATTGGTTTTGTCTTCCCTTCATGTTTCCGAGGTCTAGGATCCACGTTGAAACTTCCTTAGCAATATTAGAATTTAATAGGTATCCCCTCTCCCCTGCAATTTCCTTCTTACTGTCATTGAGCATCCTCTGGATGAATACTAGATTTTGCTTTTGATAATGTTGATATGAGGACTCTGCTTGAAAATTGACCCTCAAGACACCCTATGAAATGTAGTACACAACACCCCTCTAACATCGAGCCCTTAGGTGAGGCGTATTAGGGATAATGATTGAATTGAATTTGAGAACTAGGTGATTCTTCCTCTAAAACACTAATAATGGAATGGAGAGGGATCCAATAAAGAATGTGTATAGTCCCTAGGCTCAAAAATTGGACACTGAGACTTGGGGAGTAAATTAAGGGGATAGAAAGAAATGCAGAGGGAAAAATATTGGTGAGAACTAGAGAAATTACTAGATACGCTCAAGTACACTTGTCATCACACCCTTGTAGCTAAAGGAGGGACACCAAAGGTGGCAATTGAGAGTTGGTGCGCAGGATTGAGGAGAGATTGTTGAGGAAACAACTCCAAGCAAGTGTGAAGTAGAAAAATGACCCAGAGTAAGTTAACCAATGACATTATCCCCTTGCAGCTACTAGCACAGTGGGTTATTCTCCATCAAAATGTCTTGCAACCTGCTGTCCTTTTCATTCATACCAACATTTGGGTGTACAATCAAGGTCACTGATTAACAGTGACAGTAGATAGTTATGATCACACCACATGCTAAAACCAATAGGTGTGTGCCTTGTTACGTGTGGGAGGGACATCATGGCATGCCCCTTCCCATAAGTGTTGGTTGGGACAGTTTCCATGCCATCCCTCCACTTGGCACATCCCACCTCACCCGATTCTTGGATGTCTTATGTATTACTTCATCTTGTATATAATATGAATAATTTCCATTGTTACATTGAATATGCCATTTTTAGTTTATAATACCTTGTACTAAATCATACATATGTAAAATTTCAATTAAAATTAAAGAAATGTAATAACACATTAAAAAGTTAATATATAGGAGTTGAACAATAAAAATGCAATCAGAGAACATGTACATACCATACCCTCTCCTAAGGTCAGAACATATAACTTTTTAAGAAAAAACATGTGTAATCAACCAATAGGCCCACTCAAGTTTTAGGTGTTACTCATTAGAAACACCACCCACACAATCACTCAAATTCAAAAGGAAAATATTAATTTGGGATGAAATTAGAATATAACAATATCATTATAATAACAAATCACAATAAATATGGTCATGTATTTTTGGTCCAATTTATTAATTTTTTATATTTTGGTTTGAGTTTTTTTTAAGATTTGTTTTCTCTAAATTACATGATATTTATAAATGAATAAAAAAGAATAATGTATTATTAACAAGTTGTCATTTAATATTTAATATTTTAATTTAATTTATTCTTTATCTAAATAAAGTGAATAATGTCTTTTTTTGTTAAGTTTTTTTGTGATCCTTTAGGTTTGATCCTAGGTGGCACAGCCACTCCCAGTAAGGTTTGATTCACGGTAGCCTTGCTGAGGAGGCCCATCCTCAACCAATTGTGCTAGTAAGACTTGATAAAGTGAATAATTTCTTATTAACAAATTGTCAATTTTTTTTTGCTTTTCCTTAATTTAAATAAAGTAATAATTTTTATCTTATTAAACTTAAAATAAAAATAAAAATAAATAAAAATAAAACAAAACTAACTCTATTATAATTATAATTAGATGTCATTTTTTAGAATTTAACTTCGTTAAGTAAGTCATTCATCTATTATAATTACTAAAATAAAAAAATATTTTTTTATAAAATTCATAAGTATTTATATGATTTGATATAATATATTAATAAATATAATATGTTAAATATGATTTGATATAATATATTAATAAATATAATATGTTAATTTGAATATAAACTTATTTAAATGTATTTGAACATTCTATAACCTTATTTAAATTTACATTTCAATGTATATATTTAATATAGAGTATATAAACATCTCAAATTTACAATATATTTATTTAATTTTTAAAATAAATTATGTTAATGTTAATTGTGTAATAAAATAATTTAAAATTCATTTTTTCTCAAACTTTAAATAACAAATTGCTTTAAAGTTAATTTGATTTTTTAATTTATAATTTTTATCTTTATATTATAAATAATATTAAAATTTTATTTAGATTAATTAATCTTAAATATATATCAATGATTTAAATAATAAATATAATAATTTATATTATAAGAATATTATAATTTTAAATTTAGATATATAAACACAAGATTTTGAAATTTAGGAGTTAATACTCAAACACTCAAACTTATCCAATTGTGTAATTTATAAGTCATGGAAAGCCTTATTTTCCAGTCTATTGGCCCATTAATGCTCTTAACAGTACTAATGGGCATGCCTATGCCATGCCACCCATGCCATACTTAGCCGTCTTCTTCACCTTCAGTCTTGAGCCGTCGAAAATCTAATCTGCAATCTGCTGCGCCCCATTAAATCATGCGGCCGCCAAAAAATTGGTTGCCATTAACTCTGGCATTATTTCTCAGCAATCTGCCTTAACTCTCGGCATCTGCCGGTCTCAAGTGCGCTACTCTCCATCCGCCGCAGTTAAATTTCGCAGGCTTTTACCAAGGGCAAGCCCCATTACAATTTCTCTTTGGGTTTTTTAATGAGTTATGTTGAGCGGGTAGATCCTTCAAATTTCCGCGAAGGCGAAAGATGCCTCAAATTCCATATATTTTATTGGCGTTGTTACGTTTACAGAGACAATAATGATAAATAAGGCTTGCCAATGATGATCAGTCAATATTAATCAAAAATTGTTGATTATAATAAACGAATAAACTTTACAATTTTCATATAAGATTTCATAGTATGAAAAATAATTTTATTAAAATTTAAATTAATTCATATTATTTCAGATTTATTACCATTATAATAAACTATAATAATTTAGAAAATTTTACAATATAAAAATATTATAATTCAAAACTTATGATAACAAATGATAATGAAAATTACAATTTCTATTTAAAAATAAAATTAAAAATTACCTTGTTAGATCTTTATTTAAGAAAATTATACAAAACTTTTATAAAACAAAAGAAAATATTATATTATTAAAAAATTATAATTCAAAACATTGATAAAAAATTACGAGGTAAATTACAACTTAAAAATCACAATAAATTAACGTGCTCCAACAAAATTATGCAAAAAAATTTATAAAAACAACTAAGAAATAAAGACAATTTCCATTTAGAAAAAAATACCCAAAAAAATTATAAAAAATGTTGGATAAATTTCAAAGGGTTAAGAGTTATAGTTTTGGCTACATGGTATTGGTGACTTGTGGTATTGGGCCTGTGATATTAAGGAGATTATACATGATATTATGTTAGAGTTGAGTGGTGCAAGCTCACTTAGTTAGACCCAAAAGAAACTAGAATGTTGGCTTGGTTGGTTTTCTTAAAGGAAAATTTAATAATAGATCTAGATCTATTATTATCTAGTTTTTTCCCAATTAGAATTTCCAAAAAAAACCAATGTTTGTGTATGTGAGATTAAATTATTATTTTATAGTATGGTTTTTAATCCAAACAAGTGGTATCAAAACTCCAAGTTCATATTAGGGCCTAATTTTAACTTTATTTAATCAAATTCTCACCAAGTCTATTCAATCAACCTAGTTATAACTGAGTTTATTCAATCAACCAAGTTATAAGAGAGTCTCATCAAAGGAGGCACAACCAGTTTATTTCTGAAGGTGGAAATCGTGATCATGGAAAACATGATTATGGTGGTGGTGGCGGCAACAGTTATGGTGGCAATTGTAGAAATTATACAAACAATGTGTATACCAAAGGATTCAATCCGATCATGCAATATACTAAAAAAATATACTGAATCCTTCTACAATATTTGCAGAAAATAAACATGATCACACAATCACACCAAGTAAGAGAAAGAAGCAAATCAATCACACAACACAGATAGTTTTCCTGGGGAAAGATTGCTGCTAAAAACCCCTCTATCTCTATTGTATAATGAACCAAGGAATCATGAAACAATACAATGCATATGTGCTCACCACAACCTCATACACTCTACCAATTGTCTCACACTAATCTAGACAAAATTGGACCAATACTTAGCCAATTTACTGCCTCTGCTCAGCCTGCCTTGCTTGCGCAAACCCTATAGGATTAAATCCCTATTAGTTAGGAAATTCAACCTTCCTTTACTGCGCAATACATCATGGGCATCCTATGGTGTATATGCTTGTGCTCGGGAAATTTGCTATAAATACAACTGATAGATAACTTCCCTTTAACCTCTGTCTCAACTGGGTCTTCATCAAAACTGACATGCATGCAGCTATTAATAGTAAATCATTAGTCACTTGACAGATCACTTCATGTGAATTAAATCTGATTTAATTCACTTGACCTCTCACTAGTGAAACAATCAGTTACAACTAGTTAGACTAACTTTAACTCACTTAATTGAGTTAACTGATTTCTCATGCATTAAATTAATACACTAACTGCAACTTAGACTCTAAAACAAATAGAATCACTCTACATGCCTCACCAACATTCCTCAACTCGGGCATGAGCACTGGCTAGGGAGTGCTAATGAAGATCGTTATCACATTCGCTCTCGTCTACACCATCTACGCCACCGCTGTCAACCCGAAGAAGGGCGACCTGGGCACCATCGCTCCCATCGCCATCAGTTTCATTGTGGGCGCCAACATCTTGGCCGCCAGTCCCTTCTCTGATGGTTCCATGAACCCCGCCCGCCCGCTCCTTCGATCTAGCCATTGTGAGCGGAGACATCACGGACAACTGGGTGTACTGGGTTGGCCCTCTCATCGGAGGCGGCCTTGTAGGTCTCGTCTACGGTGGCATCTTCAATGGCGACGAGTCTCACATTGTCGTGCCGGTTTCAGAATTATGAGGTAATAGCAGACATAAATGTAATAAGATTAAAATGAATGGGATGACATGGACGACGAAGACAACTCGTGCATTCAATCGTTTCACTTTCGCAATTGTTTGTTTGAATTAGAATAGGTGTTGCACTGAGAATTCGCCTCTGCAGCAGATTGTAGTCTTCTTGTGTATTCTAGAATGTCTTGTGTTACACGAAATCAACTTTTTTTTAGTAGAAGCTCTAAAGTGAGTGGTTACTCATAAATATATTTACTTATAACATAGTTACCAAGTTTGAAGATAGATGTTTAAGTAATAAAATATTAATTAAAATTTTAGAAATTTAACTAGCCATGTGGTTAAGTCCATTCCAGGACCAATGTTTAATTAATAAAATATTATTTAAAATCTTAGAAGTTTAATCAGCCCATGTGATTTATTTATTCAATAGCAGAGGATAAGAAGCTCACTATTTCTACAAATAGATAATAGTGGAATGAAGTTTACATAGAAGGAAAAAGTATTTACATAAATATGTAGTAAGGTAAGAAAAAATAAAAGAAAATGGAAAATCATAGTGGAATAAGAATGTTTACCATTTTCTAATTTCTTTTTTGCTTTTAAAAGTCTTAAAACTTAGAAAATGTGAAACGGACGGTAGGAAAATACGAAAGAAAATCATAGTGGAATAAGAAAGCTTACCATTTTCTATTTTCATTTTTGCTTTCAAAGGCCTAAAAAACTTAGAAAATAGAAAATGAAAGAATATGTATGTTAAGTTGTAATAGATTGCTAATTTAAAAAAGAGTGATTATTTTTTGGATTTTATATATATTTTTAAATATGATTGAGTTAAATATTTTTAAATATGATTAAGTTAAATATTTTTAAATATGATTCAGTTAAATATTTTTTGAGTAGCTTGAGTTAAATATTTGAATGGTCTATGATTTCAACTGCCCTTTTCATATGATCGATAAGAAAAGATGGCAAATCAATAGGTGCGACGATAAGAATAGTAGAAGAAAATAGTTTGAGATTTATCACAATGAAGATTGTTTGTAACTTACTACATTCTTATTATTCACATTTTCTATCATTCAACATTGTTACATTGTCGGACTCCCTCTTCACCTTATAAGTCACATGTTAAGGAACTTCATGGTGTAAAAGTCACATGTTCGAAACTGTGTGGGAAAAAGGCCTTCCACACTAAGGTGAACCCACATCTCAAAAAAATATTACACACTTCTTTGTATTCTTACCATAAATATGTTTTGTGCTCTATTTAAAGGTAAATAAAGGAATTGTTAAAATATATATAAAACCAAAATTAAAAAACAAAACTTAAATAATACTACACCACTTATCAATAAAGTTTTCATCTTTAAATGTTAGTATTGAAGTGGTAAAGGCTCAAAACTTTATCTATTTTTGCAGATTTTATTATAAGACATGTATATTGTACTTTAAAACTTTAGTTTTCTTTTTCATAAATTCAAAATTAAAATAAATCTGAATCCATATATATGCTCTCTTCATGTACATGATACATCTATTATTATAACTAACCAGAGTTCCATGGTAATGATATGGTTGTCCATGCATGCAACATTGAGTAATATATAAATTTAAAAGTAACTTAACTTGCAAACTTGATAATTTGTAAATGAAACAAATAAATCCATTATCACTACATTCATCAAAAGTAATGTAACATTGATAGAATATAACATTAAATCCACATCATGAATTTAAAAGCCAATGAAAACATTGTCATATACACAAGTTCAACTTCTTGTACTTGTATTCCAAATTGGTCTAGTTATACATTTTTCTCTTTTACAAAATGGGCCCATGGCCCATGGTATTCCCAACATAGATAATGGAAGGTCGCGCCCATAAATTAAATAATGGAAAAATGACATCATGACTGATTTATAAATTGGGTCTATATGTCACCCTCACCACACTTGGCACTCCCAAGTGCATTTCGAACTTGATATTGCTGCAAAAATTAAATAACCAATTAGTTGTAAAATAAAAAAATGCATAGAATCAATTCCATTAATTCATGATAATGTTTTGATCAACTACTCATTCTCACCATGAAGATCTAAGGTAATGGAGAAGATTTTCCTTCCTCGGCAGATGGTGGAGCACTTGGTGATGGATATAAGCATGGTTCATGGGTGGTGGATAAAGGCATGGTGGAAGTGAAATAGGAAATAGGTAGTGGGTGTGGGCGGTGATACACCCCCACCGGTTGTACGATAGTGGGAATCACCCTAGGGCGAGGGATCACCCTAGGGGGGGGAATTGGAATGTCAAGGGTGGATGATTGAAACAATGGGAAGGGTGGGAATTGGGAAGGGTTTGGGGAGGTGGTTATAGGCATGGGAGAATTTATGATGGAGAAAGGTGGTTGGTGTGGGCGACAATACATCCCCATTGGTTGTACAATAGGAGGAAGCACCCTCGGGGAGGAAATTGGGATGCTAATGACTGGAGCAGTGTTCAAACTGCTATAGATTTTTTCACCAACATGCTCATCAAATAATTGAATTCAACAAGCTCGAACATTGTGAGATGTGGTTCCCTCGACTGTAACAATAAAAAAATTCATATAGTTATGAAAATGCATCGAAAATGATAATATATCGTATTTCACATAAAACAATGCATGCCATCAAATTTCCATACCATTTTTCTATATAATAGAATGTTGCACTAACTCAGGCATGTGGCCCACACTTCTTTGGTGTTGAGAAGATACCTCCAGTTGCTCATCCATGTTTCTTTTTTTTGCACGAACTCGTCCAACCTTTTCAAAATGTGGTTTATCTTTCCCTGATTTTGACTTGCGCCCACATTGCTTTTTCTTATTGACTGGGCTCAATAAACTATGTTTTCTTTTAGTAGTGATCTTTAATGGAGCTATAGTATTGAAAAACATTCTATTGTATTCTTGACATGCTTTTTCCACCAAACTGTTCAATGCATTTTCTTGCTCCAAATTTGTAGGTATTATGGATCTCAATTTCTCATGAGTTGATGAGTTAACACGTTTCATCTCATCATATTCAAATAATGCACTATCTGGTCGTACATTGGTCGATTCAACATTATTAATGCTTGTTTCATTATAATAATTTATATTTGGAGGAGAATCAAAGCATGGCGAAAGCTCCGTTTGGATTTCTAGGCCCAATATAGGTGTTTCATTCAAATCAAATAAAATTGTAGGCCTTTCTATAGTAGGATTAGTGACACTAGGTAGTACATTTTCACCCAAAATAATGTTACTCACCAACATCTCAACTTTCAGTACATGTTTACAAACATTTCCATTCAAGGCCCAATTGCAATTACAGAAGTGTAGATTGGAACCTTTATATATGACATTGTTCCAAATATCACGTGTATCCTTATTTTGGCTACGAACCCAATAACCATTGTTACTCTTTTCATCAGGCACACAATCTTCATTTTGGATTTGGCTAGCTCTACACTTGGATGAATTCAATTGTTCCTCAATTTTTCTAGGCCATACAAAACCAGCTTCTTTTAAACGTTGCGTATGATTGTAATATAATACAACCTTTGTCAACAACACATATATTAACCAATCGACATGTCTATGACATGCATTATTCTTTTCACTTAGGTACCTTTCCTTGATATGCCGATGATATGATTCAATGGCATTATTTGTATCCTGATTGGAATGTGAAAAAAATTTGTATGCTTTTGCCCGCATATCTGTAGAAAGAAATTTATTAGCTATGAATTAATAATACATATGACATGAAAAATAGATTCATTAAAGCCACTTACAAGAAACTTACATATTTTGTTGTTGGCTAACCAAGTTGTTTTAAAATATTCCAAAAACCTTGGTTGGTCATTGAATCTTTCAAAGAACCTTTCAACTGTCTTTTTTACAGATTCATCATCTTCACATGTGTGCATGATTTCTCCTAAAGAACGAAAAATGTGGATTTGGTTTTCCCTTCCTTGGAATTTATTTCCAACATTCTTCAACCATGCACGACGAACATGCCACACACATAATAATATTTTACACTTGATTGAAGACCTGGAATATCACAATTTATTAGAGGGAATATACATTAACAATATTTTTATGTCTCTTATAAAATAATAAAAACATCACCTTAACGCTTCAATTTCAGCAGTAGCATCATCTGTGATGAAGGCTTGAACATGCTAATCTGGTCGCTCTTTCTTCCCAATGACAAAGAGAGTTGACATCCATTTAGAAATCTCAGCTATAGTATTGTGTGATGATATCACCCAAGATACTGGAACCCCATTGTGATGTTTGTCGAAAACCATTAAGGTGTACAGTTGATACTACATTACAAACAATGTACATAATTATATTTATATAAGTTACATGCATTAAAATGAGGTTGAATAAATGAATGAAATTCAGGATAAATTTGTACTCACCCCATAATTATTTGTACTAAATGTTGAATCCATTGAGATTATATTATTGTGAGAATATTTTAGCATCACTGAGCGCATCCACTTTGTTTGTATGCCTATAATAAAAGGGATGTTTTCAACAAGATCTTGTTTCTGGTAGAAGAAAAACCTCTCAGGGTGTTCCTTATACCAACATTCTACATTGTTTGGATCACTTTGATCTTTAACATACTCTAGCCTTATGGTATCATTGTAAATGTTTAATATATCTTGTCTTGTCATATATGTATCTCGAGATGCCCCTGTGTATAACTCACCACATTCATCCTTCACATCAGAGCTGAACTTGTCCCATATCATTGTAACATTAAAACCTCTTTGGATTAAATGTTGGAAAATAGATCGCATATCCCTTGTTAAATGTGGTGCATAACTGAATCTCATAGGCCTGCCGATTTCATCTTTTCCATGACAAACAACAATGGATTTATCAATATGCCTACATGCAGTATATATTATTACAGCATCTTCTGGTCTAAGTTGAAGTCGTCGTACAATGAAGTGACATTGGCAACCAACTTTAATACTTTCTTGTTGACTGCGTTTTTTTTTTTTTGATTTGAGGATGCACTCATAATTTGGTTTTTGTAGTCCGGACCATATGCACACCAATACCTGCATATAAATTTTTTACAACAAATTAGATATAACATATATGCATATTGTAAAAAATTATACATATATTGATAAATATATAAAGACTCACATAGCGTACTCGAGATATGTTGAACAATATGTTTGTTTGATATCCTCTACTTTTTTACTTAGATGAGTATAAAGATTAAATTGAGTGGGTGCAGATTCACTCGATTCCTCTCCTCTTATAAAATCATCAAGTCAACAATATGGAATAACTGCAACTTGGTCCCCATCAACATTTGTCCATGTTAAGTCTTCTGCTGAAAATTCAATCATATCCTCTGGGTCTTCAACTTCCAACTCATTAATCCTCTCCCACTTACACATTCTTAAAATATCTGTACACATTCCATTGAAAATGATTTGGTTTGAGTAAATATTATGGTCTTGATTAATGCATATCACTAAGCATTAAAATCACATTTTTAGGTAAATATTTTATACTTTTCAGATAAACAACTTTGGAAAAAGTAATAATTGGGTCATTAATCAACTTAGATATTTCTCACAAATTTAGACTAACCATGTATGACATATGATGTCTTTGTGGAGGTGGTGTCACCAACTTAGTGTCATGGGGTGACTTGTGATGAGTGGTCAAGGGAAAAGGTGATTTTGATGCCTCCCTTCACATAACCTACATGGAAACCCAACTTTACCCTTTTCCACGGGAACTTTAGAATCACTAATCAATGGATCAACCATAAATTGATGAGAATATTTAGACCACACTTCTAAGATTCTATGTATACTAGAACAATCCTTAAGAAGGTGGGCACCCTTACAAAGATTGCAAAGGTATTTGGGGTTGTGTTGCATGTTGGAGGGTTCCTCAACATTACTAACACTCATGACCGTGGTTGGTTTGTTAGACCCTTTTTTAGAGGTACAACGCTGATCATGGTGATTTCCTTGGAACACTAGGCAAAACATTCTAGAAATTGGGTTCCCGTCCTGCTCGCTAGATGGTGTGACTGGGTATCAGCGTCGTAGCGCTTCTAAGTCAAGCAAAGTGGAAACCATATGATTAGGCGTTTTACACAACGCACATGTTGGTATTGTCCATAGAGAATGGCTGGGGGTGACTAAGGGTTCCCCGATTGGTCGTTTTTCAGCTGACAAAAAAAGGATGGATCTACTCGGCACATCTTCCTGAGTTGTCGAGTTGTTCATGGATTCGCTATCTGAGCCATCTTCTTGGGAGAGGCGAACTATGGTCGATCACATACAAGCTAGCATTGCACGGAATCTAGGGACATAGTGACAATCCAAGACTTAAATGTCTATAAGGACCGTCTTGCGGACTAAGCAGACTGGGACATTTTGGTAGAGACCGACAAGGGTTAAAGGGCGTCCATCATATGCTCTAAGCGTGATGTCTAATGGATTTAGTTCAGGAGACCCTAACTTCTGCTAGACGTTCTTTGACATGATGCATATGGATGCACCCTCGTCAATTATACATCGGTGGATAGTGATGTTTTGAACTGACACTGTTATATGAAAGGCGACCATTAAAGGAAGCCAAGGGTGGATTTGTCTAAATCAAAATCTATTAGGTGCAAATCAGCGGGGTCAATGGTGCCTAACGCAGAAAGTAAGGCTTTCCTTTACTTTGGGCATGATTCTAATACCTCCAAAGCTGACATGGCAACGGGAGATTGAGCTCGATCATCCACGATGCTATAGTTATGGGCCGCTTTGGAATGGTTTCCTACCTGCCTAGTTGGTCCCTAGGCCATTTTTGGAAAAGGTTCAATAGGCATATTTGATATGGTCAAAGGTGTTGTTGGTGCACTTGTACTAGCCCCTGACGAGTTGGTGTCTAGTGGGGTATCATAATTTCGGTTCCGTGTCTGAAAAAAAAAATTTCTTTGCTAGTCATGTAGATTTCATGGCTGTTCTTTCTAGAATTGTCGGGAGTTTGTTGTTGAGTGGTAATTGTCCCTTGGGGGGGGAAAGGCTCCATAAATGATGTCTATTGGGAGGATCCCCCTTGTCCCCAGTTACCTTGAATATTCTTTAGCTCAGGGAGGTCGGGACAGTGATGAGTGTAATGGTTGTACTCACCACAGATTAAACAAGAGTGGTTTGTCCAAATATTTTCCCTCTTGTTCTGCCTTTGGGGGTTACTTCGTTCCTGGTTTTGATTTCGGTTGGAGTTTCCTTCGGCTTGAGATTGCGAAGGGCGTTCTTGATTGTTGCCCCCCTGTCCAGGATTTCCTTTTTTCATAGTTGCATTGGGAGGATAATTTGGATTCTCCTGTTTGTATGGTTGGCACGGTTGAGCTTAGGAAGGTTTCACAAAGTTCACCTGTGCATTATTCTGCATAGGTGGGTTTTGTGTTGGGGACTGGGCATATTGTGGTCCTTGTCCCTGGTTTATAAATGGATGTTGGGGGGAAGCTCTTCCATCAGCATGTCTAGCTGCATACTGGGTCCCCTGAGCTGGAGGATACGGACCTCTCTGCTGATGGAGATACGATGACGCCCTATTAGTCACATTTTTCGAAGGTGCATAATGACTTTGATAGCCAGGTTTCGGTATGTCCTGGGCATAATCATATGCGTAACCGGGGTATGGAACGCTACTGCTTAGGTGATTTTGGGTCAATAACCCAATCAAACTGTCTACAGAGTTCGACGCGCCTAGAAATTCTTTGTAAGTTTGCAGGCGCAGGGCGTTAGGCAGGATATTGTAAATATATCTTGACTGCATATAGATCAACTCGAGTTGTTGGGCCTTATTGATAGCACCCTCTTCGGATATGGTCTTTTGTTGCGCCATATCCTTTGAAATCTCTGCGGTGAGAGTATTCAAGAACATGTATAACAAAACTCGATCGTTGAGTTTGGCTTTGCACAAACTACAACGCCTCCGCCATTCATGGAGATGGTCTGAGATATGGACGGCGAGTGTTTGCCTAAAGTGGGTCAGTAATTCCATTCCAAAATCTTGGTGAATGGGTAACTGAAAATAGGTCAGGAATGCAGTAGCGAAGGCGCTAAAGGTTCCATGCGTAGCATATGGCTGCTCCACATACCATTTTGCGGCTATTCCAGTTAGGGTGCATTGAAATAGTCTTAGTCGAATGATATCCTCAATGATGTTGTTCGACGAATACCATAGGTAGAAATTCATAATATTCTTTTCGAGGTCTTCCGCTTGCTTCCCTTCGAACTATGGAATGTCCAAAGGGAGCTTCGTAGGCATGGGAATCCATGTAGGGTTGTGAGCAATGGGATCGTTTATCAACTTAGTTAAATCTGGTAAATTTAACAAAGCTAAGAAAGGTGACTGAGAGTTTGTAGCCATTGCCCCTTGTGAAAACACAGTGTTCTGGTTAGGTATAGGGTTTGTCTGTGATGTACCCTGCTGTGAGTTCACCTGACTTCCTAAATGGGTAGCACTCCTCTGTCCCCTAAGGATTGTGGGAGGATTGGTATGCGGTGACCCTGTGGGGGTGTTCACTGGTGTGGTGTTGCGTGACCGACGAGGGTTTCCAACTAATGATGCCCTAATAAAGTATGAACCAATAAGGGTGGCAGTGCTCCGTATTTGATGCCTAAATGGCGAAAGACCTGGAACCCCTCTCGGTAATGGGGGGAGGTCCAAAAGGTGTCTAGATCGACGAGGTCCTGTTGGATCCGTTCTGGCATCATCTAGGTATGTTTTTGGAAAATTTTGAGAGGATAGAGATTACAATAAAACAAAAAATTTGATCGCATACATAAAACAAAGTGAAAATAAAAGATAAATTTTCCCTTTAGATTAATCCTATGTGACCAGTCAATAAAAAAATATGGTTTTTGTTGTTTTTTCGTATGATACTCAAATCCTAGAAGACCTAAATCGTCCTCACACGCTCAAATGTAACTGGGCCTTGAGAAGATATCTTGCGAATGCTGGGGCAACGTCCCAAAAGAGCTGGCGACGCCTCCAGTCAACCGAAGAAAATCAACCAAGGTAAGGGTAGAGGATCTAGTGCTTGCCTGCACCGTCACCTATAGGGAAGGATGCCCTAATTTTGGTCGCTAGGTACCGTCGTCCCACGTGAGCGTTCGAGTCTTAGGCTTCTTGGTAATTCAGCTACCAGTACCGAGTATTAGACGGGCCAGGTAGCCCCGAATAATACCGCACGCACTGGGCCTAAGCCTAACCCCCTCTGAATCGGGTCTCTGCTGCGCTCGGGTTTTCTTTGCCGTGGGAGGATAGACGGATTTAAAAGTTCCCTAAATGGTCAACTTCTATGTTTCAAGATGTAAACTGACCAAGGCAACTTATTGGATGCCTACCCCCTTGGTCCTAACTTAAGCTATAACTTCTCTTGTGGCCCCTATGGGGAGAGTTTAATGTGTTTAGTTAAGTGAGTTTTAGGTGGCTTTGATTCACTTAAGGTGTGAATGTGTGTGAGAAAGAGGTGAACAAGCACATAGTTTGAACATGTGGATATGCGGTGATCCTTTTCAATATCCCGTATTTAAACTAGGTTTGGTTGTTCCTTGCTCAAAAGTAAAACATGTGTGGATGTGGGCCGCTTATAATGCTTCTTAGTTAATTTAATTAATCAACTATAGGGAGATGGTGAATTATCAGTAAAGAGTGTTCATATGCTTGCCTAGGATCACCCGTGGGTGCAAAGGTAGCAGAGATTACTTGCTCTTCTAAAGATAATTCGATCCCTGTCCCGAATCCTAGTGCCAAAAATTGAACTAATATTAATGACTTTCAACTAGGAAAATGAAAAGAAAATATTTTCTTATGGTGTGCCTTTGTGAAGCTACAGTAAGAATAGGACGAGGGCCCTAGCTCGTTGAAGCTTTGTGTGTGAAATAAAGTGAACAATCACAATGTTGTAAGATGCGGATATACGATACACTATGTTTGGTTGTTCCTTTCACAAAATAAACAATGTGCGGATAATGGGAGGCTTACAACTTGTCCTATTTAAACTAAAGTTTGCTCTATAGGGAGATTGTAAAATATTAAGAGAGAGCGTTCATATGCATACCTAGGGTCACCGTTAGGTGCAAGGGCGACAGAGATTACTTGCTTTCTTTTGGTATTTTAATCCTGGTCCCGAAATCCTAATGCAAAAATTAAAACTTGATTTAATGCAAGAATTTGAAAACTAACTAAACATGTGTGGACTTGGGCCACTTACTCTTTGTTAATTAATCTATGTGTGTGATATCTATTATCAATAATCAGCTTATTTAGATGACATGTGTGGATATGGGCTACATTTCTTGTCTCCTAATTAAACTAGGTGAGTATATCATAGTAAACTAAAAATTAGAATGATGCACTAGCTACACTAAAGTTAAGATAACACACATGTCTAACAGTCAAGAAATATCAACACAATCTTTTAAAGCCAATTCGTTTTTCGAGATTTTTTTCAAATAAATAAAAATAAGAATGATTAATTACTTAAAAAAAATAAGTTTTAATGTTTAATTATATATTGAAAAATATTATATAACAGTTTGATATATGTTTTGATTTTAACTTTAAAATTAAATTATTACTATACAAATATTTAATGTTAACTAATAATTCTAATTCTTTTAAAATAACATATTTAATGTTAATTAATAATTTTAATTCTTTTAAAATAAAAATAATGTTATTCATAATAATAATGATGTTATTAATTTTTTTTTTTACATAATTATTCATTTAAAATAAACACATGTTTAAAGGCCCATAATTTTTTTAGGAAAATAATGTGATGTAATTCATAACATATGTTGCATTTTGAAATAGGTAACAACTCTCATCTCATCATAGCATGTGGGTGTTATAATTATATTGTTTTCCCGGAACAAAATGAACAAATCTTAGTTTCTCGTTCTTTTCAATTGTGATTATGTTTTTGGCAAAGTGAAATAAAGCAAGACTTACGTTGGCAATGAGAATCTGGTTATATAAGTTGAACATATTATATCCAGTTATGTGATGTGGCAATACACCTTTATTTTTGTATTGTATAACTATGCATCAATTGGTGTGATTTTCATTTGATTTCATGTTGTACTCTTTTCTATGGAAGCAACATTGTAGATGATGTGTTGCATACACTGGTCATTATCGTTACTTTTGAAATCAAGACTAATGTGGCATATTTTGTTTTAAGGAGATTTTATTCAAAACATCCAAAACTATTTTAGAAATCAAGTCTAATATGGCATATTTTGTGTTAAGGAGATTTTATTCAAAACATCCAAAACTACATGTTTGTCATCGTGACAAAAAATGATATAAAGGCCTTTCTCTACATATTGAACTCCAAACAATAGGATAACAATGTTGACAGAGTATTTTTTGAATTTAAACAATAAATTTAAAAAAACATTTTATAAAAAAAAATTATAATGGAATAAATAAAATATACTTTAAATTAAAAAATTACAAATCAATAATTTTATATTTTAAAAAAATTGTTTAAATAAAATAAAATAAAAATTGAAAAAGAATCATATACATGCCTCAAAATGAAAAAACCCATAAAACAACTTTCAAAAAATAGATTTAATAAAATTTTCAATAATAATAAAATGAAAAATAACCAATTAAACTAAATTTCTCTAATAAATAGTAAAATCTAACATTAAAATGTTTTACAAAAAATGACACATCACATGCCCATATTTCTCTATTTTTTTCTTTCTTTCGTCCTTAAATTGTAATCCTTAAAAGAAAAAAAATGGGTTCTAATTTCTAATGGAAAATGGATTTAATAAATTTAATAAAATAGATTTAATAAATTTTTCAATAATAATGAAATGAAAAATAACCAATTAAATAAATTTCTCTCACAATCATGAAAAAATGACACATCACATGCCCATATTTCAGTTTTTTTTCTTTCTTTCATCCTTAGATTGTAATCCTTAAAAGAAAAAAATGGGTTTTGATTATTAAAAGACCTTGAATTCAATGACAATTAAAACATTAACAAGATTCCAATTTCTGAGATAAGACATTACACTGTTTGCAATAATGATCAAATCTCTAAAATAATGGTGGAAGCAGTATGCTATTTTGACAAGAATTGCCATTTTTGAAATATATAATTATTGGAATATATAATGTTATTTTAGTCAAAATTACCATGACTAAACTAAATAATGGCAGGGAAGATATTTCCTCTATATTTTAAAATTTTCATATATAAAACTCTTAAATTTGTTTTTTTAAGAAAAATAGAACATTTATAAAGAAATCTCTAATAATCATTCTAGCTATAGACAGTGAAATAAAAAAGAAACAGACAAATAAAAAAAAAAATACTTATAAACTTACCAGCACTTTCCCTAGCCAGTGAAATATGATGAACTAAACGCTGTGTTGGCTGACCATGTCCAGAAAACCTCCCATCCTTCCAGCCTTGCTCCTGAACCTTATCTCTCAATAATACTTATTACATCCAAAAATTATGAAGTAAACATACATCCTTTGAAATTTAACTGTTGCCCATGAAATTTTCAGGTTAATGGCTACTGTTCGGGAATTAACAGCCCTCGAAATTTAACTGCTCGACGGAGACATCCTTCTTAAGGCGGATTGCAGAGAGTTAATGGCTGCATGTCCGGGAAGTTCTCAAAATATTTATCCATTGCTGCCCACGAGATTTTCGAGTTAATGGCTGTTGTCCGGGAATTTCTCTGTACAAAATTAACATCAATCGAAATTTAACTGCTCGCCGGAGAATTTCTCATGGCATTTCTGTGTCACAGCTTCGTGGGAATTTGCAGGTGGCTTGATTCAGGCTCCTCAGGGTGGATTCGCAGGTTAACATATCCCTCGGAGAATTTCTTCAAGCATTTATGTGTCACAGCTTTGTGGGCATTTGCAGGTTAACATATCCCTCTGGCCTGGGAGTGATCGCAACCCCTTCTTATCCTGGTAAAAGCCCGCGAAATTTAACTACGCCGAATGGAGGGTTAATGGCGCACTTGAGACCGGCAGATGGGAGAGTTAATGGCAGAGTTGATGGCTGCAGAATTTTTTGGCGGCTCGAGACTGAAGGTGAAGAGGATGGATAAGGATGGCATGGGCATGGACGACATGAACATGGTATAGTCATTGGTACTTTTAACAACATTAATGGGCCAATAGACTGGAAAGTATTGGTTGCCATAAACCATTACCTTTGTTTGTTATTATTATTATCAATATTTACACTGGAGGCGTCTTCTTTGCTAGAGTGGAGTGAGCAAACACTGCTCACTCCAGCCAATAGGAAAACCTCTTTATCGCCTTTCTAACTAATCAAATTTTTCCACTTGTTCATCATCTGTTAGCTTGATTTCCACAGACGTTTTCCTACCTATCGCCTGTCTCTGTACTGCCTCTGCAATTATTTCGCCATCTAGTGGCTTTTGTACGGCGATGGTGCAGTGTTTAGATTTGGTTATTAATTTTTCCTGCGAAGTAGATCACAGCGTTTACGGGAGACAGAAATGTGATGGATGCCTCCGAGTTTGCTCACGGCGTTTTCTAATGGTGGCTTCAACCTGCTCGATATCGGACCCAGCTCTGTAAAGATGGGCGGAGCTGTAAGCACAGAGTTTGCTTCTTTGCTCATACTCCAAGGTGCCTACAAAGGATCCTAAGCCCGCACCACCGAAGAAGGTCGAGAAGCCAGCGGCTCCAAAGAAAGCTGCTAAACCCGTGGCGACGGCTCCCAAAGCCAAGAAACCAGCTGTCGTAGCTAAGCCTGCTACTCCGAAAAGGTCTTCTACAAGAACGACTGCCAAGCCCGCTGCTCCCAAGGCTGCGAAGAAGCCTACGCCCAAGAAAGTTGGCGGGCTTGCAAAGAAAGCCAAGAAGTGAGCATTTTTTTCTTTTGAATCTGGGCGTTGTACACTATTTATTGTCATTATGTCAATTTGCAGATCGAAATGCCTAGTTTTGTCATAGAAAGATGGGCGGACCTGTAAGCACAGAGTTTGCTTCTTTGCTCATACTCCAAGGCTCCCGCAAAGGCTCCTAAGCTCGCAGCATCGAAGAAGGCCGAGAAGCCAGCGGCTCCAAAGAAAGCTGCTAAACCCGCGGATCCAAAGGTGACGGCTTCCAAAGCCAAGAAACCAGCTGTCGCCGCTAAGCTTGCTGCTCCGAAAGGCCTTCTACAAGAATGGCTGCGAAGCCTGCAGCTTCCAAAGCCGCGAAGAAACCTACGCCCAATAAAGCTGGCGGGGCTGCAAAGAACGCCAAGAAGTGAGCATTTTTTCCTTTTTAATCTAGGCGTTGTACCCTATTTATTGTCATTATGTCAATTTGCAGATCGAAATGCCTGGTTTTGTCATAGCCTATGGGGTTTTTTTGGTGTTAAGCCCTTCTCCAGTGTTCGGATATTCTATGGCACTGAAATCTACTCTGAGCTGTTGTAAGCAAAATGTTCAGGAAGGAACTCGTTTGCTTGTAACGACCGACTATAAATTTCTTTCTTAATTCTATTTCTGGATCGTTTGAAATTCGTAGGTCGTTTCGCGATATATAAAAATTCAGGTCCTCATTTCATGATTTTTGCCAATGCATTGACGGTTACAGTAACTGAATGTGTTTGTGATATTTTTGAATGAGGGTTAAAAAATATGATACAAAAGGTAAATTTACCTTCACCTCAGAAGGATTAAAAATATATGCACCCTAAATTTCACCTGAGAAGGATTAAAAATACATGGCAACCTAAATTTGGAAGGTCTGATTTTTGAGGTATTACCAATGCAAACGGTAAATTTACCTTCACCTCAGAAAGATTAAAAATATATGGCAACCTAAATTTCACATCAGAAGGATTAAAAATACATGGCAACCTAAATTTGGAAGGTCTGATTTTTGAGGTATTACCAATGCGAATTGTAAATTTACCTTCACCTCAGAAGGATTAAAAATACATGGCAACCTAAATTTGGAAGCTCTGATTTTTTAGGGGACCTGAGCGGTTTTTAATTTACTAAATGTAGTTACATCATGGAAACTTTTGTTTTAAAATATTGGTTGCGAGAGTTTCTAGTTTTCTCTATAAAAAATGTAAATTTGACATTGAAGAAGTTTTATGAAATTGATTTAGCTACTAAAATGTAAATTTGACATTAGGGTTTATTGTTTTTTTTTTTTAATTTTTTTTAATAAATTAGTGGAATGGTTCTATTATATATCTATCATTTAACGAACATTTGGTTTTTATTTTTTAATTTGGAATATGGGAAGCATTAGAGTGATTTGCAAGTGAAAAACCTAGGAATGTGGCGCATTATTTCAAATGATTTGAAAACATTTAAATTAAAATTGAATATGAGGAATATTATTTCAGATGAATTAAAAATATTTAAATTAAAATTGAATGAAATATCACAAATAAAGGCCTTTAATAAAAATTAAAGATTAAATAAATAAAAATGGCTTTTACAAGACTAGATCTGCCAAAGATTAAATAAATAAAAATAAAAATCTCATTTACAATACGAGAACCGGCATAAAAATGGCTTTTACAAGACTAGATCTGCCAAAGATTAAATAAATAAAAATAAAAATTTCATTTACAATATGAGAACCGGCAAAGATTATAGATAAATCCATCCATAGATGGGGAGACATGACATGTTTATTTTAATGAATAAACATGTTTTTACAATAAGGACGAAGTCAAATACTACATTGAAAGATCTGAAGTGGCCCTTTTGCACAATATTTTTGCTTAAAGAGATTAAAACTAGCATTTGCACCAAGAGGTGCAAAATAAAATAACCCTTGGAGTGAAAAATGTGAAAATCAATAATCAAATAAAAATTGTAGTTTATATATATCTTTAAAAAATGTAATAAAACCAAGCCTCAATGAACCCAATAGCTTCACAATCTGTTTTGGTAGATGAACTTCCCATCTAGCCGTCCTCCATTTTTCTCTACCGTCCACATCGACATTGTGGATGGCCGCACGTAGAGCTCCTGACATCGAAATGTCCTGATTTTAAGAGAAAGCACCGATGTCTGGGATGAGGAACATATATTGCAAACGAGCTGAACAAACAAATCTAATACTTGCAAATAATCTAGACTGCTAGCAATATATCGGTTTTTCGAGCTTTGCCTCTTATCAAGCTTTCAGTAAATCCTTACTAAATAAAAACAATTATGATAGACTTTGTAGTCTATAGCTTGCACTTCACTTCTTCCTGCAGTTTCTTGCAATTACGTACAAAATTAACAGCAAATTTGCTTCAAATTCTCGAAAACATGCAGAAATTTAACCGCGTTACATCTCAGATACGACAATTAAACTACATTGGAGCTTGAAATTTTGTAAATATCACAGATTTGCCAAAATTTGACAGCAGCATGAATCCTCGAAAATAGACTTCCGCGAATGTTTTCCTACCTATCCCCAGTCACATTTCCCCATCACATTTCCGTCTCCCGTAAACGCTATGAGTTGCTTTGCAGGAAAACTTAATAACTAGATCCAAACACTGCACCATCCAGATACGGCTTCGCCACACAGAAGCCACTAGATGGCGAAATAACTGCATAGGCACAGGTGACATAACTGCAGAGGCAGTACAGAGACAAGCGATAGGTAGGAAAACATTTGCGGAAGTGTATTTTCGAGGAGTCGTGTAGCTGTCAAATTTTGGCAAATCTGTGATCTTTACGAAATTTCAAGCTCCAATGTAGTTTAATTGCCATATCTGAGACGTAACGTTGTTAAATTTCCGCATGTTTTCGAGAATTTGAAGCAAATTTTCCGTTGATTTTGTACGTAATTGCAAGAAACTGCAGGAAGAAGTGAAGTGCGGGCTATAGACTACAAAGTCTATCAGAATTATTTTTATTTAGTCATGATTTATTGAAAGCTTGATAATGTTGGAATATTGAAGAATTCCAGAATTAACAATGGAGAATAAAACTCCCTCTTTAACACAGAGAAAATATTTGAAATTTGCTTTCACAATGACAGAGTTTCCACATAAAAAAAAATTCAATTTCTTCAACAAATTAAGACCTCCAAAGTTGAGATGTCCAAATCTCAAGTGCCATAACCAATTATCATCTTTTGGTTCGCTTTGGAAAGTCTCTTGTGCAACTGCTGCTTTCTCTTCACCATTCTTCAAATATGCTCTCATTCTGAGAGGGAACATCCTGTTCCTTGTCATCTTTACTTCAGCAATACACTGATTGCTGGGTGGTTTGTCCATGATGGTACAAACATCATCCTCAAAGAAAACATTATATCCCTTATGGACAAGTTGTCCAATACATAAGAGATTACATTTCATTCCTGGAACATAATAAACATCTGCTATGGATTTCTTTGGGTGATTTCTTTTGGTAACTCTAATCTTGTTAAAATATTTGGCATCTCCCCTTGATGATTAACAAAAACTTGCTATCACTTCTTAGTGTGACTTGTGACTATACACTCACACTTTCATCTAACATGTAAAAATATTTGTTAGCTTCTCATTATATGGTTACTATAACTAGAGTCTCGAAACCATAAGTCTAATTTTTTCTTTTTCTACCCATATTACAAGCTAAAACAATGATTTTTGGTTTAATCTTCTTAGTGAGAATTTGCACTAGTTCTACTTGCCATATCTTGTTGCTTCTTTTTACATTCATTAGCATAATGACCATATTTCTTACAATGGTAACATTGGACATTGGATTTATCATACCTTGTCCTTGACACTGCTGACCACTCTCGGGCCACATGCCTTGTCGTATTGCAGAATCTAGGATCGCTGTAATTCCTTCGTGCGGAAACGTGAAGGGCTGTTCCTTCCACCTCTGTTTTGGCTTCTGCCTCTTCCTCTTTTGTTTCCTCTGCCTTGCCCTCTTCCTCTTCCGAAAGACATCTAGGTCTTAAAGGCATGCTCAAGAGATGAGTTTTCACACCTACCCAATCTCTGTTCATGGGTCATCAGTGATGCATGCAATTCATCTACTGAAAACTTTGTGAGATCTTTAGTCTCTTCTATGGTGGTGACAATCACATCAAATCTTGAGGGTAGACTCCTCAAGAGTTTTTCCACAATCCTCTTGTCTTCAAGAGTCTCTCCATGTGACCTTATTTGTGTGACCATTCCAATCACATGAGTGAAGAATGAGTCAATAGTATCTGACTCTTTCATACAGAGAGTCTCAAAGTCTCTCCTCAGCAACTGAAGTTTTGTTGTCTTCACTTTCTCCATGCCTTGATAAGCTGTCTTGAAAGTTTCCCATGCTTATTTGGATCTCTTGGCTGCTGCTATCCTCGGAAACACACTCTCATGACATGGATTCCATTGATGGCCAAAGAAGAAAGAGCCTTCGCGTCTTTCTTCTTATTATGCTCTTCAACCTGCTCTCTTCTTCCGCTTGGAGTTAAACATAAAACTCGTCTTCATTCACGGGTTTCTTTTCAAAGCCATCCTCAACAAATTCCCACAAGTCTTGGGAGACAAATAAAGCCCTCATAGTTATTGACCAGTAGTCATAATTTTTCCCATTAAATTGTGCGAGATGGATATTTCCCATACCCATACAAGTGCTGGCTCCAGCCATTCTGGACTCTTAACTATGATTCAAAACACTTGACTGTGTGCTTCTAAACATCTAATTGTATCATTTAGAAAGAATAATAAAAAACCCATATAAACATTCTTTTAGATTCTTCTTGTCTGAGTCTTCACACTGCTGGAGAAGCTGCTGCAACAAAGAACTCCTTTCCTTCAGCTTATTTGACCTTCAAATAGCTTGGAATGACTCTGATACCATGTTGGAATATTGAAGAATTCTAGAATTAACAATGGAGAATAAAACTCCCTCTTTAACACAGAGAAAATATTTGAAATTTGTTTTCACAGTGACAGAGTTTCCACATAAAAATAAATAAAAATTTCTTCAAAAAAAAAACTATTACAACTTCTTCCTCACTTAGAGGGCTTACAAAGATAGTTTGACTGCTGCTAACACAGTGCAGAACTATCACTCTGTCATTCACTAAATATACACTGTTGTGTATATAAAATATTTCACACTGCTGTGTTTTTTTTATTCACTATCTCTGTCTATATAAAAAAAAGCAATTCTTTGTTTTTTCTTAAAAACATACACTACTGTGTATTTTTTAATTCTGCTCCGTCTTTAAAAAAAAAAAAAAAAAAAAAACTATTGCACTGCTGTGCATATATCAAACATATATCTGTTTTGTGTGTAATGATAAAAAAAATTACAACTCTGTTCTTTATATAAACAAAATATCTCAGCCTCATTTAATTCAATGTCATTAATTGACATACAACAAAAATTCACCGCATGAAAATTTCATTAATGGCCTCATAACTTCTGCCGGCACTGCTTGAAAAATCGCATTGATGGCGAATTTGGCTTGGTGGCACCGTTTGGCAAATTTTCCGCGGCTGTGGTGGTTCGGTGGTGCTTGGGCGGAGACACCACTTCCTGGTGGTTGCAGGGGCTGCCTTCCGCTGGTACAATACGGTTGGGGTATGGCCCCGCACTAAATCTCAACCGTTGATTGCTGGTCAATGTCCGATCAGTAGGTCAATTGCGGGGGATCACCACTCATTAACCTCTGGGCGATTTGTGCTCCCGCTAACCGTCAATCTCCGATCGAATAGTGATCTTCTTGCCGACATGCTTCCGCTTTAACTCCTCGCTGTTCAAACCTGTTGTCGCCTGTTGATTCATCCGGGTAGTTGGAAATTACATTCCAACAGATAAGAGGGAAAGCTCGAAAAGCTGCTAAATTGCTAGCAGTCCAAATTATTTGCAACTATTAGATTTGTTTGTTCATCTCGTTTGCAATATATGTTCCTCATCCCAGACATCAGTGCTTTTCGTTAAAATCAAGACATTTCGATGTCAGGAGCTCTGCCCGACCGTCCACAGTGCTAATGGTGGAGAAAATGGAGGACGACTAGATAGAAAGTTCATCTACCAAAACAGATTGTGAAGCTATTGGGTTCATTGAGGCTTGGTTTTATTACATTTTTTAAAGATATATATAAACTACAATATTTATTTGATTATTGTTTTTCACATTTTTCATTCCCACCGTTATTTTACACTTCTTGGTGCAAATGCTAGTATAGACATTTAAAAGAACATTATTATCAATATTATATTGTCCTTTAAAAGAACATTAAAGCATTAAGTCACGTGAGATGATCCTATAATGAAATGAGACCATTCTTTCTGCAGTCTCGGCTTTTGGCCGAAATGTTTACCAGTTTTTGCGACGATTTTTAAATTTTAAAAAAAAAAAAAAGAGAGAAGAAGCAAAAAGCATATCGAATTCAAATTTGGTGAAGTGAACCCTCGAATGTGATGCCCACTTCTTCAGGGTTGTAGGCGAAACAAAAAATCTCTCGTAATGGTTTGGAAGGAATAGGATTTAAGACATTGTCACACCCAACAAACTGTGATTTTCATTCTCTTTTCTGCTCTGCATCTTTTATATTTTGTTTGCCGCATTGCATGGCTATGCATCTTGTATTTTGCAGCGCATTTTTTTTTTTTAATGGATTGTTTAATTTTGTTGGGTGGAATGTAATGGGTGCTCTGATTTCTTTCTTTTCATTTTTTTTAATGGTGTGCTTGCAATGTTTGCCTGGGCGATTTAATTTTGTTGCCAAAATGCAGAGCAGAAACAGATCATTTTGGATTTCTGTCATCTGGGCGTTTTAATTTTGTTAGCGGGTTGCAGAGTAAAAACAGATTGGAAAAGATGAACCCAACGATTTTGGGCTTATGTCAGATGACCCATCTTACCTATCGAAGTGATTGGGCAGGCATGTTCAAATTATTTATACTCAATAATTTTACTGATAAATTTGTACAGAAGTGGCCTTTTAGATAATGGCTAGACAGAGAGATTTAATAATTGTTTTATGTTTTATGATGTCATTAATCGCAGAGGTTCGTTTGCTTTTATTATCTATCATTGGCACTTCTTGCCCAATGATTTGAAATGAAGTCTGATCTGCAAAAGATAAAGAGTAGGGTTGAGGGAAGGGTTTGATTCTTATTTTGTCACTGGTATTTATATCTCTGTATATTTCATTGGGTCAGAGGTTGTTTCCTTGCTCAATCTTTCTGAATGTTTTGCAGTAAAGCTTGGCATATGGGATGACAAGCCGTAGGATGAAGAAAAAGTACGTGCATTCTTCCCTCAGCCCCGGAATCAGATAGCACACGTTCTGGGTACAAATTTTGTCATTCTGGGTTTCTCAGTCTCTGCATACTCTGTGCATGTGCAAATTCTATCATATTCTTTTCCCCGTTTGTGCACATTTTGTCAATGTTACCGCTACTTAGGTTAACTGGTAATCCAATCTACTTATAGTGAATTTTATATTAAACTTCACTTTCAGATCTTGATTATTACATAGTTGTGAGTTGTATTAACGTTACATTTTGTTTTGTTCCTTACCTATAGGCTATGGGTTAGTTAATATACGTTTCTTATAGTCTTCTTCGTTCAATGTTTGCCATATGGTTGCCATATTTTCCATGTAGTATTTTATTTATTTATATTTTATCGCTGGTAAAGAACAGATGATTCGAGTAATTGAGTGATCCAACTTAGCTTTAAAAAAAAAAAAAAATGAGTTTAATATTAGAAAAAAATCCTGATAAATGGTTTGGGCTCCTTATCATTTTTTTGTTCTGTACAATATTTCATTGTTGGTAAAGAGCTAGATGATTCGAACACTTGACCAACCAATCTCAAGTCAAAAATAAATAAATAAATCTAGAATTAGGCTCAGAGAAAGCCTTATAAACCATTTGCGGTATGGTCGTTTTTCCGAAGCAATCTATTTTTTTTCCTGCTCTGTACGTAATTATTTTATTGATTTAAATAAAAAGTGATAGAAGATCAGAGGAGGCGCTCTGTAATCGATTGATCTTGTTATATATACCCATGAAGGCGCTTTGCAATAGATTGATTTTGTTATATATACCCATGAATAACTTGAGAACGCTAGTGAACCATATCTGAAGTATACCACACAGGGAGATCATGAATGAACTTTATCCATTGTGGAAGGATAGAGCTCTGAGACATTGCATGTGTTGGGAAGCATTTGTACAAATCTTTTCACTGGACAACCGCTTGTTTATCTAACTGCACAAGATTGATTAAGGAATATGGGATTACATTACGTCGAGCTCCTTAACATATCCATGTTTTTAGGAGGTTTCCAACCAATTCAAGGATCGAAATGTGGGCTAGGATGGTGTCCTGTAAAGTTAAAATTTTCTCTGTTTTTTCGCTGCTTGAAGTTTGACTCATTCAAACCGGCCTGATTTGTTTTTTCAAAGTTTCTGATGTCTGCTTGTATATTTTGATTGCAATACATAATTTGTCTTTAGTAAACTGATCCCATAGATGTATTAGAGTCCTTGTTTCTATTTGTCCGTGTTTCTGTTTTTATATTCTAGTACCATATTTTTGTAAGAGGTAAATTGAAAATCGTGCGTTAAGAAAGTGTTATTTCGAAATATGCATATTGGGTATTTGGATATTATCATAATGGTTCTTATATTTAACTCTTTTGAATAGTGATTTTAATAACTATAAAGATTTATTGAATCTAAATGTGAGAGGTTTGATAAATTTAAGTGGCTAATTAGAGATAAAGGATGGATGAAGCATAGATGATAGGTAACATAAAAAGTTAAGCAATGATTATTAGTCAAAAATATTTAGGGAATTATTGTATGAGTAGTCATTGTGTGTCAAAATGTATGGTTTTATAGTGGTTAGGGATGATTATATTGAAGATCATATAAGGGATAGGAGGTATAGTGTGTCTAGGGATTTTATGCTTAATGATCTTGTTAAGTTTGGGGTGCATAATGTATTAAAGGATGATTGTGTTAGGAATCATAGTATTAGGGGATGTTGTGAATACAAGGTTAGAGTACTTGTGGAATGTAATGGGTATATATTAAGAGTGATTTAATTGTATCAACATAAGACTAACCAATATAATAAAGAGAAAAGAACTATTTGTTTTACTTTACAAATATGGTTATGTATCTTTAATCTATTCTATTAATTTTTCACATTTTAATTTAGGGTTTTTTATTAAGATTTGTTTTCTTTTAAAATTACATTACATTTATAAATGAATACCATCATCTTATCAATATGTTATCATTTAATTTTTTAATTTAATTTTTTTCCCTTTAATATAAATAAAACAAATATTTTCTATTAAAATTTAATATTAAAAAAACAAATTTAATTACTTAAAAAATTTATTATAATTATTAAAAAAAATCATAAATTTCATCAATATTAAATATTAAATATTAAATATTGAAATAATATATTAAATATATTATGTTAATTTGAATATAACTTTGTTTAAATGTATTTAAATAATGTATTGAATATATTAGGTTAAGTTGAATATAACCTTATTTAAATTTACATTTGAAAGTTACAAAATTTGATTTATTTAATATGAAATACATGAATATTTAATATTTATAGTATATTTATTTATTAAAAATATTTATAATATATTTAATAAATAAATTAAATTTTTGTTAATTTTTATTTATTATATCTATTTTTAGATTTAAATAAGTTGAATTGATTTTTAAGTTATAATTGTTATTTTGTATTATAAATAATAATAAAAATTTTAAGTTTTTAAAATAATTTATTTTAAATAAATTAAAAATATATAGAATTATTTTTTTGGTAATAATCACATTCAAATAAGTATTGTCTATGTGAGAATAATGTAGAAATAGATTTGGTTATGGTTTGTTGAACGAGAGTTTTTATTTAGAGTTTAGTTCCACTAGTTCAGGATTGTTGCCTTAAACTTAGGGAGATTAGGTGAGTGCCTATGATATAAATTTGTAATGTTATCGTGAAGCTATTGTGATATAAATTTGTAATGTTATCGTGAAGCTAATGTGAAGTTTCAAGTGAGCTTTGTCTCACGATTTTGTGTGTATTTCATTTGTTTTCTTTAATTTAATATGGTATCAGAGCTTTGTGAAGACCGTGTGCTCGTTGACTGTTTGTTTCCTTGCGTTTGGTGAGAGTGTATATGTTTTTGAAGGCTATGCCATTTCCACTCTGCCCAAATCTCAAAGTTGAAGCCGACCCATTTTTTTTTTCCAGGCCGTCAAGTAAATAGAATCGGGGGTCGACAGCGATACAGTAATCTACGAGGAAATCTCAGTGACAGGTCTCTACAGGTGAGGATCATCTGCTGGCAAGTCCGAAGCCTGTCCTCGGATTGTGTCATCTAACAGAACTGTGACAGGGGTGAAAGGCCCGTCAAGTGTCGTGGGGATACCGCTCGCTCTCAGGTGAAGCACAGCAAGCACTGGCCCATTGTTTTCACTGGAAACTCTACCAGAAACAATTCGTCATGAATTTGTCGGCGATCAAGCAATACGCAGTACCAGCCCATCGCCCTTTGCTGAGCCTCTGAGCTTATCGGTCAGGCCGTATTGATTCCTTTTCAGATCTGCACATCCACTTTGAGGCACCGTGAACTTTGTGTATTTCCAAGTGCTGGGCTACCTTCTCAGAACGTTGTCATTCAATCTCAGAAACTTAATTTAATTAGATTCGGCTCAAAGTCCGTTCCCACACGCCAAATACCGGAGGGCAATTTGCGATGATGTGGTGCTGACTGTCAATGGGACCGTGGAAGGAGCATGGAGAAGAGTTGAAATTTTGTGCTTGGTAACCGAAGTTTGAAAATAGAGATAAGTCAAAACCTTTGAAAAAGGCTATGCATTGACCAAATTTAGGTTCATTCGAGCATATCATCTTTGTCATGAAAGGAAAATGATATAAGGTATATTGAAAGTGACCATTTTTTTTAATGAAAGGGAGAAAGCTTTGTTTGAAGTCTTTTGGTTAAAAAATACCTTTTTAAAGATTTTTTTATGGAATTTATTATATGAAGCTTGTGGCTTCATTGGCACTTTATTTGAAAATGATTTTTCCTCATGGGCTCTGAGGACCGGGTTGTGCATCGTTGTATTCAATAAAACCTGCTACTTAGATCCTTGAATCTGGTCATTGTTGTTGAACACAATGGTTAATCCTCTTGCTGATTACTATTTAAATGAATCCACCAAACTTGATGGTGAAAACTACGTCAATTGGAAGTTTAAGCTGGTCACCGTTCTCAAGGCATACAATCTCTGGACGATTGTTAAAGGTGACGAGCCCAAGCCTATTGTTGCCGCTATGATTCCAGATTGGGATAAGCGAGAAATGAAAGCGAAAGTGCTTCTGTGCATGTCTGTTAAGGACAACATCATTCCTCACATTCGGGATTGTACATCTTCAAAGCACACGTGGGAAACTCTCAAAGGTTTGTACGAAACTACTAATGCAAACCGCATTTTATTTTTAAAAACAAAGCTACTATCTATCAAAATGGAAGCCAATGAAAGCATCAACAACTTTATTTCTAGAATTAAAGACTTAAGTGATAAGCTTGGTGACATTGGTGAAAAAGTGTCTAGTACCGATTTAGTAACTGTTACTTTGAAGGGTTTAGTCCAAGACTATAAAGTCTTTATTTTAGCACTCTCAGCTAGACAAACACCTCCTACATTTGATGAATTGGCTAGAATTCTTCTTCAAGAAGAATAGAGAATGAAACATTTTGAACTGGATTCGAATGGTTCTGATTTGACATTGATTGCAAGAGATAAAAGATCATTCCGAGGGAGACCATGGGGCAGGAACAAAGGCCGTTTTCAAGCAAAGCAGAAAGGTATGACACATCATGATTCTTATGTTAAGAGACATATTGAATGTGATTATTGTGGAAAACCTGGACATCTAGCTAAAGATTGTTATAGAAGAAAGAATCATGAATCAAATCAGAGACATAGAAGGCATAATGGAAATTTCATGAACAGAGACACTTCAATTACTGATGGATTTAAAAATCTTAGATTGTTTCTTTTTGATGCTGCATTGTCTGCTGAAACTGATGATGAGACTTATTGGTTCATAGATTCTGGTGCATCAGCTCATATGACTTGTAATAAATAATGGTATGATAAATATTACGAGAAAACTGATGGCACACACATTTACCTAGGAGATAACAGGTCACATAAAGTCCAAGGCTATGGCGTAATAAGTGTGTACTTACCTAATGGACAAATGAGACAGATTCATGATGTGATGTATGTTCCTGCTATTAAAAAGAATTTGATATGTGTTTCAACTATCACTAATAATAATTTAAAAGTGGAATTTGGTAAATTGGGTTGTATTGTGAAAGATGTTCAGGTTCACTACAGGTTTGTTTCCACAGATACCAGGGTTGGTGGATTGTATAAATTGGATGTGACGATGAAGCGTCATGTTGCATTGACATCCAAAGCAATGTCAACAATAGAGTTATGGCATCACAGGTATGGGCACCTAAATTACAATGATTTAGTGTTGTTGCAAAGAAAAACAATGGTTGAAGGTCTTCCTGTTATGAAGAGTGAACATTTACCATGTGAAGCTTGTGCACTTGGTAAGCAACATAGAGAGGAGTTTCATGTTCATACAGAGAAAAGAAAATATGATATACTTGAGTTAATTCACACTGATGTATGTGGACCTATGCAAACTAGGTCGCTTGGTGGTGCTTCCTACTTTGTTATTTTTGTTGATGATAGATCTAGATATACATGGGTCTATTTCATTCGAAGAAAAAGTGATGTATTTGAGTATTTTAAAGAATTCAGAACTTTGATTGAAAAGCAAACAGGAAAATACATTAAAATTCTCAGATCAGATAAGGGTGGTGAAGATAAATCAGAAGCGTTTAACAGCTATTGTAAATTTCATGGGATCCAACAATAGTTCACAATACCTCATACTCCTCAGCAAAATGGTGTTGCTGAGAGATGGAATAGAACACTTGTGGAGTGTGCTCGCAGTATGCTTCAAGGTAAAAACATTTCTAATGGTTTCTGGGTAGAAGCCATTAATACTGGTGTTTACTTGAAGAATCGAAGTCCCACTAAGAAATTAACTTTCCAAACTCCTTTTGAGATTCTTTATGGTCATAAACCTGATGTCAGTCATTTAAGAGTATTTGGGTGTACTGCCTTTGCCCATATTCCTAAGGATAACAGAAGAAAGCTTGATGCAAAGTCAATCAAGTGTGTTTTTATTGGGTATTGTACATATCAGAAAGCATATAAATTGTTTGATCCCAGTTCACACAAATTGTTTGCAAGTCGAGATGTGGTGTTTCATGAGAATGTTGATAAACGTGATACAAAGAATGATGCATGGCATATATATAATGATGATCATGTCAAAATTGATACTTTGGTTAAACAGGTACAGGTACAGGTTCAAGATCAGAATGAGAGCAGCATGAGCACATCCAGCAGCAGTGATTCATCACGAGAGGAAGATTCACCTCAAAGCAGGAGAATCATGGATGGAACTCCAACAGGTATTGTAGCACCAAGAAGGTCAACCCAACAAACCCAGCTTCCTGCAAGGTATAGAGATTATTCCTTGATGTCTAATATCATGAATGTTGTAGAACCAGTTGATTATGTACAAGCTAAAGAGCATGAACAATGGAGAAATTTTATGAATGATGAATATGACTCTCTTATGAAAAATCAAACATGGGAATTAGTTGAACTCCTTGAAAACAAAGTTCCAATTGCAAGAAAATGGTTGTATGAATCTAAATTTAAAGCGGATGGTAGCATTGATAAATTTAAGGCAAGATTAGTTGCAAAAGGATATGCTCAACAGGAGAGAATTTATTATGAAGATACTTTTGCACCAATAGCTAAATTGAATACAATTAGAGTACTGATTGCCTTAGCTACAAAACATAATTGGAATTTGATATGAAAGATCTGGGTGAATTGCATTACTGTTTAGGAATTGAAGTATGGAGAGAGCCTGGTAAAACATTGACCACTCAAAGTAAATACACAAAGGAAATTCTTAAAAAGTTCAATATAAGTGATTGCAAAGCTATGTCAACTCCCTTAGAACAGAATGCAAAGTTTTACAAAGAAGATGAAACTAAAGAGGAAAATGGAACTTTATATCGTTAATTGGTGGGAAGTCTGAACTATCTTACCACTACCAGACCAGACATTGCATACTCAGTCAGTATCCTTAGTTAGTTTATGGCTAAGCCTTCAGGAAATCACTGGAACGCTGCAAAGAAAGTTCTCCGATACTTAAAAGGAACAATAAATTTAGGTATTATGTATACTGATGAATTTGATGTTACACTGACAGGTTTTTTTTATTCAGATTAGGCAGGAAATCCTGATGACAGATGATCTACCTCTGACTATGCATTTCATATAGGATTAGGGGTTGTGTCATGGAGTAGTAAGAAACAACCAACTGTTTCTTTATCATCAACAGAATTTGAGTACAAAGCTTTGACCAATGCCATCTGTGAAGCTGTTTGGTTGCGGAGAATTCTTGCAGATCTCGAAGAGGCGCAAAGTGGTTCAACATGCATAATTTTTTGTTATTTTTTTATTTATTATATCTATTTTTACATTTAAATAAGTTGAATTGATTTTTAAGTTATAATTGTTATTTTATATTATAAATAATAATAATAATAATTTTAAGTTTTTAAAATAATTTATTTTAAATAAATTAAAAATATATAGAATTTTTTTTTGGTAATAATCACATTCAAATAAGTATTGTCTACGCATTTCGAACCAACCAATGTGATTCATCATCAAGATTAGCTGAGAAATCAGATCTGGAGGTTGAGCTTAAATAGATGTAGAAAAGGCTAAACTAACCATTAAGATAACGAGTAGTTTGACTTTGAAAATTCAAAACTCAACTAGATTAATAATGGTTAGCTTTATTCAATTAGTAAATTCTTTAATTATATATATATATATATATATATATATATATATATATATATATATATATAATTTAGTTTAGTTAATTAATTAATTATTATTATTATTATTATTTAATTCTTTATTGCTTATTTAATTCTATTGAGATTTTCTGGTCTTTTTTCAATTTCTAATGCCTCTCTTAACTTATGACGATGGAAATGGTCAATTCTAGCTAAGACCTTAGCCTCTTCTATACATATATGATGGTTAGTCTTTTCCACATGCTCAGCTAGGGCAGAGGTGCAGGATCTTCCATGTTTAATGTCAGCAGCATGTTCATAGATCCTTTGGTTTATAGACCAACCAATTTCACCAATGTAAGGTGTCCCACATGAACAAGGAATAATGTAGACACATTTTCCATCCCTAGGGTTTACTGGATCTTTAACCGATTTAAGAGAGTTGTGGATTGTGCTAAGGGGCTTAAAGGAAGAAGAAACCTTATGCTTCTTAAGGATCCTAGCAATCCTATCAGTGGTTCCTTGAATGAAAGGAAGTGTACCCTGAATGGAAACCGTACACTGCAGGACCACTTATTAAGTTAATTAATATTTTATTTTTATTATTAACTAAAGGACCTCTTTCTGCTTTAAGAAAAGCCTTAAGGCCTTGTGACTTACTATAACCATTTTTACAAAAGACACTAAGGAGATGGGTCTTTTCTCCCTCAAGGTGAGACTCACCAGAGATTCTCAACGCCCTGGTGGCTAACGTGTTGAAGACTCCTCAGGTCTTAGCTAGGATTGACCATTTCCATCATCATAAGTTAAGAGAGGTTTTAGAAATTGAAAAAGACTTGTAAATTTCAATAGAGTTGACTGTTGGAATATAAGCAGGTGTTGGATCCTTACCCTATGTTCCTAATGATTCTTGTTTTCCTCCCTTTTTTTTTCATCGTGAGAAAGAAAAAGAAAAAGAATATTAATATAAATATAAATATAATATAATATAATATAATAAAATAAGCACTAAAAAATTAAATAATTAACTAAATTAAATTAAATAGAAAAGATCTATATATATTAAATAATTAAATAATTTACTAATTAAATAAAACTAGCCGTTATTAATTTATTTGAGTTTTGAATTTTTGAAGTCAAACTAGCTGTTATCAACAGCTAGTTTAGCCTTTTCTACATATATTTAAACTCAACATACGGATCTGATCTCCCACCTAGTCTTGATGATGAACCACACCATTTGAATGTGATTATTATCGAAAAATTTCACAGAGACTAAAACTCTAAAAATAAATTAAAAATAATTTAATTACTTTTAAATAAATCTGATTTTTTATATTATAATAATAATATAATTCCAAATTTTATATATATATATATATATATATATTTCAGTCTTTAAAATTTAAAAATGATTTCAAATATTCTTTTGAAATTATATAATTTTATAAAACATTATATCTGGTTTATTATTATTATTTTGACATTTAAAAGAACCATGTAACCACGTTTTTTCTTTTACACGTGACATGAGGCCATTTTTATCGTTAACGAGGCTTTTCGTATTTTCCCCAAAATGCTTAGATTTTTATTACGATCAAGAAAAAACAATAACAACAACATATTACCTCACTCCGACTTCAGTAAAGTTTAAACGGGTAACTTAATCTACTCATTCTGAATTTTATGTTAAAGTTTAACTTTCCGATGTTGATTATTATATAGTTGTGAACTGTATTAACGGTTAATATTAGTTTCTTTTCGTTCTCTTCTTTCAGAGTTTGCCATCTTTGCAATTTTAATTTGTTGCATGAGGTACAATTTAAGATACATTTGGATTTCTACAAAACTTGCCACTGGAGTGGACTAGCAGGTATGTTTTAGCCTATTAGATTATAGTTTGTATAAAAAACAAACATCCCATACAGGTTGACGGACAACGAGTGGTCGTCCCACGTCTTGTTGTCAGAGATTTCTAAAAGCATCCGACGTCCTCTTGTCAGAGATTTCTACGCTGGAAAAACATATAGTCTTCATGATCTTGTTCACACGAGAGGTTCAACCCTCTTTATTCGCGTAATCTAAAGAGGTAGCTAATGGCCCAGAATTTGGCAATGATTTTCAAAAAATCGTAGCTAATGGCCCAGAATTTGGCAATGATTTTCAAAAAATCTGGCAAAGATTTACCCATAATCTTGTTTACCGTTGTTAAAATTTAGTATTTTGAGTGCCCTAAGGGTTTTTGATAGTACTGAATCCATTTCCACTATCAAAAATGGATTCCAAACACTCCAACTATCTAATTTTTTGAATTTTAGTTTACCGAATTTCAGCAGTTTTCTGTCGTTCGGACTATTTTAGTGTCTGGGTAGACAACTCCCTCTTTATTTATTTATTTTTAAATTTTAGAATGAAATTGCGACAAAGGGAGTCGTCACGGTATAACTCTAGTTTGTTTCTAATTCCTTTGGCACTAGCTTGCTTATTTGTTTTGGCCTAGTTTATTAATTGCGATGTACTCTGCTTGCAATAAGTGAAGAGGAGCGTTTGCCATTGAAGAAGAGGATGAGACTAAGGCCTATCCCATGGGTTATTGTTGCGGAGGAGGTGGATAGATGAATGGAGGCCGAATAGAATCACTGACATCTGATACCACCGAGTTGAAGTTGAGATGATAAAGGAAGTTATACGAGAAATCATACATTTGCTCTGGGAATCGAAGAAAACGAGCTCTATCTGTGACACGACAACAGATACATACAGTTGGTGTCAGTTTCTCTATATCGGCAGACTTTGCGAGAGCATGAAGATACAATTATGTAAAAGATGGTGGAACATTGGAAGATGTTTCTGTTGCTGTTGTGCTCAATAACCTCTAAGCGTTTTTATTACAGGCACAAGCATGTTTTGCAGTAGTAACGCTTGCTTTCGACTGGGTTATACGGTGGATGTGACTGCAATTTCTTGCTGAGCGACGGTCTTCCTTCTTATGCTCTTTGTTTTTTCGGAAATTTGTGAATTTTCGATGGGGGAATTGAGATCAAGCTCGGGGGCTTACTCCCTGGTTTTTCCAGTGGTGATCTGACCGTCGGATTTTTAACCGGTATAAAATTCAAATTTCATATTTCAAGCAGGGCTCATTTTGAAAAAGATAGCGTTTGTGGGTGACCTTTCAACCTGCTCTTGTACTTCGGGCTGGATCAACCTTTAAGGAGTTTTTCTAGGAATATTTGTTTTTATCATCTTGTACTCTTTTGGGTCTTTTTCTGTCGTGGATGATGGTGATCATTAATATATCCTTTATGGCACAAAGGAGAGTTGGTGCTCATTAATGAGAAGATATTAATGATTGCTGACTACAACGGGTGCTTTGGACGAGGTTTTCGTCATATTGTGGGGTTTTCAATTGCACATAGGACTAATGGTTCTCCACCTCGGTGGGTTTTGTCCTTGTAGCACGTTATGGGTTTTTATGATGACGTGGGTGGGTGTTTGATTGACATGCGACTTTAATATATTTGCATCGTATGGGATGTAAAAACTTAATCAATACGTCAGTAAATGTGACGAGACAATTCTAGACGCGTCTTTATTGCATGCCATTAAGGTGGCGGAAGACACTTTTCCTCCACGGTCATGCGGGACCTGACCTCTGGTCCCTTTGAATGCACTTATCCTACTTTTTGCAAGGTTTTTGCTACACAACACCCAAAAATTCTTCGATCGCTTCCTTCGGCTCCTCGTACAATTTCCTCCTCCAGATTGAATCACGTCGGATGAAGCCTTTTAAGCCGATTGAAGAGTGTAGACTTCTCAGTTTTGGAAGTGATGTTTTGTGGGAGCGCGTCGAGAGTTTAAAAAATTGGGCAGTGGTGGGCATGTGGAAGTTCGAAAACCACAGTAATATAAACATGTTGGATTGGCTTCTAAAAGTCTGGGAGAAGCTCTTGGGTTATATATCCACGGGCAAATGCTCCCATAAATCACCTCATATGGGAAAAACTGTATGGTCTTCGACTGCAATTTTGGAACACCCGGGTTCTGAATGCGATTGGCAACAACATTGGCAAGTGATGTTTCGTTGATCCGAAATGCAACGGAGTTTTCGACAAGTGTGTGGCGTGGGTCTTAGTAGAGGCTCCGTTTGCAGGGGGACTACCTGCAAAAATTGATTTACAGTGGGATGGAGTGATCTATAGACAGACTATCGATTACTAGCAGGTGCCCTTTAGATGCCATCTCTATCACGAGACTGGACATCTGATGAGAAAGTGTATCTGGTGGTGAGAAGATGGATCACGAAGAAGGAGAAAGGGTGCAGTGTCGGGGATGGCGACTCATGGTGTTGTTTTGGCTCAACATCAGTTGCAGTTCAATGGTGATTCGACGACACTTCTGGGTAAGAACGTCGTTAACAGTCTATCCTCTTCTGATGTGTGTGAGAGTGATTTACTGTCTGATTTTTTATCTGAAATACCCCGGGTGTCACCTCCCTGCATTAACCCTTTATCTCCTGTGGGGGGTTTAGACCGCGCCAACCCAATTTGGGATTCACCTGTGGGGAAGGGCTCCTTTTGTAACAGGTTGGGGTCTCGCCCTCTTCTACCTTTACCAGTTATCAACTTGGAGGATACCGTTATGTCTTCTTCTCCTGATAGACGTGGTTGGGTGGATGATCCTGTTATCGATCCTTTACTTGGACGGCCTTCTCCTCCTTCCCCACCACTTCTGAACGATGATACTTTTTCCCTGCGGAACTTAATCAGGAGTGAGATTGAGTTGCTTCTGCTAAATCTTGATGCTAATCTGGAACCTCTGTCGGTGGGCACTGGTCCTTCCTCCCCAACCATTCTCATCAGTCCATCTTCTAGGTCAAACGTCACTATACAGAGGGGCAAAAAAAAAAAAAAATTGATTCCTATATCGGGTTTAATCGATGAGATTCCATATGGAAACTTCCGTGATGTTCCTGTATCTCTCGCCATTGGCCGGGTCCTTAGAGCTTTGACCCCATCCTCTGAGTCTCCCTCATGAAGGTTTTGTCCTTAAATATGCGAGGTTTGGGGGGTCATGATAACTTTTTGTCTTTAAAGAATTTTGTTTTTATTTCCAAACCTTCTATAATTCTGATTCAAGAAATGATGAAACTTGTTGACTATACCATTGCATTCTTTCATACTATGCTACCAGAGTGGCATATTGTCGCGAAAGATGCTGCTGGTTTATTGGGTGGATTAGTTGCCTTATGGGATCCAAGAGGGGTTTCAATTAAAGAGTTCGGTTTTTTCGACGGAATCTTTCTCGCGGGTTTCTGTCATGGCTTCAGTCAGAGAATTCACATCATGAATATTTATGCTCCATACCATGATAGATTACCCTTCTGGAAAAGGATGGAGCACTGTGGTTTTTTCTTATTACAAAATTCCATTTTTGTAGGTGACTTTAATTGTACTTTTCATGCAAATGAAATTTGGGGTGAAAGGGGCAAGGTCAACCCTCTCGTTGATGAAATTAGGGATATATTATCAGATGTTGACCTTGTTGACATCCCGCTGGTGGAAAACTGTCCAACCTGGTTTAATGGCAAGAAAGGGAAAGAGTTCATTGGCAAGCACATTGACCATTTTGTCATCGATAACAGTCTTAGAACTTTGATGGATGGTGTTACGGCTTATGCGGAGGATCTTACAATATTGGATCATGGACCGATATCCTTGAGTTGGGATTTTAAGGCAAAACAAGGTGGATATCCATTTAAATTCAATAGAATTTGGTTGAAATATGAGGATTTCAATGCCCTGATAAGGAAGTTCATAAAAAGTCATAAAATAGGAGCTGGGATTACAGCCATGGAAAACCTATCTAACACTTTGAGGGGATTGAAGAAGGTGGTGCGACAATGGGAAATGGAGAATAAAGTGAAAATTAAGAAAAGGATCATACTTATCCATGATGAAAGGTCTATGGTCATTAGGGAGGTGGAGAAAGGAAGACAGGATGATGATTTCTGGGATAGACTAAAAACTTTGGAAGCATAATACCGCTCTCATTTAACTAGGGAAGAAAAGTCATGGCGGTTAAAGAGTAGAGCCACTTGGTTGGAGGCAAGAGACAAAAATACAAAAATTTTCCATAATTTTTCATCTAGCAGGAGAAGTGCTAATTCCATATGGGAAATAGAGGAAGGGGGGTCATCAATATGCTCTACTGAAGATATTAAGAAGGTTGCAGTGGACTTTTTTGGAGATCTATATAAGAAAAGGGAGGACCCGGTGACTGCTGCTCAGCTAGACCTACTACAGGGTTATCCAAAAATGTTTGAGAGTGTAGATTTGAACAGATTTAAAGAAAATATTTACCCAGATGAGATAAAGATGGTGTTAAAATCATTTGCTGCTGACAAGAGTCCGGGTCCAAATGGTTGGACCCCGGATTTCTTCCTACATTTCTATGAGGAATTTATTTTGGATCTGACGGACATGGTGGAGGAAGCAAGGTCGAATGGCAAGATACATGGGGCCATTAACTCAACCTTTTTAGCTTTAATCCCCAAGAAAAAAGGGAAGCTATCTTTCAATGAATACAAACCTATTTCTTTTTGTAATACACTATATACAATCATATCCAAAGTCATTGCGGAATGACTGAAGGGGGTCCTATCATATTTTATCACGCTTGAACAATCTGGTTTCTTAAAACATAGAAGCATTCATGATGCGGTGGCATCGACACAAGAACTTTTACACACCATTCAATCAAAGAAGATGGAAGCTGTGGTGATGAAAATTGATTTAAATAAAGCATATGATAGAGTTGACTACCCGTTTTCATGAAACTTGTTCTTTTCAAAATTCGTCTGGACAGAGAAGCTGTAGCATGGGTAATGGGTTGTATCACCAACACTTCAATGGATATTATCATTAATGGCTTAGCATCAAAGTTTTTCCACCTAAGTAGAGGTTTATGACAGAGGTGCGCCCTTTATCCTCTCCTTTTTATCTTGATGATGGACGCTCTGAGTATAAACATTAAGAGGGCTATAGAACTGGGCATTCTCAGAGGCATTAATATCAGTCCTATGAAAGTGGCGTCACACAACTTATTCATAGATGACATTCTCATCTTTGGCATGATGCTGAGAAAAAGCTGGGAAGCTCTGCAAGACATTCTAAATTGTTTTTGTATTGCCGCAGGGATGATTGCTAGTGAAGGTAAATCATGTATATACTATGCAAAAGGGGAGGAAGGTATCTCCAATGAATTGAAAACTATTTCTAATTTCAAAACAACCCCTTTAAAGGATGGTTTGACTTATTTGGGTTTTCAGATGCAAGCTATGAACTATACTGCGGAGGACTGGAGATGGCTTATAAGCAAATATCAAAAAAAGTTAAATGTATGGTAAACAAAATGGTTATCAAGGGGAGGAAGACTGATTTTGACCCAGGTTGTTTTCCAACAATACACTGTTTATTGGGCTCACCTTTATATTATTCCAAACAAGATCTTGAATGAGATCAAAAAGATTATGGCTAGATTCATTTGGAACAGGGGGAGAGACAAAAGATCAATACACTTAACAAGGTGGGAATGTATTGCAATTCCAAAAGAAAAATGGGGATGGGAAATACTTGACCTTGATGGATTTGGAAAATCTCTCATCATCAAATCCCTTTGGAGATGTTTACATATGAAAGGCATATGGAATGAGATAATAAAGCATAAATATCTTGGACAGGAGGACATGGAGGATATTTTCATCTCGGGCTGGGAGGATGGCAAAAACAGGTCAAACATCTGGAAGGGTTTTGGTAAAACATGGTCTTTATTATATGGAAATTTGAAGTGGTTATTCGGGAATGGTAACAAAATCCTCATTGGCAACAACCAATTACTGGGGATAGATCACCTCCATAATTTATGCAATGAGACTATTACAGTTTTAAATCAACGGGGATATTTCTATATGTACCAGATTATTGAAACATGGGAAAATGATGCCCCGAGATGGAAGTCATATACAACGATGGGTTTAAGCGGGAGGAGAGAAGTGGAATGGAACAGATTCACAAATTCATTAAAATCTTTAAGACTGAGAAAGAGAAACATGGGAGATAGAATATCATGGGGAGGTTTATCAACTAATGGAGGTTTGAAATCAAAGGAAATATACACTGATCTGATAAACAAAAAGCTGAATCGCGAACCAGATTATTGGTTTAAGGTCATGTGGAAGGTCAAAGTTCAAGTGAAGATGGTCATCTTCATTTGGTTAGTGTGGAGAGATAAGAATTTAACATGGAACAATTTGCAAAGAAGAGATTGGCAGGGACCGGGGCTGTGTATATTATGTGGAGAAGAGACTGAAGATTATATCCACCTTTTCTATCAGTGTACTTTTGCAAGGGAGACTCTTTCACTTTTATGCGCTCAATTACAGATACAAATACCTGAATATAGGACAACGGAGGAAAGCATAAGATGATGGTTCCAAAGAGATATACAGTTCCTGGGATAATCTAAAAATCATACAGAAGCCACCTAGTGACTTATAAAAAATACTACACCCTTATGAAGTACATTACCCTGTTGCCTATTTTGATGGGGTATCACAAAATTCAATCTTTGGTTGTGGTGCTTGGCTAATGATTTCACCCACTTGTCACTATAAAATTTACTAGAGTGGGGGGACGGGCACGAATATGAGGGTGGAGTGTTTGGCTTTGTGGGGACTACTATGGTTTGCCTTTCAGTTATACATGGAAAAGTTATGGGTTTATGGGGACTCTAAAGTCCTTATAGACCACTTAAATATGAAAACTTCACTAAACCCAGGTTTTCTATCTCACTGGCTTGAGAGAATTTATGCTTTAAAAAGGACTTTCACTTCCATATATTTTTGTCTTAACTACAAGGGAAAAAACAATGAAGTGGATCACCTATAAAAAAGAGGATTGAATGGAATTTTTGGTGAAATGCATTACGAATTATTCAACTCAAATGGACTGGGAGTAGCGGGGAAGGTTAATTTCATATAACATCGATACAGTGCCACGCCGTTTTTGGATGGAATTGACAGGTTATATCCCTTACAAAGGGAAGCAAGATTGGAGGATTGTTGTTTTCTTTTTGCTTATCATATGACATTGTTTCTCTGTTTCTTTGATTATAATCATCTACATAGATTAAAATTTTTGAGAGGATGGAATAGTAAATGATGATAACAAGTATGGGAAGGCTCATTTTTTGTAATGGTTTACATGGATGCATGCCTCACAATTTTGAAAAAAATGAAATGGAACATCTTTGTATTTGTCCCGGTACATTATATAAATCAGAGTACTTTTCATGTTGAAAAAAAGAGACTAGAGGCCTCAGTTCTTAATTTTTCCTTTTAAGGTAAGAGCTTGAAGTATGGGTTATTTATCATCTACACATAATTAGAATGACCACATTTACATTAATTAGAAACACATTTGCACTTTGCAGCGGCCTTTACTTTTCTTGGTCGTCAACTTGTGCCAATCTATTGGAATACGCAGGCGATGTAGAGGACGATTACCATCGCTCTTGATGTAGACGTGTATTTTCCATGAATAGCGGTTCGTAGAGATCTATGCCTAATGAATAGCCTGAAAGGTACACATTCTCTCATACTCTATATATACCTATATAGTAGGTATATAGAGAACCAAAAATATTTACAATAGAAAAAAAAAAATAATATATATATATATATATATATATATATATATATATATATAATTTTAACATATTTCATTTATATAAATAATTATAATTATATTTAATTTCATAGTAACATTTTCAATATACACTTAAAAAATATATCTTATATATCTATATCTAATCACCCAAAAAAACAAAAGGGAGTTTTTTTTTTCAAAAAGAAAAAAACGTTGTATATTAAATATAGCAGTGCATTTACCCAAACACCACATTCTCAGCGATACTCAACGAGAAAGACAGACAATCACAGCCACTGGATGTAAGATACCCCTCTAAGCAAGAGAAGCAATCAAAAAGACAGTGGCATACAAAATCTCTAGGGGAATAATCCCGTCCCCATCATAATTTGAAAACATTACATCCCTGCATATAAGAAAAGACATGAACAGATAGAGAAGAAGAGAAAAGACCTATGGAGAATTTGAAGATGACAATCATTCAAATCTAAATGAAAATGCTGAAAATGAAATATGTAGGATATAGAATGTTGGTGCGCTTGAAAATTCAGAGATTCCCAGATTCCTTTGTACAGGCTCGCTTGAAAGAAAGGCTAGAACAGCTCCCAGAGTACCACGCCTGATTAGATTGAAAAAGAACACCTTTCCTTCTCCCTTGTCAACAGGATGTGTTGCTTGGCAGGTATAGTACTGCTCGATCAAAAAAGTATATAGATGTAAATTGAAAAAAGGAAACCAGACTTGCATGGAGGAACTGGCTCGCTTGACATCATGGGCTTCTTAATTATGGAATTGGAATGGAAGTGTCCCAAATCTGAACTCCATCTCTAAACTGGACCACCTGCAAAAACCCAAAATCAAAAAGGGAGTTGTCTTTAGTGCGATTTTTTGGAGTTTGAGGTAAAATCTTGGTTTTTGTTATTTGAATGTTGGTTTTTTTTACTCTATATATGGATTCAGCACCCTAAAAAACCCCTAGGGCACTTAGATTGTGCAAGATTAGCAATCAAACTTCTCTTTTCAATAAATTCCTGCCAGATTTTAGAGAAATTACACCGAAAAAAGCCACCTTAAAAGCCTTCAAAAAGTGCACTAAAGACTACCCGAAACAAAAGCATGTGAGAAGATCATGATCAATTCCCCAAAACCTCCGCTGATAATTACATGGTCGAACAAGCAAAATAAAAACTTGAAAAATAAACATTAAATCGAGCTATACAAAAAAAACTGTAATAAAAAGTTGTAATGGTGCAACCCTATATAATCTTTTAAATAAAAATCTAGCTGTAATAAAAAGTTGTAATGTTGTAACCCTATATAATCTTTTAAATAAAAAATCCAGTGAAAATGATGAGATCACCACTGAAAAACCTAGAGAACAACTCATGAAGCCTTGTCAAACACACTCTGTGAAACCTTATCAAAACCGTTATTGTGAGAAAGAACAGACCGCGGCTGTAGTAAAACAAACACATACAGGCTTGCATTGTATAAAGGATCCTGTATGCCAAAATAAAAAACACCGCTGGCATCCGAAGGGCGACGGTGAGAAAATAAACAATCCACATTTCACATAATTTGATATTTATAATTAAAAAAATTATTTTAATATATGTAATATTATTTTATTAATTATAAACTATTTACATTATATAAAATGAAAAATTTAACATATAACAAAATTATTTTCAAATAATATATATATATATATATATATATATATGAAACTACTCTAAACTATCTTTATAAATAAAGAAATTGTATATATACACAGCTATTATTATAATTACTTCATTTTATCTTGATGATTGGGAATGTGATTCAAGTTGCTGATATCGAAGGCCATTCAGTGAGTAAGGGCAATTTAAAGCGCGGTTGAACTCTAACTGAGTAAGGTTGTTAAATAGTAGCCCGGAGCCAGATTTATCTCATTTCTTGCAAACTTTGGCTTGTAGAAAAATGTAACGATACCGCTAACGGGGTTTATGTAAAATTCCATATTGAAGTCGGCATTTGGATAAAGCTTGGAGAAAGATGGCAGCAGCGTGTAAACTCCGTCTTTCCATCGAAGGCTGACGCTTTCTTGCACAAAGAATCTTTAACGCTGGTTAGAACTCTCCTCTGTATGCTGTAACTTTTCAACTGTTCAGAAGCTTTATATCTCCATATCTTTAAACGCAACTTCAATTGGAAAAACTAGGGCACAATTTTGAGAAATGGCCGCGTTCCAACTAGTTTTTGCGCTTTTTGTTTTGCTTTTGCCTTTGCCCTTTTCCGCTGATTATGTGATTTTGGTATTTTTCTGTTAAATAAACTCTACGGTGTATTGTTGTTTTTATGCGCTTTAGAATTTCTGCTTATGAGCGCTGTGACCGTGTATCTGGTTGGCTTCAATGCTGTGTTTTTGTCTGGTTTTGTGTGAAGCAAGAAAAACCTATATACTGCTGGATTTCTTCGGTTTTGTTATTTTATTACCGGTTGGCCACCCGGCATGGAGTTTGAGTGATTCCTGAGGAGACCAGGTAAAGAAATCCTGTTTGTGCATAATATTCTTCTTCTTAATGGTTGGGTTCAGTGGATTTCCATGAAATTATTTGACTTAAGGGTTTATGGAATTGAAGGGCTTCAAATTTGTTTTGAAAGGCAGAGAGATAACGACTCCTGATATCCCTAACTATGCTCTGATCAAATATAAATGTGTTGTTTCTAGCAGCTGCGGAGAATTGGTTGGTTTTGATTAAGCTCAGTTTAAATGCTGCTCCAGAGGATTGGCATTCATACGGCTGTGAAATCTGTGAGTTATTTCATTAATTGGGGATAGATATAGAAATGCTATGCAGTTCTGTGGTCTTTTAAGACATTAAATCTATTATGGTAAGACTCTTATGAAAAAAGATAAAAATGTAGAACATTTGGATTATTCCAATAAAAGTAGTAGTTATTAATGATGTTAAATTGCTTTGCCGAGACTTTAAATAGATTAAAAAATAAAATAAACAAAATAAAAAAAATACACACAAAATGACATTACGTGTTGGTATTATTATACATTAAGACTTCACTGTATTGATACACTTTAAAATTTTACATTTTAAAAACTAGTCTAGATCCATATTAATTCAAGGTTTCTCAAAGGTATTGGAAGGTTAAACTAATATTTTATTATAAATTCTAATTTAATTGTTTTAGGTTATGTATGATTTCTACACTTGACATTTCTGTTGTAGAATTTGCTTGTTAAGTTTCAAATGAACAAAATTTATTATTTCTATGTATTTACTCTTGTTATAGAAAGGTTTACTTTTAACACAATCACTTAATTACAATGTATAGAATTAATGTGGTTTTCCATTTTCACTTTTATGCCCACCATTTATTTTGGGACTCCTTTTAAGAAAGAAGGGTAAAAATTTAAACCCTTTTTGGTTCAAACTTTATTGGATCTTGATAAACATCATTGGAAACTCAAAGTTCTTTTTGTTTTTTCAAATTTTGATGTCTAAAGAAATTCCTAATTTGTGAAATTGGGAAGATATCAAATTTTGAATCAGTGAAAGTGATAAAGTATCCAATTTTGAGGTGTTGTGTGAATTGAATTCCTAATGAAATTGAAAGTGGAAAGGTAGAGAGAATATGACTCATAAATTGAAATCTAAACCAACATTCTCTTTCCTATAGTTATGAGCATTGATGAGCCTTGCCTCTTTACTTCTATTCATTAAGCTTTCTAGTGTGATAATGAATTTGAGTATTTTCTACTCTATGAACTATTGTGTTAGTGTGCTATCTATATGATGATCGCCCACTTATCTTGAATCTATGGAGTTTAAATAAAATGTTGGTGCATAAATACCATCATGTATAAGTTTCATTCTAGTGTTGTTTTGCAATATGGATTATAGAATTAAGATATTTTATTGATTAGGCCATACATCACAAATAAATATCAATCTATTTAAAATGGTGGCTCTTAATAAATGATATTAATTAAAATATGATTTTTACAAATTCATTTCTAAGTCAAATCTAAATTAAATATGTTTTAAATTGGAAAATTTCAATGGTTGGCATCTCTTCATTATGATTACTAAAATAGTCATGATACATGCCATGCATCTACCAAGAGAATTGTCAGGAACATTTATATACCACAAATGTTAGTTGTTTTTCACTCTAGCCCTATTCTAATTTTTATTAAGGGAGAGACATAAAAAGAACAAAGTTAAAAGATGACATTCAAAAACTTTTGAGTTAACAATTTGGTGTGCTCAACTTAGATGGACGGCTATAATTGTACATTAACTTTTGCACAAGAACTTAAAATGTTATAAGTGGATGAATTCAAAGTCACACATCAAAACATAAATGTTCCGTTCAAGACCAATTTGAGTTAGCAATTTGGTCTACTCAAATGTGGTGGACAAGATATAATTGTAGACTAAATTTGCACCAAAACTTCAAATGCTATAAGTGAATGATTTTGAAAAAATGACTTTAAATGATGCAAAACCCGTATTGAACTAGTACTAAAATAGAAATATAAGAACAAGAACATAATTGAGATTTACTAATGCACATTTATGTAGGAGATTAGATTAGATCTAATTTTTCTAGGGATTTGTAATTTGGATCCGAGGAAACTTACCCTATTTAAACCTACCATTCCAAATCTAGGAGATTAGACTGTAATTTGGATCCGAAGAAACTTACGTTATTTAAACCTACCATTCTAAATCAATCTCAACACAATTATCTATGTGATTTGTGGAATAGGGTTCAAATTTGGAGGATTTTTGAAACAATATTGATGACAACACAGAGGGTTCAAATTGACAAGCCATTACAATAATATTTATTAAGGCATTATAGCTTATCAACGCATTATAGCTCATCATATCACTAATGAGGATTTGAATCTAGGTGGGGAATATGACAACCATTCTGCCCAACCACTTGAGATAACCCCAATTGACATGTCTACAAATCTCTAAAACATTGTTGGTGTAAGAGATATCAACACCATTATTGTTGGTATAAATTAAAACAAATGCATATAACAAAGATTATAACCCAAGTGTTGAGATTCATCAATATGTGCTTCAACATGTTCTATGATTAGTCTCTTCCAAATATTTTGTATGTGGGAAATAGATACAAAAATTGTGAACACAAGGTAAAATATCCCATTTAGATTGCTCAGATTTTATGATGTATGGTTTCCTTGCTTTCTAATGTTTTGAAAAATGTGGCATGACTTTAATTTGATGATATTTTCATGGAGATACTTCAAATATTTGTTTAACTCTTTTTGAAGCTATAATTATTTTTTAGCATACACAAAAAATATTCCTAGAATTTCTATAGATGATATTACATAATATTGAGGTTCCAAAGTTGCAATCTCTTGAAAATATTTTAGCCTACACATCAAAATATTCGAGTCTCATAGTAATATGAGTAATGGAAGGAAAACATATGCCTTTATTTTCAAGATTTAGGTTGAACAACAATGAGTTATATACCACTCCATTTTTGAGTTAGTATTCTAGATATTTTCATATCACTTAGTTTTAGATCCTCATTTATTTTTTTATTATTATAGACCATACATAACCTCATTAATAGTTTCATTATTTCCTGCTAATTTGATGCTCTCTGTCATGGGTCTCTTAGATCATCTTTTTCACCTTTCTTACTTACCTTTAATATATGAACATGTCTTCTCATTGTTTTTTATGAAATTAATCTAAAGGGTCAACCTATACTTTGACATTCCCTAAAATTCTACTTTGCCTCTTACTACTTTAAGTAGTACCTTCTACACTAATTCTCATTCTTGCTACTTACCTTTAAAAATTCGTCATGTTCTTGTTGTATATTGGTTTTGAGAATGTTTTCAAATTTGGATTATCCTTGCACTTGTTATAGTCTAGTTTAAGTTTTATTTCCCTTTCACATTTCAAGATTACTCCTCTGGTATGGTTGCCCTTCTCTTAGATTAACATCAAATTCTCATCCACCAAGTACACAATTTGGATTCTTAATTTCAGATGTTCACTTACCCTTATTTTTTGTAGGACTATATCCTTGCTCTTTGGCATTTCCTTTCATCTACAAATATCAATAGAGTTTGAGAGACACCACCTAAGGGTTTGAGGGTAGTTGGATTTCCATCTTATATAGTAGACTGCTAACTATATTCTCATCCTCAAAGTCACCATTGGGGATATGAGGCATTATTTAAAAAAAATATTTTGTTGATGTGGACTTTTTGAAATATTTCGACTCAATTTCACTGGAGATCCTTTTTCAAATGGATTCAAGACGTTGTCACCTTAGATATCCTCATCACTGCCCTCATTATAAGTCCATCCTTGGCCACCTTTGTGCATCTCATGGATTATCAAATTTTATCCAAGCACGATTGCGATGAAGCAAATGTGTCCACCTTGTTAAGTATTTACATCTATGAGCCTTATCTAGATTTTGTGATCTTCCAAAATTGATAATGAACTTGGTAAAACGAAGGTAATGATCTTCAACAACTCTAAGAAATTCCTCATTGACTTCCACTTCATTTCTTAGGGGGAGTAGTTTGAGATTACCACAAATTATATCTACTTTGGCATCTAGTTCTTAGGTCCTAAGTTCGAGTGAGGGTAGGAATTGGTCACATGTTCTTCCATAGCCATTTTTAGGACATCTTTTCAAAGTTGGACCTCATGGACCCTATCATTCTATCTTTAGGTCCTTATGGTTTGGAGCTATGGGGGCATAGCATATTTGAGTTAAATTGCACCAAGATAGATAGTGTATGGAATCTATTTTTCTTAGTATCATTAGGAACAAGTGGATAGTTTCCCATGCCATTGTTTAGGTAGAATGTTTTCCCATTCCTTTTGGATTGATACCATTTTTTGAGTGGTCTCGCTTTTGCATCAAATTTGGTGTTTTGTTGACTCAAAAACTAGTAGGGTGCATTATTTACACCTTTCTTACTACTCTTCTAAGGCCCCATCCTCGAATAAACCCACAAGTTAGGTTCAAGGTTGTTGGTTATTATAAGTATTAGGCCTTCTCCAATCAATTGGAACCTCAATGAATTTCTTTCCTCCTTTTAGGTACTCTTTGGATTCCCATAGACATGTTTTGTCAAATATGTAGGAGATGAATGGAATTATTAAATATGACTTCTATATATAATATTTCCAAGTCAATTGGCTTCAATCACTAAGAGGGTTGAAGCCCAATATGGATTTCTATGTAGATAACTACCTAAAGTTGAGATATGACATCATTATTAGACCAACTACACGCTTGACATTGGGTGCACATGCCCAAGATCACTTTAGGTGATTTAGCATGGGTTCTCGTAGGCTATGGATAGAGGTTAAGCATTATATTTGATGGGAGGACATGATTTTATAGTTATGTCATATGTGGGAGATAAAGATGAAGGAGTATTTTTTTCTATGTCCTATCTATTATGAGATTTTGGTGGTGTTTTATCGCCTCTTTAAGGATCCCCAAAAATATCTCTCCACAATGTGTCCCAAATAATCTACTTCTTCCATGCCAAAGGATAACTTGGATATTTTGACAAATAATTTGTGTTCTTGGAGAAATTGCAATATCTGATCAAAATGTTGAAGGTGTTTGTCCCTTGTTATGTTGTAGATGAGAATGTCATTGAAAAATACAAGGACAAATATTCTGAGATATGGTTTCAGAAGGTGGTTCACGAGGCTCTGAAAAGTGGATGGAGCATTACAGAGACCAAATGACATGACCCAAAATTCATAATTTCCTTCAAGTGTTCAGAAGGTTGTCTTGGGAATGTCAACTTCCTTCATGCGTATTTAGTGATAGCCCAAGCGAAGGTCTAGCTTGGTAAAAAATTTAGCACGATGTAGTTCATCAAGCAGATCATCAACTACTGGAATAAGAAATTTGTCCATGATAATGAGCTTGTTAAGGGCCCTACAGTCGGGACACATGCACCATTCTTCATCTTTCTTTAGAACCATGACCACTGGAGATGAATAAGGGTTAGTGTTGGGACGGATAACACCAACTTCAAGGAGTTCCTTGATAATGAGGTGTGAGAAATACATCACTTAACATGTTGTATATTTCATGTTTATAGTTTTGTAGAAAAAAACAACTTCTATTTATGGATCACCTTCATTCCCTCTTAGATAGAAGAAGAACCATCTTCCAAAGCCACTATATTTATAAAATTATGAATGGTGGACATCATACATTGATTCCCAACACCTATAATTTTTCTTAATAGTAGCTACATACCAAATATTGTTGAATTCTTCTTGTATAACCATGAATCCTTCAAGGATTATGTAGAAATTTATTGACAATGATGATGCAGCATGAAAAATTCTATTGATTACTATTCGTCCATGTCTATTTGTCAGACATATAAAAAAGCAACACGGAATTTCTTGCATTGCCACTATAGATGTCAACACACAAGGTTTGCACCTTCACTAGTCCATCACATGCTTTTATAGGAAAAGGACACATTACATCACATTTATACAAAAGAAGCTAATTCCAATGAGCTAACTGCAACATCACAATATCAACCCTTCAACCCTAAATTGATCACATGTCGATCTCATAGACCTCATCCATGATAATATATAGATTCTAGTGATTTCTTGTCACACTACCAAAAGAGGAAAGCATAGTAAAGTTTTGAATATTTTTTCATCATAGGGAATCAGTTAGTGACTCTGCATATCAACATGTGCATAAGAAACTCTTAAACCATTCCTATCTGAGTAAGACAAAATAGAGCAATCAATAGCTTCATTTATTTCCAACAAATATAACATCTCCATTAGAAGGGTGACCCCTTTCTACAAAAACATAAACCCATATCTAGTAGACAATGTGTACTGCCAATGCATTCTCTAGTATATCAATATAGCTTCTATAAACTTTCTTATCTCCAACACACATAACACATCACATATGACCACTCTTCTACAAATAGAACACATTGGACCCATACCTAATAGACAAAACCCATTATCATTACAACCATAAAAAAGTCACAAGGAAACAACTTGAGCACATGCGAATGGTTCTATAGTAACATTCATACCAAATTTACATTCTTCTTAAAGTTGGACCAACATAGTTTTGCACCAACTTGGGAATCATATGCCAATGTAGAAATATAACATTCAAAATTTCATAAAGACAACATCTTCTAACTCATACCACATTCTAGCATCACAAATCAACAAGACTATGGTTGGTGACATTAATTTTTTGAGGGAAATAAGACCTTCCACCATAGACAACAATCTATCTTTCCACTAATAAGAACTTGGCACTAGTTCCAAAATTACAACATAAATGTATTCCTTTATTAGTAAGTATTCAAGACAAGAAAAATACACATCAAAATTAGCTGAGAGTTTGGTTCCTCGTAGACACTCTCTATCTTTGAAGACTCTAGAAATACAAACACTCCAAGCAAGGACTATAGGATTTTGTGTGCCTAGGAGTCCACAAATGCAGGCATTCCCTACAGGGTTTGGTTGGCTATGCACACCCTATTCATGGGGTTTTTGGTTCACGTACATCCCATACAATGTCACGTGGACCACACATGCCCTCTTTAGAGGTTGTGGGATCATGCTTGACCCTTACAGGTATTTAGGATTATTCACAATAAATCACTTTCTATATACATGCCAACTTTATCATAATTTTGCCAGGAAAGTTGTTTCAACTCCCAAGGAACCATTTTTCCTTCCAAAAAATTTTATCAATTTAGTTTTCCAATGTAACTATCATGTCTAATTATAAATATAAGGGCATAAAAACCTATATTATGGAATTGGGAAAATCTAGTGAGTTGAATAATTTGTTTTGGGTAATATTTTAGTACAACTGCATTCCTTGAATATGTTAATCCCTCACAACAACATATTTGTTTAAGTCTATTTATTTATCATTCAAGAGATATTTCCCTAATAGAGATCATTCAATAGTCCTACCTAAGATGCATTTCCCTAGCAATGTGTTTCCATTCTTATTGTAGTATTCTTCCATAACAAAAAGTTGTATTGTATTGTATTCCTACTAGCACATCCTTTCCTAGAGATCTATTGTACATTTTCACATAATGATTAAAATATTTCTTCCTTGATTTAACCTTTGCATGTATATGTGTCTTTTGTGCCCCTGCTATATTTCATTCAATGAATTTATTCCTTCTACTTATACACTATTATATGTTTGATAGTTTGTCCCCTGATTAACCCTGGGAATTAGACTGTGTGCAGCTAAGGGTCCAAATCTTAGATTTTATTTAATTTAGGAAGAAAGTAGATGTTATAAATTACCTACAATCATAATGTGAATTTACTCCAATTGGTCCAAGTTCTAAGTTGTCACATATTTGTTTTCCAAATGTTAATATATACATAATCCAAGGTATCCCTGTATTTAATTACATGTCAATGATGTTATGTGGAAGATTGAGAGAGCATATTCCATCACTATCATTTTTATCATCATCATCATCAGTATATTTTTCCTCGTATATTAACAAATCAAATCAAACATCTAAACTATGGAAATGAAATATAAAATTAGTTAGATTGAATTAGCTTCTCATATAGGCTAGCCCATAATTTTCATGGTTATGGATACATTTTCTTGAATATGTTTTACTTAAAAGTAACCCTTTCATTTTGTGCAAAGTAAACTAATGTGTTTTAGTGTGGATAGTTGTGTTTTGACTTGATAATCCATTTCCCCACATGAGTAAGAGATTAAGTAAACTAACGACAATGGAAGAGACTTCATAGATCATGTCACTACCCCCAAAAAGTTTCTATAATAGCCATTAATATTTTTATAGAACATGCTTATAATATGAAAGTAACACTATATGGATGATGAAGAGATCACGTTGGAATCCTATTAAAGGGGTTAAAAAATCTCAATTATTCAAAAACATAACATGTGTAAGTTAAATTCCATGAGAGAAACATAATTATAAATATCATGATAGTTATATAATAGTTTCAAACACTTATTATCAAGACATTTCACAATAATACTAATTACTTCCAACTAACAAAGCAAATATCCTAAGAGAGCTTGCACTTACCTACTGGTTAATGCCATGGGTGTATGAGTCTCCTTTGTAGTTCACACAATTAATTTATGGAGTTGTGATGATGGCTACATGATCTCGTTCTTCTTTCCTCCATTTCGGTTATTTTATAGATCACAATTCTTGTAGGTGGCTTTGGAGCGCATCGGGGTGAATTGATGTAGACTAATGCCACAAACGTCTACACAATATTAATCGTCTTCTTGTCCTATAAATATGATTGTGCAAAAACTAATTTAACACGAGATAAGATGGGGAAATTCATATTCAAATACCAAGCCAATACTATTAGGACACTATTCCATAATTGAATAATTGAAACCTGATTTGGTAACATAGCTAAAAAACTCAAGAAATTTTCAAATAGTTTGATTCAAACGGAATCTAAGTTGTAGAAAATAGTTTGGAAATATGCTCGAATGAAGCTAAAAAAAATAGGACACATTGATTTGGTAGCATATATTAGCCTCGATACTAGCCACTAGTCAAAGTAGGCGACCACTTCCGTCACAAGCAGGGATCCACACTCCAGTGAATCAATGGTTTTAGAAATTGATTTTTAAAACTAGACTGTTTAAGATTTTGAATTTTTTTGAAAAATACAAGGGGTTCACCTACCCAAAACTCTCACTACAAAATATAATATTTTTAATTTTAATTGCAAACACAAATGCTCTATTTTGCCAAAATTATTATTGTTTTTGGTACATTAACACACATTTAGGGAAATAGTTTGGGGGAATCTCCACTAAGAGTAGAAATAAGGTGATCAGATATAGTAGGTAATTTATTGCATGGACTCTAGAATATCAATAATCCAACCTCTTTGTGTGAATCTATTTGGGTTAATCCCATAGGTAACAAGGGGAATGTTTAGTGAGGAAAATTATGTGACAAAATGGGTTTTTAATTGGGAAAAATCCGTAGTGAAGGAGGAGAGTGTCTTCCTTTGTTTTTGTTGTAAATAATATATTATTTTATAGAAGGTACTCGAAGAAAGGAAGGATGGATGGGAGGGAAAAATAATAAGGTGATAACATAAAAAACAATGTACATTTGATAAGAAAATAAAAACTTAGGATTTTGATAATTACACTTAAGATGAGCAACAATATTTCTCCAATCCCTTGTCTTTACCTTGTCTTAATAACTTTTCTTGGTTCTCCTCCCTTTATTTCCCTTTCTCTATTGTCTCTCATCTTCTCCTCTTCTCTCCCAACTCCTGCTCTTTCATTTCTTGTGATGCAACATGGTTGAATGATGAAATGAAAAGGAAAGCACTTATTCAATGTTTTAACCCTTATTGTCACTATCATTTATAAAAGCTTACAATGACATGGTTGAATAATGAAATGAAAAGGAAAGCACTTATTTAATGGTTTAACACTTGTTGTTTTATCATTTATAAAATCTTACAATAACATTGATAGTGACGAAATAATGACACTAATGTGGCATATATAGCAAATTAATCAACATACTCTTTCACTAGTTAAATTATAATAAATTTTCTCAAGTAAAACATAAATTGGGATATCAATAATGATTATATCAAAGGTCGTGTGGGTTAAATATCGTAGTGTGTCAAGCTATCAAATTGTTTAAGTTAACAATATATTAGTGGGTTCAATGTGTTTTTGGTCATATTGTGTTCATTTGTTATTGTGTTTGGATTCATACTATGTGAGAGATTGATTTTTTCAAGTGTCATAGGGATCAATAGGTATGTTGTGTATAACGTAATAGGGGTTAATGGTTATAGTATATCAATGGGTTAGTTTATTCAAAGTCATAATGTGTGTTAGGGATGATCACTTCAAGCTCATCTATATTTAGAGTTATAGGGTATCAAGTGGTTAGTGTGTCGGCATGAACAAAGTGTAATTAAGGGTTAATGTAGGAGGGTTTTAGTGTGTTTGAGGTCATAGTGTATTAGGGGATTATTTTATTTAGTGTCGTAGAGTATTATGGGGTCGGTATCTTCATGGTCACAATCTGCGAGGGCGTGATTATGACAATGAGTGAATAGGAAGGTTCCTAGGGATTAGTGGGTATACAATGTATGGAAATGTATTGATTTGTGGTTATGGTATATTAGGAGTTTAGTCCGTTCATGGTCATAAGGTGTTAGGTGGTGAACATTAGGGGTCATAGTTTTTAAGGGTATATTGAGACCTTAGTTAATTTTTCAAAAAGACCTCACCAATTATGACTTATTATCCTTGTGTTCAATCTTTGGATGCAATAGGTGCACCTAAATTTTTTTAAAGTTATTTAGTTTGTTTTCCTAGCCAACCTTATTACTTGGAATGCACATGAATGCCATATATGCTTTATTTTTGGTTAAGTAATGACACTTACTTTTCTCAATCTTATGCTAGTAATGAATGGTCTTTCAAACTATACAGATGTCATATGTCTTAGAACATGTTTCAAATGTCTTTTTTGAACTTCAATAACACATTAAGGATGATGCCTTTAGAGACTAAAGGGAGTACACTATTACATAGACCTATTTCATAGAAAAAACTAAAGATATTAATATGAATGGAGTACATACATAGTTTTTGTAACCTCATTTATCAACATATTTTGGGTATATATTAATTTTTTTTTCGTGAAGTTAAAATTTCATTGATCATTCAAGAAAATTCTACATGGTTAATAGCTTGGGCATGCCCTAGTTTGCCACTGGGTAAACCAGACTAATGGAAATGCCTTAGTCCTTTAGCTAACAAAATTTTGAAAATACAATATAATCAAAATATACAAATATATTTTTCTAAAAACAAGGGCATTAAGCTTGAAAAACTGTGTAGTTTGAAAGACTAATTATAAAATAACACTACTATGAAACCAAAAAATCACGGAGAAGGTGTAGAATTTGAAGGAACCACCTCTATTCGCTCCTTGCTTAGTTGATGTGTACTTCCTTATTCAATAATACACCTAGGTGTGCTTCTATCTTTACTAGCTTATGACTCAAATCTTTCATTTGAAGTTGGAGCTTGTCCATTACAAACAAATTTCATCCTTGGCATCATTTTTGTCTAAAATCACTCCCACCCAAAATGATTTAATATAACAATATAAATCAATAGTTTGAAAATATTGGTTTTGTCTTCCCTTCATGTTTCCCAGGTCTAGGATTCACGTTGAAACTAGTGTTTTAAAACTTCGAATCAGGTTCAGAACCAGCTGAGGGTCGACTCTGACTCCAACTCAAACTTGGTATCGACTCAGCCGGTTCAGTTTCAATGATTATGTCTTCATAAAAAATACATTAAGTATTAATTTTTTTTATAAAAAAACATAATTTTAAAGATTTTCATTCATGTTTCCAAACACAACATTAGAATATAAACAAAAGACAACATATGATCAAAGTAGGCCCATGAATATATCCATTATATCAAAATGGCACTGAGTGCATTGCCCAATACATACATGGAGATCATAACAAAAGCACATAACCAAGGAGGCTCTAAATGGCCTCTACAACAAAAAATGACTAGTCACTACTGCTAGACAAGGCAAGATCCTCTGGCTCAGACTCTAAATCAGAGGGGGGAACCCATTGCTCCTCCTCATCAAGATCTTCAACTGGAATTGTACTAGCACGCTGAGCCAAAAACCAACTCCACAACTCTTCACAAATTCCTCACAAATTCTCACTCAAATGCAATGAGATAGCTGTGAGGAAATAAGAGGGGTTGGGTAGCTTTTATAGGCTTGTGAGGGTTAGAGGGCATACCAAAACCCTAAAAATGAGTTAAAATATGAATTGAGGTATGTTTTGGGCCGTTTGTGGGGTCTGCGACCGGTTGTCCGCGACTCAGCCGGTCTAACTCGGACTCTACTAAGTCGACTGGTTTATGACCAAATTGGCTGAATAGGTGACCGACTCGGCCGGTTTGGTCAGAAACCAGCTTCTGGACCAGTTTTTCTACTGAGTCAGTCTAGCCAGTGGGTTGGCTCAATTGGCTTGGCCGAATCAGAGTCAATCTGGCTAGTTTTTAAAACTATGGTTGAAACATCCATAGAAATATTAGAATTTAATAGGTATCCCCTTTGCCCTACAATTTCTTGCTTACTGTCATTGAGCATCCCCTGGATGAATAATATATTTTGATTTTGATAATGTTGATATGAGGACTTTGCTTGAAAATCGACTCTCAAGACACCCTATGACATGTAGTACAAAACACCCCTCTAACATTGAGCCCTTAGGTGAGGCGTATTAGGGATAATGATTGAATTGAATTTGAGAACTAGGCGATTCTTCCTCAAAATACTAATAACCAAATGGAGATGGAGCCAATCAAGAATGTGCATAGTCCCTAGCCTCGAAAATTGGACACTGATACTTGGGGAGTAAATTAAGGGGATAGAAAGCAATGCAGAGGGAAAAATCTTGGTGAGAGCTAGAGAAATTACTAGAGATGCTCGAGTAGACTTGTCATCACGCCCTTGTAGCTAAAGGAGGGACACCAAAGGTGGCAATTGAGAGCTGGTGCTCGGGATTGACGAGAGATTGTTGAGGAAACAACTCCAAGCAAGTGTGAAGTAGAAAAATGACCCAGAGTAAGTTAACCAATGACAAAATCCCCTTGCAGCTACTAGCATAGGCGATTATTCTCCATCAAAATGTCTTGCAACCTACCGTCCTTTTAATTCATACCAACATTTGGGTGTAAAATCAAGGTGGTTGATTAACAGTGACAATAGATAGTTATGATCACACCACATGCTAAAACCAAGAGGTGTGTGCCTTGTTATGTGTGGGAGGACATCATGGCATGCCCCTTCCCATAAGTGTTGGGTGGGACAGTTTCCATGCCATCCCTCCACCTGGCACATCCCACCTCACCCCATTCTAGAATGTCTTATGTATTACTTCATCTTCTATATAATATGAATAATTGTCATTGTTACATTGAATATTTCATTTTTAGTTTATAATACCTTGTACTAAATCATACATATGTAAAATTTCATTTAAAATTCAAGAAATCTAATATCACATTAATAAATTAACATATAGGAGTTGAGAAATAAAAATGAACATATACATACCATACCCTCTTCTAGAGTTGGAACCTATAACTCTTTAGGAAGAAACATATGTAATCAACCAATAGACCCAGACCCACTCAAGTTGTACCAGTTACTCATTAGAAACACCACCCACACAATCACTCAAATTCAAAAGGAAAACACTAATTTGTGATGAAATTGGAATATAAAAAATTATAATAACAAATCACAATAAATAAAATATGCTCATGTATTTTTGGTCCAATCTATTAATTTGTTATATTTTGGTTTGAGAATTTTTTTATTAAGATTTGTTATCTCTAAAATGACATGATATTTATAAATGAATAAAAAAGAATAATGTCTTATTCACAAGTTGTCATTTAATTTTTTATATTTTAATTTTTTTTTCATCTAAATAAAGTGAATAATGTCTTTTTTGTTTGTTTGTTTCCATGCCATCCCTCCACTTAGCACATCCCACCTCACCCCATTCTAGAATTTCTTATGTATTACTTCATCTTCTATATAATATGAATAATTGTCATTGTTACATTGAATATGTCATTTTTAGTTTATAATACCTTGTACTAAATCATACATATGTAAAATTTCATTTAAAATTAAAGAAATCTAATAACACATTAACAAATTAATATATAGGAGTTGAGCAATAAAAATGAACATGTACATACCATACCTTTTTCTAGAGTTGGAACCTATAACTCTTTAAGAAGAAACATATGTAATCAACCAATAGACCCACTCAAGTTGTACGTTGTGACACCCTCATTAAGAGACAAATTAGTTACAATTGGTTAAAAGACTATTGGTTTAATTATTCTCTTTAGTTTTATTTTCTTTTATTATTCTGGACAAGGAAAACTTAATGGCAATTGCTCATGACATAAAATATTATCTTGTTACTGAGTTAATAAATGAAAACAGAAAATAAAAAGGAAAAAGAGGAAACCCTTTTTAGACTGTTGGTGAAGTTTCTAGGAATAGGAAGTGGTTGAGAGAACAGTTGGAAAACAGTTACCTACCCTCTGGGATAAAAGGAATTCCAGAAGAAGGGTAGGGGTTCTGTGCAATTGCTAGCTAAGGGTGAAGTACTTCTAGAGCTGGGTGATAGACCAGTTGAAATTACTTCTGCAACCCTTATGGGCAAGAATTTCTGTCTGTAGACTGGATTGGCCATCCTGAGGTCACAGAAGAAAAGACTATCCACTGATTCCCGTGGCACTGTCCAAGTCCTGGAGCTCGGGGGCAAGAGGAGGACGTCATTGCCCCTCTTGATGGTTGGGAGGACCACAGTAAAAAATAAAGAGTTTTGTCCTTAATCAAATAAGTACTTAGAACCTGCCAGATGTTGCAAGTGATAGGTTAACTGACTATTATTGCTGTGATTAAATGCGGGGTACTTAGTCGGTTATGATTTTCTACAGGGAAAAAGCTATTATATAGATTGCAAGCCTCATGTGTGGATAGAGATGTCTGTGTCTACTACAAAAATAGACAGTCATAAAATAACCGAGAAATGGTAATTATCTTTATGATTTCCGGAAAAGATTACCGTAACAGTCTGAGTTAATTGTATATTTTATCTTTCCCTTAACATGCAAGAACAGTAGTATTGGAGTCTTGCCATTACCCTATTGTATAGGGGTTTGAAATATGTTTTGTAATATGTCTTGTAATGAAAATATCCTGTGAATGGAGTTATTAGAAAAGAAACTCTGTGGATTTGTATAATAGGAAAATAAAGGTAATTTAGTAGAAGAATTACATTGGAAAGAAATAGAGACGTAAATGGAAAACTCTAGACCTTAGATGAAGTTACAGAGTTAACAGGTTTTCCGGCAAAAAGGAAAGAACTTAAAACATATGAGAAGATCATCCAATCCTTAGAGTGACGGCCGAAGCCTCAAACATTAAGTTGAATGGAACTTATACTCCGCCCTTAGACAATAAATAAGAAATCGGTAATACAAAACTTTCCCATGATAACTGAACAGCAGTGGAAAAATTTATCAGTCAAAAACCCTCTGACGAACTCCAGTGCAGAAAAGAACCCTTATAGAGCAAAATTCTTTAACAGGTTAAGTCGAGAGAAAATATATACAGAATAATTATAAACTTATGCATGCATGAAGATAACGAAATAAAAGAAACTGTGTAGAACAAGTGTAATAACAATCCCAGTAAGTTCCGGGAAAATAAATCGAGAATTCTTATAAGAAGAAAATACCAGTGGTATCATATGTATAAATAAATAACATCATTCCAATGGGTACAGTCCATAGTTAAAAACTGAAATTAAAAGGGAAATAATGTTTTACAGACTCGAGGAGATGCAAAAACCCTGATAAACATTACTGCCTGATAGGCGATACCATTCAAAGAGTTTAGGGTAAAGAACCCGAATCATAACAGTGCTTCTGTGCAGAGTATATTGTTTTCTTATAACTAGATACGAAGAAAATGAGAAAGCCATGGGGCTAATTCTTTACGCGGTAAACATTAACCAGGCCATGAAATGTAATGAAGAGAAAACCTAGCCTAGGGTAAACTATTTCATATTAACTCCTGCTCTGACAAGCAGGCTGGAAGATTAAACCAGAGCAAATCCGCATAGTATTCACCCAGATAATAAGCTAGGTTCTACTTAAGCCATGAATCCACTGCTTCTTACGGTATACTGACCAAGGTACCTACAAGAATAGCTGGAGTGGTGTTAACGCCGGAGCAAGCTCGAAGTCATTCAGGAAGCGGAGCTTAGGGTTCGAACCAACCTGGATATACATTAAAAAGAAAACTGTGTCATGAATCGATGAAAAGAAACTCTAAATAGCAGAATTCAACAAGCACGCCATAAATAGATAAGCAAGTGTTTTGTGTATATCCCTGTGAGACGGGGAGACCAGACTTCCTTTTGCGTGGGGGCAGTCCCTGCGCCAAAAGAAACATAAGGGAGTGAATTAGGGAGGGCGAAGCCCAGCAAGAAAAGTATACTCCTTCACACAAACAATTAGGCAGAGGTTACAGTGTATAACGACGAATAATAGTATGAATAAGTTTGGAGTAAAATTGTTTTTCTTACCGGCGGAATGAGGTGATGATGTGAAGTCGAACCAGAGCTGGGTTCTGTTGGAGGCGGAACCCATGACCGCTGGAACTTCGACCCTGTTTGTAAACGAAAACTCCGAAATCATACTGCTGAAGCGCATGAAACATTTAAACCCCGCAACTGTTACAGAACCTTAATCTAAGCCATGAACTGGAAATTTTGTGCATAAAAAGGGTTACCTCGCCCAAAAACTCCCGAGGGCACCTCAGCCAGGCCAGGGCGAAACCTTGTTGCAGAACGGATGGAATGAACTGCGCAAATGACGACTAACAGGTTTGTGAATACCGCGGGAAGACCAAATGTGTTTTTCGAGATTCGCTACGGAGTAATCATTACACCTGTCAAAACGATTTAATAATATGGTACTGGCATCGCAGAGATAATCGAGGCACTTGACTTGGTAGAAGGATGGTGCACCAAGTGGCTTAGTCATTAGCCAACAGTCAGGAGTAATAAAGACTGGAGTGTTGTGGAAATCCAAAAACATCCACAGAGATACCAGATAGCTAGATGATAAGTTTCACTTTCAACGAGAGCACTAATGGTATTTAAATAATAACGAGCGTGAATTGTGACAGTCAAGACCATTCATTAAATTAAACATAGATGTGACAGATGTATGGTTAGGCGCATTGGTTGATTAAACTTTTATTTTATTTTACCATAGTTTAGAGTGGAACAATGGTCGTGAAATGGAACTGAGTAATCGCTGTATGGTGTATATTGTGTGGTAAGTGAATTTTTTTTTATATATGCGAAATCTGGTTTATGTATGTGACAAGTGGTATCAGAGCCTAGTTGCTACACTGGGATCTTAAGGGGTCTACTAACAGAATGCTTGTGATTAGTGCACCAAGTGGAGCAAGCGAAATGGCAACACAATCACAACCTGAGGGGACTCAAACCCCCACAATTTTGAACCCGGAAATGTGGGTTCAGTTGACTGTAGAGCAGCACCAAAAGACTAGCCGATTGCTTGAAGAGCAGCAACATCAAACTACATTCTTGTTAAACACGGTACAACAACTTCAGGAAGAAATGATAAGAGTTCGAAGGGACAATGAGAGGTTGTTACAGGATCAAGAGAAGATCCTGAAGAGTCTGTCAGATAGGCAGAATCAGGGGATGAAGCACCCTAGTGCTGAAAAAGAATTAACAACAGAGCCAGAGGACCAGCAGACTCAGAATAATGCTGATGACAGAATTGAAAAGAGCCTCTCCCAGAGGAGTAAAAATAGGAATTATAATGAGGCAGAGTCGGGCAATTTGTCTGGCCAGCAAGACTCTAAAAGACAAAAAGTGGAACTGTAGGGAGAATTTTGTAAGATTAAGCCACCGACATTTGATGGTGAGGCAGAAGAGGCGGCTGAAGCCTGGCTAATAAACATAAACAAATATTTCCAGGTCTATGAATACAGCAGCAATTTGAAGGCTAGACTGGCCATATATCAATTACGGGAAAAAGCCACCCTGTGGTGGGAAGAAGTGAAGAATGTGCACATCATTGATGAACGCGAAATAACCTGGGAACTGTTCCAGCAGTATTTTAAAGATAAATACCTGACAGAAAGATTTTATGACGACAAGGCAAAGGAATTCCATGATCTTCGGCTGGGACAAATGACGATAGATGAATATGTGTCAAAGTTCACTTCGCTGCTGCGATATGTACCTTGTCTTCGAGAAGAGAAGGCCAAGGTACAGAGATTTTTAAGCAGTCTACCTGCTCATATGAGAGAGCAGATAGAATTCGTTAACCCCCAAACTATGGATGAGGCTATACGAAAAGCACGGTTGTGTTATCAGCAAAATAAGATCAAGAGTGATGTGGGAAAAGGCTGGCAGCCGAAGAAAGGACAGAAAAGTAACTCTACCTTTAAGAGCAGTAAAAACAGCAGCTTCAGGGATGCAGCACGAAACACAATCAGCAAGCAGTTTGGGAAAAACCACCAAAGAATCAAGTGGCCAGCTGAGGAGAAGCCCACAGAAGCATCAAGTAAACCTGAACTAGGACAAAATTCTAAACCTCCCTTACAGTGTTGGGGCTGTGGGGAGGCTCACTATTATAAGAACTGTCCCAGACGGAACAAAAGTGAAACTGTAGCAAATTTGCAGGAGGCATCTATAGTAGGAGACGTGGCGCGTAGCGTACATCGCATCAATGCAGCGCTAGAAGATCGGCAGGCTGATTTTCAGCCTACGATGATTGAACTAGAAGGTACATTACTAACTAAACCTGTTTCAATACTGGTTGATCCTAGAGCAAGTCTGAGTTACATCAGTCCTAAGTTAGTAGAGTTATGTAAATTAAAAGAACAAAAATTTAGGAATTCATGGCTGGTACAGTTAGCCAATGGGGCGAAACGTAAGATAACAGCAAAAATTCCTAACTGTGTGCTGGAAGTGGTAGAACAACAGATAGAGGTAGATCTAAATATCTTACCGTTGGGATCGTACGATGTGTTATTGGGTATGGATTGGCTGGAAATACATTGGACAGTGGTAGACTGTAAGGAAAAGACCATCTCATTCAGAAAGCAAGATGGTACGCAGAAAGTGGTTCAAGGAGTTAAAAAGCCTGTACAAATACGACCAATAACAGCATCTCAGATGGGTAAGTGTATTAGAAAAGGGTGCCAGTTGTATGCTATTCAAGTAGGATACACAGATTCTAAGGAAAAGGCCCCAATGCTGGAAGATATTCCTGTGGTGCAGGAATTTTTGGACGTATTTCCAGAGGAAATTCCTGGACTACCACCCAAAAGGGATATTGATTTCACTATTGAGTTGCTGTCGGGTGCCTCACCAGTATCAAGAGCCCCGTATAGGATGAGTGTGCCGGAGTTAATAGAATTAAAAATACAGTTACAAGAGTTGCTAGACAAAGGCTATATCCGCCCAAGTGTGTCACCATGGGGCGCACCAGTCCTTTTCGTTAAAAAGAAAGATGGGACATTGCGCATGTGTATGGATTACAGGCAGCTTAATAAGCTGACTGTTAAGAACAAGTACCCCTTACCAAGAATCGATGATTTGTTTGACCAGGTAAGAGGGGATAAGGTATTTTCCAAGATTGATTTAAGATTCAGATATCATCAAGTTCGGATTAAAGATGAGGATATCTGCAAAACAGCCTTCCGCACCCGATATGGTCATTATGAATTTGTTGTGCTGCCCTTTGGATTAACAAATGCATGAGCAACTTTTATGAGGCTAATGAATGGCGTGTTTCATCGATTCCTAGATAATTTTGTGCTCATCTTTATTGACGATATTCTGGTGTACTCTAAAAATGAGGCAGAGCATAAGGAGCATTTGCGCATAGTGTTGGAAACGCTAAGGAAGCATCAGCTCTATGCTAAATTCAGCAAGTGCGATTTCTTTAAAACAGAAATCCAGTACTTGGGACACGTCATAACAACTGAAGGGATAGCTGTTGATCCCGAAAAGATCAAAGCCATCATGGAGTGGCAAGTTCCTCGGAATGTGGCGGACATTAGATCATTCATGGGCCTAGCCGGGTATTATAGAAGATTCATAGAAGGGTTCTCCAAAATTGCCTTTCCCATTACATCGTTGCAGAGGAAGGGAAAGCTTTTTAGATGGACAAAAGAATGCCAAGATAGCTTTGAAAAACTAAAACAACTTCTAACTACAACTCCAGTACTGAAGGTAGCTGACCCGGAAAAAGACTACGAAGTCTGTACGGATGCTAGTAAAGAAGGAGTTGGAGCAGTATTAACTCAAGAGGGAAAAGTAATAGCTTACGAGTCAAGGAAACTTAAGGAATATGAGCAGAAATATTCTTCTTATGATTTGGAGCTTACGGCAGTAGTCCACGCCCTCCGAGTATGGAGGAATTATCTACTGGGTAAAAGATTTGTGCTGAAAACGGATCATAACAGCCTGACTAGCTATTTCAAACAAGAAGATTTAAACTCTAGACAGGCGAGATGGAATGCATTTCTGAGCGAGTTCGACATGGACATTCAGCACGTTAAAGGAAAAGAAAATAGAGTTGCCGACGTTTTAAGTCGAAAATTGCACAGTCTGTTTGCTCTATATTTTAACCAGTTGGAAAGCCAACTGTTGAAGAAATTGAAGGAAGAAGCTCAGAGAGACCAAGAATATAAGTTTCTGTGGCAGCAGATGAAGAATGAAAAACAGCATGACAAAGCAACAGAGTTTGGAGAGAGTGAAGAACAGGCATTGACCTTTTGCGGGAAGATCTATGTGCCTAACCGCACTAATCTTAAAGAATTAATCCTGAATGAATTTCACCGCAGCAATTACGCTGGTCATCCTGGATATCAGAAGATGCTTACAGCAGTAAGGAAATTTTATTATTGGCCAGGAATGCGTAAGGACATTGTCGAATACATAAACAAGTGTTTAGAGTGTCAGTAGGTTAAAACTGAGCATCAGCATCCTGCTGGGTTATTGCAGCCTATAGCCATTCCTGAATGGAAGTGGGAAGTTATCTCATTGGATTTCATCAAAGGGTTACCGTGAACAAGGAAGCAGAATGATTCTATTATGGTAGTGGTGGACAGATTAAGTAAATCCGCCCATTTTATACCTGTGTAATCTACCTATAAGACGGTACAAATTGCAGATATATTTATGAAGGAGATTTTTAGGTTGCATGGCATACCTAAAACTGTGATTTCAGATCGAGATGTTAAGTTTACGTCTGCTTTTTGGAAAACTTTATTTTCTGGACTAGGAACCCAGATACACTTTAGTACTGCTTATCATCCTCAAACAGATGGGCAGACAGAGCGTGTAAATCAGGTTCTAGAAGACATGCTGCGAATGTATGTGATGCAGCAACCCACCAAGTGGGAAGATTACTTGCACCTGGTAGAATTTGCATACAATAATGGGTATCAGGAGTCTCTGAAAATGAGCCCCTTTGAAGCATTATATGGTAGGAAATGTCGCACGCCTATAAACTGGAGCAGCCCCGAAACAAAACTGTTGTTGGGACCTGAAATGCTGGCTGAAATGGAGGCAAAGGTAAAACGAATAAGGCAGAATTTGAAAGCCGCGCAAGATAAGCAAAAATTTTATGCAGACCGGAAAAGATCCTACCGAGAATTCGGGGTAGGAGACCACGTATATGTACGAATTAAGCCTAAAAGAAGCACTATGAGGTGGACCTCTTGTGCTAAGCTGGCTCCTCGGTACTGTGGCCCTTTCCAAATATTGGAAAGAATCGGAGCAGTAGCCTATAGGTTGGCATTGCCCAGTCACATTCGGGTACATAACGTGTTTCATGTATCCTTACTGAAGCGATACATACATGATGAGAAACATGTAATTCATTGGCAGAATATTCAGGTAGGAAGAAGGATAAAATAATCCTAGTTGTAGATTGAATATCTCTAAATGTACTGATTTGGAATTATTTTGTGCCTTTCAGGTAGAACCGGACGGAGAGTTCTTGGTAGAGCCTCTACGCATACTTGATCGGAGGGAAATTGAACTCCGCAAAAGAGTAGTCGTTCAGGTGAAAGTGCAGTGGAAGCACTTTGGACCAGACGAAGCTACCTGGGAGGAAGAAAAAAAATTATGCAGGAAGCATACCCCGAACTCTTTCTAGAGAGGGGCTGAAACACCGAGGACGGTGTTACTTCCAGGGGGGGAAGCTGTGACACCCTCATTAAGAGACAAATTAGTTACAATTGGTTAAAAGACTATTGGTTTAATTATTCTCTTTAGTTTTATTTTCTTTTATTATTCTAGACAAGGAAAACTTAATGGCAATTGCTCATGACATAAAGTATTATCTTGTTACTGAGTTAATAAATGAAAACAGAAAATAAAAAGGAAAAAGAGGAAACCCTTTTTAGACTGTTGGTGAAGTTTCTAGGAATAGGAAGTGGTTGGGAGAACAGTTGGAAAACAGTTACCTACCCTCTGGGATGAAAGGAATTCCAGAAGAAGGGTAGGGGTTCTGTGCAATTGCTAGCTGAGGGTGAAGTACTTCTAGAGCTGGGTGATAGACCAGTTGAAATTACTTCTGCAACCCTTATGGGCAAGAATTTCTGTCTGTAGACTGGATTGGCCATCCTGAGGTCATAGAAGAAAAGACTATCCACTGATTCCCGTGGCGCTGTCCAAGTCCTGAGCTCGGGGGCAAGAGGAGGACGTCATTGCCCCTCTTGATGGTTGGGAGGACCACAGTAAAAAATAAAGAGTTTTGTCCTTAATCAGATAAGTACTTAGAACCTGCCAGATGTTGCAAGTGATAGGTTAACTGACTATTATTGCTGTGATTAAATGCGGGGTACTTAGTCGGTTATGAGTTTCTACAGGGAAAAAGCTATTATATAGATTGCAAGCCTCGTGTGTGGATAGAGATGTCTGTGTCTACTACAAAAATAGACAGTCATAAAATAACCGAGAAATGGTAATTATCTTTATGATTTCCGGAAAATATTACCGTAACAGTCTGAGTTAATTGTATATTTTATCTTTCCCTTAACATGCAAGAACAGTGGTATTGGAGTCTTGCCGTTACCCTATTGTATAGGGGTTTGAAATATGTTTTGTAATATGTCTTGTAATGAAAATATCCTGTGAATGGAGTTATTAGAAAAGAAACTCTGTGGATTTGTATAATAGGAAAATAAAGGTAATTTAGTAGAAGAATTACATTGGAAAGAAATAGAGACGTAAATGGAAAACTCTAGACCTTAGATGAAGTTACAGAGTTAACAGGTTTTCTGGAAAAAAGGAAAGAACTTAAAACATATGAGAAGATCATCCAATCCTTAGAGCGACAGCCGAAGCCTCAAACATTAAGTTGAATGGAACTTATACTCCGCCCTTAGACAACAAAGAAGGAATCGGTAATACAAAACTTTCCCATGATAACTGAACAGCAGTGGAAAAATTTATCAGTCAAAAACCCTTTGACGAACTCCAGTGTAGAAAAGAACCCTTATAGAGCAAAATTATTTAACAGGTTAAGTCGAGAGAAAATATATACAGAATAATTATAAACTTATGCATGCATGAAGATAACGGAATAAAAGAAACTGTGTAGAACAAGTGTAATAACAGTCCCAGTAAGTTCCAGGAAAATAAATCGAGAATTCTTATAAGAAGAAAATACCAGTGGTATCATATGTATAAATAAATAACATCATTCCAATGGGTACAGTCCATAGTTAAAAACTGAACTTAAAAGGGAAAGAATGTTTTACAGACTTGAGGAGATGCAAAAACCCTGATAAACATTACCGCCTGATAGGCGATACCATTCAAAGAGTTTAGGGTAAAGAACCTGAATCATAACAGTGCTTCTGTGCAGAGTATACTGTTTTCTTATAACTAGATACAAAGAAAATGAGAAAGCCATGGGGCTAATTCTTTACGTAGTAAACATTAACCAGGCCATGAAATGTAATGAAGAGAAAACCTAGCCTAGGGTAAACTATTTCAAATTAACTCCTGCTCTGACAAGCAGGCTGGAAGATTAAACCAGAGCAAATCCGCATAGTATTCACCTAGATAATAAGCTAGGTTCTACTTAAGCCATGAATCCACTGCTTCTTACGGTATACTGACCAGGGTACCTGCAAGAATAGCTGGAGTGGTGTTAACGCCGGAGCAAGCTCGAAGTCATTCAGGAAGCGGAGCTTAGGGTTCAAACCACCCTGATATACATTAAAAAGCAAACTGTGTCATGAATCGATGAAAAGAAACTCTAAATAGCAGAATTCAACAAGCGCGCCATAAATAGATAAGCAAGTGTTTTGTGTATATACCTGTGAGACGGGGAGACCAGACTTCCTTTTGCGTGGGGGCAGTCCCTGCGCCAAAAGAAACATAAGGGAGTGAATTAGGGAGGGCGAAGCCCAGCAAGAAAAGTATACTCCTTCACACAAACAATTAGGCGGAGGTTACAGTGTATAACGGCGAATAATAGTATGAATAAGTTTGGAGTAAAATCGTTTTTCTTACCGGCGGAATGAGGTGATGATGTGAAGTCGAACCAGAGCTGGGTTCTGTTGGAGGCGGAACCCATGACCGCTGGAACTTCGACCCTGTTTGTAAACGAAAACTCCGAAATCATACTGCTGAAGCACATGAAACATTTAAACCCCGCAACTGTTACAGAACCTTAATCTAAGCCATGAACTGGAAATTTTGTGCATAAAAAGGGTTACCTCGCCCAAAAACTCCCGAGGGCACCTCAGCGAGGCCAGGGCGAAACCCTGTTGCAGAACGGATGGAATGAACTGCGCAAATGACGACTAACAGGTTTGTGAATACTGCGGGAAGACCAAATGCGTTTTCCGAGATTCGCTATGGAGTAATCATTACACCTGTCAAAACGATTTAATAATATGGTACTGGCATCGCAGAGATAATCGATGCACTTGACTTGGGAGAAGGATGGTGCGCCAAGTGGCTTAGCCATTAGCCAACAGTCAGGAGTAATAAAGACTGGAGTGTTGTGGAAATCCAAAAACATCCACGGAGATACCAGACAGCTAGATGATAAGTTTCACTTTCAACGAGAGCACTATTGGTATTTAAATAATAACGAGCGTGAATTGTGACAGCCAAGACCATTCATTAAATTAAACATAGATGTGACAGATGTATGGTTAGGTGCATTGGTTGATTAAACTTTTATTTTATTTTACCATAGTTTAGAGTGGAACAATGGTTGTGAAATGCAACTGAGTAATCGCTGTATGGTGTATATTGTGTGGTAAATGAAATTTTTTTTTATATATGCGAAATCTGGTTTATGTATGTGACATACGTGTTACTCATTAGAAACACCACCCACACAATCATTCAAATTCAAAAGGAAAATATTAATTTGTGATGAAATTGGAATATAAAAATATGTCATTATAATAACAAATCACAATAAATCAAATATGCTCATGTATGTTTGGTCCAATCTATTAATTTTTTTATATTTTGGTTTGATATTTTTTTTATTATGATTTGTTTTCTCTAAAATGACATGATATTTATAAATGAATAAAAAAGAATAATGTCTTATTAACAAGTTGTCATTTATATATATATATATATATATATATATATATTTTCATCTAAATAAAATGAATAATGCCTTTTTTGTTTGTTTGTCAAGTGAGGTTTATCCTGGGTCGCCTTGTTGACTAGGCTCATCTTCAACCAATTGTGTTAGTAAGATTTGACAAAGTGAATAATGTTTTATTAACAAATTGTCATTTATTTTAAATTTTCCTTGATTTAAATAAAGTAATATTTTTTTTATCTTATTAAACTTAAAATTAAAAATAAAAATAAAAATAAAACAAAACTAACTCTATATAATTAAATATCATTTTTTGGAATTCAATTGTGTTAAGTAAATCATTCATCTATTATAATTACTATAATAAAATTTTATAAAGTTCATAAATATTTCTATGATTTGATATATTAATAAATATAATATGTTAATTTGAATCTATTTGAATATTCTATTAAATATATTAGGTTAAGTTGAGCATAACTTTATTTAAATTTACATTTCAATGCATATAGTTAATATAGAGAATATAAACTTTTACAATATATTTATTTAATTTTTAAAATAAATTATATTGATATTAATTATGTAATAAAATAATTAAAAATTCCTATTGCTTTAAAGTTAATTTTATTTTTTAATTTATAATGTTTATTTTTATATTATAAATAATATTAAAATTTTATTTAGATTAATTAATCATAAATAAATAAAAATTATTTAAATAATAAATATAATATTTTATATTAGAAGAATATTATAATTCTAAATTATAGATATATAAACACCAGATTTTGAAATTTACGAGTTAATTCTCAAACACTCTGACCTTTCTAAGTGTGTAATTTATAAACCGTTACCTCTGTTTGTTATCAATATTATAGACATTTAAGAGATTAACATTATTATCAATATTATATTGTCATTTAAAAGAAAATTAAGGCACGTGAGATGATCCTATAATAAAATGAGACCATCCTTTCTGTTGCTGCGAAATAAGGCTTCTCTGCTTTTACCCGAAATGCTTACCAGTATTTTTGTGAAGATTTTTAAATTTTAAAAAAGAAAAGAGAAAAGCAAAAAGCATAGAGAAACTTGAATTCAAATTTTGTGAAGTGGACCCTCGAATGTGATGCCTACTTCTTCCTGATTGTCGGCGAAACAAAAAAGCTCTAGTAACCGTTTGAAAGGAACAGGATTTAAGACATTGTCACGCCCAACATACTGTGAATTTCATCCTCTTTTCTGCTCTGCATCTTTTGTTTTTTTGTTTGCTCCATTGCATGGCCATGCATCTTGTATTTTGCAGCGCATTTTGTTTTATGGACTGTTTGGTTTTGTTGGGTGGAATGTAATGGGTGCTCTGATTTCTTTCTCTTCATTTTTTTAATGGCGTGCTTGCAATGTTTGCCTGGGCGATTTAATTTTGTTGGCAAAAAGCAAAGCAGAAACAGATCATTTTGGATTTCTGTCATCTGGGCGATTTAATTTTGTCAGCGGGTTGCAGAGTAAAAACAGATTGGAAAAGATGAACCCAACGATTTTGGGCTTCTGTAAGGTGACCCATCTTACCCATCGAAGTGATTGGGCAGACATGTTCAAATTATTTATACTCAATAATTTTACTGATAAATTTGTACAGAAGTGGCCTTTCAGATATTGGCTAGACAGAGAGATTTAATAATTGTTTTATGTTTTATGATGTCATTAATCGCAGAGGTTCGTTTGCTTTTATTATCTATCATTGGCATTTCTTGCCCATTGATTTGAAATGAAGTCTAATTTGCAAAAGGTAAAGAGTAGGGTTGAGGAAAGGGTATGATTCTTATTTTGTCACTGGTATTTATATCTCTGTATTTCATTGGGTCAGAGGTTGTTTCCTTGCTCAATCTTTCTGAATGTTTTGCAGTAAAGCTTGGCATATGGGATGACAAGTCGTAGGATGAAGAAAAAGTACGTACATTCTTCCCTCAACCTTGGAATCATATAGCACATGTTCTGGGTACAAATTTTGTCATTCTGGGTTTCTCACAGTCTCGGCATACTCTATGCATGTGCAAATTCTATCATATTCTTTTCTCTGTTTGTGTACATTTTGTCAATGTGACTCCTGCTTAGGTTAACTGGTAATCCAATCTACTTATCGTGAATGTTATATTAAAATTTCACTTTCAGATCTAGATTATTACATCGTTGTGAGTTGTATTAACGTTACATTTTGTTTTGTTCCTTACCTATAGGCTATGGGTTGGTTAATATACGTTTCTTATAGTCTTCTTCGTTCAATGTTTGCCATCTTTTCCGGGCGATTTCCGGGCGATTTTATTTTGCTGCAGGAGGTACAATAGAAGATGGATTTGGATTTCTATGCAGCTAGCCACTTGAGTGGAAGACCATGTATGCTTTAGCCTGTTAGATTATAGTTTGTATATAGTATCAAGAATTTCTTAATGGTCCTATTCACACTAGAGGTTCAACCCTTTTTATTTATTTATTTTTAAATTTCAAAATGAAGCTGTGGCGGAGGGAACCGCAAGGAAATAATTCTCGTTTGTTTCTGATTCCTTGCCATAATTCTCTTTTGTTTCCAAGTCCTGTGGCAATAGCTTGCTTATTGGTTTTGGTCTGGTTTATTAATTGAAATGTACTTTCCTCTGCAACAGGTGAAGAGGAGGGTTTGCCATTGAGGGATATAAACTTTAATATACCCATGAATAACTTGATAACGCTAGTGAACAAGATCAGAAGTATACCACACAGGGAGATCATGAATGCACTTTAGCCATTGTAGGAGGATAGAGCTCGAAGACATCTCACGTGTTAGAGAGCATTTGTACAGTCGCTTCTTCTTCAATTGCACAAGATTGATTAAGGAATATGGGATTACATTACGTCGAGTTCCTTAACTTATCCATGTTTTTAGGAGGTTTCCAACCAATTCAAGAACGAATGGTGTCCTGTAAAGTTAAAGTAAGTTTGCTCTGTTTGTTTGCTCCTTGAATTTTGACTCATTCGAACCGTCCAGTTTTTTTTTTTTTTTTCAAAGTTTCTGATGTTTGGTTGTATATTTTGCTTGAAATACATAACTTGTCTTGAGTGAACTGATCCCATGGATGTAATGAATTCCTTGTTTCTATTTGTTCCGGTTTCTGTTTTCATATTTTATCACCATATCCATCTTTGTGAGAGGTATACTGAAAATGGTGCGTCAAGAATATGGTATTTGGAAGCATGCATGTTGGGTATTTAGATATCATCATAATTGTGGTTACATTCAACTGTTTTGATTGGTGATCTTAACAATTATAAAGATTTATTGACTTTAAATATGAGAGATTTGATAAATTTAAGCGGTTAATTAGAGATAAAGTATGGATGATAGGTACCATAAAAATTAATTATTTAGTAAAAAAGTATGCAAGAAATTATTGTATGAGTAGTCATTGTGTGTCAAAAAATTAGAATTTTATAGTGATTAGGGATCATTATATTGAATATCATATAAGGGATAGGAAGTATAGTGTGTCTAGGGTTTTAATGGTTAATAATCTTGTTATGTTTGGGGTTCATAATATATTAAAGGATGATTGTGTTAGGAACTAGAGTGTTAGGAGTGTTGTGAGTAAGATTAGAGTATTTATGGAATGTAGTGCTTATATATTAAGAGTGATTTAATTGCATAACATAATGCTCATCAATGTAATCAAGATAGAGGAATTATTTGTTTTATTCTACAAATATGGTTGTGTGCTTTTTATCCAATTTATCATTTTTTCACAATTTAATTTGAGATTTTTTATGGAGTTGTTTTTAGTGCTAATTTTTGAACTTTGGGGTGCTCAATCTAGTGGAAAAAAATGAGGTGAAACCTTGATTTGTGTTATTTAAACTGGTTTTTCGAATGTATATATGGATTCAGCACCCTAAAAAACCCCTAAGGCACTTCCATTATGCAAGGGTTACCCATCAAACTTGTGATTTCAATAAATTCCTGCCAGATTTTAGAGAAATTAGATCAGAAAAATACACTAAAAAAACTGCCAAAAAATAGTACAAATATCTTATCAACATTATAAAATTTGTTTTCTTTTATAAATTAAGATTTGTTTTCTTTTATTAAAATTTATTTTCTTTTAAAATTACATTATGTTTATAAATAAATAATATCTTATCAACATATTGTCAATTAATTTTCCTTGTTTTTAGTTTTTTCCTCTTAATCTAAATAAAAACAAATATTTTCTATCTAATTAAAATTTAATATTAAAAAAATAAACTTAATTACTTGGAAAAACTATTATAATCTAAATAATACAAATATTTTTTATCTTATTAAAATTTAATATTAAAAAAAAAACTTAATTACTTAAAAATTTATTATAATTATTAAAAGAAATTTTCATAAAATTCATCAATATCTATATTGAAATAATGTATTAAATATAACAGTAAATATATTATGTTAATTTGAATATAATCTTATTTAAATAATGTATTAAATATATTATTTTAAGTTGAATAAACCTTATTTAAATTACATTTGGAAGTTAAAATATTTATTTATTTAAAATAAAATACATCAATATTTAATATTTAATAAATAGTTATTTTTTATTTATTACATATATATATTTTTAAAATTTAAATACGTTTGATTCTGTCAGTTATAAGTGTTATTTTATATTATAAATAATAATAATAAATTTATTAATTTTTTGAAATTTTTTTTGAATAATTTATTTTAAATAAATTAAAAATAATTTAATTACTTTTAAATAAATTTAATTTTTTTTTATATTATACTAATATTATAATTCCAAATTACATGTATACATATAAAATCAACCATTGAAATTTAAAAGTTACTACTCTAACACCCTTTTCAAATTGTGCAATTTTATAAAACAGCACATCTGTTTTGCTATTATCATTATTATTTTGACATTTAAAAGATGTGGCTAATTTTTATATTGGCCGCGAAACCAGGGTTTCCGTCTTTTCCCCAAAATGCTTATGAGGTTTTTATGACGATTTAAAAAAAAAAACAATAACAACAGCCACATATGGACACTCGAAGTTCAAATTACGTCACTCCGACCTAAGTAAAGTTTAAACTGGTAATCCAATCTATTCTGAATTTTATATTAAAGTTTCACTTTCAGATCTTGATTATTACATAGTTGTGAGTTGTTTTAACATTGGTTAATATTAGTTTCTTTTAGTTCTATTCTTTCAGTTTTTGCCATTTTGCCGGGGCAATTTTAATTTGTTACAAGAGGTACAACAGAGTTGCCATCTTTGTCGGGGCAATTTTAATTTGTTGTATGAGGGACAACAAAAGATAGATTTGGATTTCTACCACCGGAGTGGACAAGCAGGTATGCTTTAGCCTGTTAGATTATTGTTTCATATAGCCTTAAAATCTCTTCATGGTCTTGTTCACACTTTATTTATTTTTAAATTTTAGAATGAAATTGCAACCGAGGGAATAGTAACAGTATAACTCTCGTTTGTTTCTAATTCCTTGGCACTAGCTTGCTTATTCGTTTTGCCCTGGTTCATCAATTGCAATGTACTTTGCTCTGCAACAGGTGAAGAGGAGGGTTTGCCATTGAAGAAGAAGATGAGACCAGAGGCCTCAGTTCTTAACTTTTCCTCTTAAGGTAAGAGGTATGGGTTATTTATCATCTACACTTAATAGAATGACCGCATTTACATTTAATGAGAAATGCGTTTGCACTTTGCAGTGGCGTATACTTTTCATGGTTGTCGACTTGTGCAAAGTGCTCTTCGTTTGAGGTAAACTGCATTTATCTTAGTACTTGGTATGTTAGAGATGTTGATATTAAAACAGAATAGTCTTTTAAAAAAACCTCATAAATTAGTTTGGAAAATAATAGAAATTTCATTAAGATTATAATAAAATTGAGTAAATTTTTTTGAAATTCTTAGAATTTTAGGTGTCATAAGTATTTTTATACTAAATCTATTTCCATTATTAAAAAATAACTCTGCAAACACTCCAGCCATTTGATTTTTTGAAATTTTTTACCCAATTTCAGAAGAAAAAAAAAACTAAACTGTAACAAAACTAAACTGTAGTCCATTTGTTTTTAGCTTAAATAAACAAAAACAATAAATTGCTTCTATGTAGTTTTTTATATTTCTGATAGAGAACTAGATGATTCGAGTAATTGAGCAATCCATGTCAACTCAAACCAGATAAAATAAATGAGTCTAAAATTGAAAAAAGGCCTTATAAATAGTTTCGATTATGATTTTTTTTTTAAAGCAATTTTAATCTTCTTTTTCTTTTTCGTTGTTCTTTTTGCTCAGAGAAAGCCTTATAAATCATTTGCGGTATGTTGATTTTTAGAAGAAATCTATACATAGTTTAATTGATTTAAATAAAAGTGTAATAGAACATGAGAGGAGGTCCTTTTCTATCGAAAGTATACCATACATGGAGATCATGAGTGCGCATTAGCCATTGTGCGAGGATATGTTGGAAAGGCAGAGGATTCAATCACATAAAACGCAAAGATTTCACACATGAACAATGAGCTGCGGCTCTTCTATTAATCATAAAACTCTCTTGCTCTCTTTCTCTCTTAAAAAACAATGAACCCGTGAAGGGTATTTAATCTAATTGACATACACACACTGTCACTCATAACTGAACTTAATCAACTCGCTTAACTCGCTCTTTAACTCACTGACCAAATCTAACTGTAACTCAACTCAACTAACTCCACTTAACTGATTGTCTAACTTCTGCATGAGGAAGTAATTATATATTTTAACACTCCCCCTTAATTACGACCTTTAAACTAAAACATAACTCATGACAACTCAAATATGCCTGCTGGTCTATGTCTCAGCTAGGCTTACAACACCCAAGTTTCTTTTATGAAACTAAAACAAATCTACTGCTAATGGCTTCGTAAAGATATCAGCCAATTGATCACTCGTTCTACACGGCTTCAAGTGAACTTCTCCATTGTTCACTAGTTCTCGAATAAAATGATATCTAGTATCAATATGCTTGCTCTTTTGATGAAACACACTATTCTTGGATAGTGCAATCGCTGATGTGTTGTCACAATATATCGCTGTTGATCCTTGCTGTTTCTACTTGAGTCCATCCAATACTCTTCTTAACCATACTGCTTGACATGCTGCTGAAGTTGCGGCTACATATTCTGCTTCTGCTGATGATAACGTCACAATAGGCTGCTTCTGAGATGCCCATGCTATCACTCCTGAACCGAGATGGAAAACATAACCGGATGTGCTCTTTCGATCATCCAAACTTCCTGCAAAATCACTATCTGTATATCCAATCAATTCTTTCTTTTATGTACTTGCATACATTATGCCATAATCTCTGGTTCCTGCTATGTATCTCAGAATTATTTTTCCAACACTCCAATGTGTGTCTTTTGGAGTCTCCATGAATCTGGAAATCAGACTCACTCCCTGCATAATATCTGGTCTTGTAGCCGTGAGATACATGAGGCTGCCAACCAATCTTTTGAATAGAGTTGGATTGACATCTGCCCCTTCATCATCCTTACTCAACTTTGTACATGTTGCAACTGGAGTAGGTACAGGTTTGGAATTATCCATCCTGAATCTTTTCAGCAAATCTGTTGCATACTTATTTTGACAAATAAAAATGCCTTTTTCAGATTGCTCAACTTCAATGCCAAGAAAATATTTCATGAGACCTAGGTCTGTCATCTCAAATTCTTTCATCATGGCTGCTTTAAATTCATCTATTTCAAGATCACCTGTAAAAATCATATCATCAACATATAAACAAACTATCAAAATCTGTCCATGCTCATTTACCTTTGTGTATAAGGTAGGCTCAATGCTGCTTCTGCAAAATCCATTCTTGATCATATAACTGTCGATTCTGCTATACCATGCTCTAGGTGATTGCTTCAGTCCATAGAGCGCTTTCTTCAATCTGTAAACTTTGTCTTCTTGTCCTTCAACTTCATAACCTGGAGGCTGCTGCACATAAATTTCTTCTTCTAAAATTCCATTCAAGAACGTTGATTTGACATCCATCTGATACACTTTCCACTTGTTCTGAGCTGCTGTCGCTAGAACTGCTCTTACAGTATCCAATCTGGCTACCGGAGAAAAAGTTTCTCCAAAGTCTATTCCCGGTTGCTGCGAGAATCCTTTTGCTACAAGTCTTCCTTTAAATCTGTCAATCTCACCTTTCTCATTCAATTTGGTCTTGTATACCCACTTCACACCAATGAGATTTTTATCATTTGGCAAATCAACCAAATCCCATGTATCATTCTTTTCAATGGAATTCATCTCTTCATCCATGGCTTGCACCCAATTGTCATCTCTGATTGCTTCTTCAAACGAAGAAGGTTGGAATGCCAACAATGCAAAATTTGAACTAACATCCAAATCATCATAAATATCCTGCAAACTTCTCATCTTTTTCTTACCTAATTCGCTGCTTGGAGAATTCTGATCCGTGGATCTGCTTGAAGATCCATGCTGCTCTGAAAATCTGGGAGTCCTTGCTGGTGTGACTCTGTTTGGTGTCTGTACTTTTGGTTCTTGCTGTTCCTCTTCTTCTACAAGATCATCCTCCATCAATGGTGTTTGAGCATCGGTTAGTGTGTCTACAGTCCCATTCCATGACTCTTGTTCTTTGAACACAACATCTCTGCTAATGATTGTCTTCTTTGTGACATGGTTATACAATTTGTAAGCTTTTGACTGCTCACTATAACCAGTAAATATACATTTTTCACTTTGATCATCTAATTTGCCTCTTATTTGCTTAGGCACATGTGCATAGGCTATACATCCAAAAACTCTGAAATGAGATACACTGCAAGACATACCTGACCATGCTTCTTCTGGAACTCTGTTCATCACGCTCTTTGTAGGAGATCTGTTTATCACATAAACAACACATGCAACTGCTTCTGCCCAATACTCGTTAGACAAGTGTCTTGCTTTCAACATGCTCCTTGTCATGTTCATAATTGTTCGATTCTTCCTCTCTGCTACACCATTCTGCTGTGGTGTGTATTTAGTTGTAAACTGTCTTCTGATTCCATGTTGTTTGCAGTACTCATGGAATGCCTTCGAATCATATTCTCCACCACGATCCGATCTCAATACCTTGATCTGTCGATCACTTTGGTTCTCTACCAAAGCTTTGAACTCTTTGAACTTTGCAAAAGTTTCAGACTTCTGCTTCAAAAAGTAAACCCAAGTCTTCCTACTATAATCATCAATAAAGGTGAGGAAGTAACAACTTCCACCAATCGACTGTGTCCTCATAGGTCCACACAAGTCGGTATGCACCAATTCAAGTGGTTTCTTTGCTCTGTAAGAAACTCCTTTCGGAAAAATTTCACGGTGTTGCTTTCCCAAGATGCAACACTCACACGTGCTAGTAGGTTCTTTGATGGAAGGTAAACCTCTCACCATCTGTTTCTGCTGCAACAATCTTAACCCGGAAAAATGCAAGTGTCCAAACCGAAAGTGCCATAACCAGTATGCATCAGAACATGCAGTTGTAAAAGAACTAACCTGATCATTGTAGTTCATAATGAGAGGAAATAGTCTGTTCCTCGTCATCTGCACCTTTGCAATCAGCTGCTTGCTTGGGGATTTGTCGTAAATAACACACTGGTGCCCCTGAAAGATAACTTTGTATCCTTTCTGCATCAATTGACCAACACTAATCAAATTGTGTTTGAGTCCAGGGACATAGTATACATCTGATATGGTCTTTGGCTCCCCCTGCTTGGTCACAATGTTGATCATTCCTTTGCCATCTACTGCCACAGTCTTGTCAGTTCCCAACTTGACCTCTGTCTGCACTGTGACATCCAAATTAGCAACCAAATCCTTGTTGCCTGTCATGTGGTTACTGCAACCACTGTCTAATAGCCAGACCTTATCAGATGGTGCATGCATGGTGTTGCATGCTAGAAACATAGAGTCAGTATTCTCTGTACTAACATTAGCTCTCTGATTGCCTTGATCTGCAATCTTCTTCCTACAATCACAAGCATAATGACCAAATCTATTGCAGTAAAAGCACTTTACCTTAGATTTGTCAGACCTTTGATTGTTATGAAAGCTTCTGCTGCTGCTGCTTCCATGTTGATGCTCATGATCGTCTCGGTCATCTCTATGACTGCCATAGTTGCTGCCTCGTCCTCTGCCTCTCGATCGACCTTTGCCTCGACCTCTTGAAATATGGACTTGACTTTGGAAGGCTGTTTCCAAAGTGGAATCCTTATTTCTGTCTATCCTTGCTTCATGCGATAGAAGGGATCCCATCAACTCATCAATTGTGAGTTTTTCCAAGTCATTTGCTTCTTCTATGGCTGCTACCACAACATCAAATTTGGTAGACAGGGATCGAAGAACCTTCTCGATCACTGTTTGATCTTTAATATCTTCGCCATAGATTTTTAACTGATTGACGACAAACATGACCCTATTCATGAAGGAATCAATGTCCTCTGTCTCCTTCATCTGTAGAACTTCGAAATCTCTCCTAGTATTCTGCAATTTAACAATATTAACTTTTTCCATACCTTGATAACTGGTCACCAAGGTGTCCCATGCCTCTTTTGCTGACAAGGTTATCATGATCTTCTGGAACACGGCTCGATCTACTCCCTGCTGGATCAGAAGCAACGCTTGCGCATTCTTCCGCTTATCTTTCTTCCACTGTTCCCTCTCTGCATTACTGAGGGCTCGTTCTTCTGCATCATCTTTAGGTTCTGCAAACCCATACTTGACATGATCCCATACATCATGCGCTTTGAGCATAGTCTCCATCTTAATGGCCCACACATCATAATCCTTCCCTATGAAAGAAGGAATTTGTGGCTGGAAGTTGCTTGTAGCCATCTTTTTTCAAACACAAGTTTACTGCTGAAACCCTAAAAAAAAATTTGATATGCTTTGCAAAGCTCCAAAAAACACTTATAATAAAACCCTAAGTTTTATTATTTTTTTTTTATTTATATAAAAATTTCTTTAGAAAAGAATCTTTATATAAAAAAAATCCCTTTTAAAATAACACAAAAAATCCAGCACTTAAAGCCCTTTTATAATCCCTTTTTATGAAACGTCCCTTTTAAAAAAACACTCCTTTTAAAACTCTTCACGTGCCTTTTAAAAACTCTTTTTCAAACCAAACCTCACGTGCTCTTAGGGGATACTCATATAATGAAAAGAGCCTTTAAAAAATCGTATTCAAAACCTTACGTTGTTGACTTAAGTCAATAACGCGACCAACGCTCAAAAGAAGTGCGTGCTAACGCACTGCCCGACACCCTGTGATGCGTTAGTGCCTTAATGCACTGAAAAGCACAGTATGCCTGCGTGCTTCAAAATCGCCGTAAGTTTTTCGTTTTTAACGCGGTTCTCTACAGTGGGAACCCGCGTTAAAACGCTCTGTCTTTAATTGACAGCGGCGTTATAACGTAAAAACGCGGAAAAAAAAATTTCTTGCTCACCTACGGCTGATTGCTAATCCGTTTTTCTTCTGTTCTCTGTGACCTAGCTCTGATACCAATTTGTTGGAAAGGCAGAGGATTCAATCACATAAAACGCAAAGATTTCACACATGAACAATGAGCTACGGCGCTTCTATTAATCATAAAACTCTCTTGCTCTCTTTCTCTCTTAAAAAACAATGAACCCGTGAAGGGTATTTAATCTAATTGACATGCACACACTGTCACTCATAACTGAACTTAATCAACTCGCTTAACTCGCTCTTTAACTCACTGACCAAATCTATAACTCAACTCAACTAACTCCACTTAACTGATTGTCTAACTTCTGCATGAGGAAGTAATTATATATTTTAACAGGATAGAGTTGTGAGAGATAGCATGGGTTGGGGAGCTTTTGTAGATGTCTTTTCTTTACTGACAACCGCTTGTTCTTCAACATTAAGTCGAGTTCCTTAACTTACCCATGTTTTTAGAAGGTTCCCAACCAATTCAAGGGTCGAAATGTGGGCAAGTATGGTGTCCTGTAAAAGTAAAGTGAGTTTGCTCTGTTGTTTGCCGCTTGAAGTTTGACTCTTTTGAACAGTGGCATTTTTTTTTTCAAAGTTCTTGGTTGAATTTTTTGCTTGTATATTTTGATTGAAATACATAACTTATTTTTAATAAACTGATTCTATGGATATATTAAAGTCCTGGTTTTTATTTGTTTTTGTTTGGGTTTTTATATTCAAGCACCATATCTTTGTGAGTGGTAAATTGAAAATAACCCGTCAAGAATGCGTTATGGATATTATTCTAATTATTGTTATATTGTTTTTAAATAGTGAGCTTAATATAGATTGATGAGTAGAGTAGAGTTTTAGTTTGATGATAAATTTAAGTAGTTAATTAAAAGTAGAGTATCTATGATAGGTGAGATAAAAAATTAAGCAATGATTATTATTCAAATGCATTGAGGTTATGATTGTATGAATAGTCATAGTATGTAATAAAGTAGTCATAGCATTCTTCGCTCAGTCTTGGAATCAGATATCATACTTTCTGGGTACAAATTTTGTCATTCTGGGTTTTTCAGTCTCTGCAAACTCTATGCATGTGCAAATTCGATCATATTCTCTTCTCTGTTTGTGCACATTTTGTCAAGGTTACTCCGGTTTAGAATAACTGGTAATCTAATCTACTTATCGTGAATTTTATATTAAATTTCACTTTCAGATCTTGATTATTACATAGTTGTGAGTTGTATTAATGTTACATTTTGTTTTTTTCCTTACCTATACGTTTTTTATAGTCTTCTTTGTTCAGCGTTTGCCATCTTTTGCGGGCGATTTTATTTTGTTGCAGGAGGTACAACAGAAGATAGATTTGGATTTCTATGGAGCTAGCCACTTGAGTGGAAGAACAGGTATGCTTTAACCTGTTAGATTATAATTTGTATATAGTATTAAGAATTCTTTAATGGTCCTATTCACACTAGAGGTTCAACCCTCTTTATTTATTTATTTTTAAATGTCAAAATGAAGCTGCCGCCGAGGGAATTGTAAGGAAATAATTCTAGTTTGTTTCTAATTCCTTGTCATAATTCTCTTTCGTTTCTAATTCCTTTGGCAATAGCTTGCCTATTGGTTTTGGTCTGGTTTATTTATTAATTAAATGTACTTTGCTCTGCAACAGGTGAAGAGGAGGGTTTGCCATTGAGGGAGAAGATGAGAGGCCTTGGTTTTTAAGTTTTCTTTTTAAAGTAAGAGTATGAAGACTGGGTTATTTATATCTATACATAATTAGAATGACCACAATTAGATTGATTAAAATGTGTTTGCACTTTGCAGTGGCGTATGCGGTTGTTAACTTGTCCCATTCTGTTGCGATACGCAAGGGAGGGAGAGGACGATTACCATCGGTCTTGGCGTAGCCGCGTATTTTAAATGAATAGCGGTTCGTAGAGGTCTATGTCTAATGAATCCCATGAAAGGTATACATTCTGTCATAAACTCTATGTCTAATGAATCCCGCGTATTATATATATATAGGTAGGTACAATCCTCTTTTAAGGTAAACTCTATATATATTTGTTCTTGTTTCTAATAAACTGATCCCATATTTCTGTGAGAGGTAAACTGAAAATCGTGCTTTAAGAAAGTGTTATTCCTAACCATGCATGTTGGGTATTTCGATATTATCATAATTGTTGTTAAATTTAACGGTTTTGAATAGTGATTTTAACAACTATAAAAGATTTATTGAATTTAAATGTGAGAGATTTATTGAAATTAAATGTGAGAGGTTTGATAAATTTAAGTGATTAATTATAGATGAAGCATGGATGATAGACACTATAGAAAGTTAAGCAATGATTATTACTCAAAAGTATTTAGGGAATGATTGTATGAGTAGTTATTGTGTGTCAAAATGTATAGTTTCATAGTGGTTAGGGATGATTGTATTGACGATCATATAAGGGATAGGAGGTATATTGTGTCTAGGGTTTTAATGCTTAATAATCTTGCTAAGTTTGGTGTTCATATTGTATTAAAGGATGATTGTGTTAGGAATCAAAGTATTAGAGGATGTTGTGAATACAAGATTAGAGTACTTATGGAATGTAGTGGATATATATTAAGAGTGATTTAACTCTATCAACATAAGATTTATCAATGTAATCAAGAGAAAGGAACTATTTGTTTTACTTTACAAATATGGTTATGCACCTTTTATCCAATGTATTAATTTTTCACATTTTAATTTAAGATTTTTTTATTAAGATTTGTTTTCTTTTAAAACTGCATTACATTTATAAATGAACAATATCTTATCAACATGTTGTCATTTAATTTTTTTTTTTCCTTTTAATCTAAATAAAACAAATATTTTCTATTAAAATTTAATATTAAAAAAATTAACTACTTAAAAACTTTATTATAATTATTAAAAAAAAATTCATAAATTTCATCAATATTTATATTAAAATAATATATTAAATATATTATATTAATTTGAATATATCTTTATTTAAATTTATTTAAATAATATATTAAATATATTTGGTTAAGTTGCATATAATCTTATTTAAATTTACATTTGAAAGTTACACAATTTTATTTATTTAATATACAATATCTACATGAATATTTAATGTTTATAATATTTTATTTATTAAAAATATTTATAATAATTTATTTTAAATAAATTAAAAATAATTTAATTACTTTTAAATAAATTTAAATTTGTTATATTATAATAACAATATAATTCTAAATTATATATATATATATATATAATTTAAAGGTTCTTACTCTAACACTCTTTTCAAATTATATAATTTTATAAAACAGTTTTTTATTATTATTATTATTAAATAATAAAAAACCATGTAACCACCTGAGATGAAAGCCATTTTTGTGTTAACCAGGCTCTTCGTATTTTCCCCAAAATGGTTGAGATTTTTATGACGATTAAGAAACAAGCATATAGACACTCGAAGTTCAAATTACCTCACTCCGACTTTAGTAAAGTTTAAAATGGTAACTCAATCTACTCATTCTGAATTTTATGTTAAAGTTTAACTTTCAGATCTTGATTATTACATAGTTGTGAACTGTATTAACATTGTATTAACATCAGTTAATATTAGTTTCTTTTCGTTCTCTTCTTTCAGTGTTTTCCATCTTTGCAATTTTAATTTGTTGCATGAGCGACAGCTTAAGATAGATTTGGATTTCTACAAAACTAGCCACTGGAGTGGACGGACAGTATATTTTTAGCTTATTAGATTATAGTTTCTATATAGTCTTAAAATCTCTTCATAGTCTTGTTCAGACTAGAGGTTCAACCCTTCTTATTTATTTATTTTTAAAGTTTAGAATGAAATTACGGGGCAGAGAGAGTAGCTCTAGTTTGTTTCTAATTCCTTTGGCACTAGCTTGCTTATTTGCTTTGGCCTGGTTCATTAATTGCAATGTACTCTGCTCTGCAATAGGTGAAGAGGAGGGTTTGCCATTGAAAAAGAAGATGGGACTAGAGCCCTTAGTTCTTAATTTTTCTTTTGAGTTAAGAGCCTGAAGTATTAAAGTCTCAGTTCTTAATTTTTCTTTAATAAACTGATCCCATGGATGTATTAAAGTACTTGTTTCTATTTGTTTTTGTTTTGGTTTTTATATTCAAGCACCATATCCATGTGAGAGATAAATTGAAAATGGTGTGTTAAGAATGTTTTCTTGGAAAGCATTTGGATATTTAGATATTATTATAATTATTGTTGCACTGTTTTTAAATAGTCATCTTAGGTTGATGAGTAGAGTAGGGTTTTCGTTTGGTGAAAAATTTAAGTAGTTAATTAAAAATAAAGTATAGATAATAGGTGAGATAAAAAATTAAGTAATGATTAGTAAAAAGTTTTGAGGGATAAAAAAATTAATCAAAAGTATTGAGAGAATGATTGTATGAGTAGTCATAGTATGTTAAAAAGTATAGTTTCATAGTGGTTAGGGATTATTATATTGAGGATTATAAGGGATAGGAGGTATAGTGTGTCTAGGGTTTCAATGGTTAATGATCTTGCTATGTTTGGGGTTCATAATGTGTTAAAGGATGATTGTGTTAAGAACTATAAGTATTAGGTAGTGTTGTGAGTATAGGGTTGGAATACTTATGTAGTGTAGTGGGAATATTTTAAAAGTGATTTAATTGTATCAAAATAAGACTCACCAATATAGTCAAGAGAAAGAAAAACTATTTGTTTTACTTTACAAATATGATTGTGTGTATTTTATCCAATCAATTAATTTTTTTTATAGTCTAGAATTTTTTTATTAAACTTTGTTTTCTTCTAAAATTGCATTACATTTACAAATAAATAATATCTTATCAATATGCTACAATTTAAATATTTACATTTTAATTTTTTTCCTTAAATTTAATAAAGTAAATATTTTTTTTATCTTATTAAAATTTAATATTATAAAAAGTGAATTTGAAAACTTTATTATAAGTATGAGGGGTTTCGGCAGTGCATTATATTGGATATCATTTAATCTATGACCATTTCCATGAGAGGTAGTCATCACTGACTAATTTTTCATGATTTTTGAATGGTCCACTTAGCACTCATTGCATCTTGGATATCATTTAATCTATGACCATTTCCATGAGAGGTAGTCGTCACTGACTAATTTTTCATGATTTTTGAATAGTCCACTTAGCACTCATTGCATCGGACTTAGCACTCATTGCATCAAGTGATGCTCACAGGGGTGAAGAAGTGGTATTGAAACTAGTGAAATGAATCACATAGCGTCAATCATCACTTCCGAGGCTTGCACCCGGTAAGCAGGACTTCCTGGGAGGTCACCCATCCCAGAACTCCTCTGGCTCAAACGCGCTTAACTATAGAGTTTTCCCCACAATCAGGCCCACTTAGCGTGCTACCCCATTTGCAAAACCTTAGCAAGTATTGTGCCTCATGAACCATTCGAGTAGAGATCCCTTTACTATTTGTATTTTAAGTATGAGGGGTTTCCGCAGTACATTATATTGGATATCATTTTTGGGATTCAACTATGTTAAGTCATTAATCTATGACCATTTTCATGAGAGGTAGTCGTAACTGACTAATTTCTCATGATTTTTTAATAGTCCACTTAGCACTCATTGCATCGGGAGATCCTTACAAACAAGGACCCGTAACGTCAAACAAGGACCTGTAACGTCATTATTTAGACCCGCGATGGATTATGAAATCCATCCTAAACACAAACGCTCCGTTTCCATGTATAAACTTTGTTTCACAAAACTGCGAAGGACTGTAAGGGTTCTTAAAAGAAAATTGACTCTTCAGCAGATTTGGAAAGCGGCTGCAGTCAAAAATTCTTCAATCATAAAATAGAAGGCGGCAAGAGTACAAAATTCTTCAAACATGTTTGGAAAGCCGCTGATGTGCACAGGACAGTTGAAATTAACATTTCAACACTCAGGTGTTTGTCAAAATCCCTGTGTGAGGAATGGCGCACAACCTAGTAAAAAGCTTCTTCGGATCTGTCCCGAAACGGAGGCGGAAGTTCCGTGCCAGCAATCGGTGGAATTCCCTGCACCTTTATTAGAAACTCGGCTTCCTTGAACGAAATTGGAATGTCTGAGACGAGCTTGGGGATAGATAACATGAAAGAAAGCGGAGAAGCATTTGAAGTGGAGAATACATATGTAGGTAAGCCGAGTTCAGCAGCCGCGTCGTACATAGTGGAGCAGAAAATTCAGTGATAAAAGCAGAGAAGGGCAGGGTAGAGTCAACAAGGAATCTGAGAGCACTTACAATCGATTCTTTCTATTTCTCGAGAAGCTTAGAAACGTGAGTTTCGAGCTTCATGTGTTGTGCGCCTTCTGTCTCCACTTTTGGCAACTGGACTCTGAGGATGTCGAGATCTGAGGATGTGATGCGCTCCGACTAAAGTGCCATGAGACGAGCGGAGAAAATCCATTTGCAGGTAATGAAGGTGATGGAGAGGCCATGCTGGTCCGCAAGGCGGATGGCGAGCTCGGCGAAGGGGATGAGATGGCCTAATCCCCCGCTCGGAAACATCGCGACACGAAGCTTTGCGCTTCCCATGGCAATCCAGTGTAGATCAGACACAGCGCTGAGGATTATTGTAATAAGGTCCTTGACCACTGAGCATAACGTGCTTGACTACTGAGAAGTTCTGAACAACACGGCAAAATTGACCGAGAAGTTTCATGGGAATGCTTTGTAATTTGCTCGGTTAGTTTTTTTTTTTTTTTCAGAAGAAAAAAACGCTGATTTATAATATTGTTATAAAACAGTACATGTACAACATGAGCTCAGCTGTGATAAAAAACAGCGAGACAACCATCATAAAGCCCGGAAGAGCATGCTCAAGAAAGTGGAGCAGAGAATATAGTAAGTGGGCTGCCACATAAGCTGGAGCAGATCGGCCCCATTGCTGATATACTTATATGCAAAACAGACTTGGAGATAAACATAGATGATAAGTTATCTCCAGAAATGAACAAGCGTTGTAAGAAAACAACATGAAATTGATCGAAAGAGCCTTCTGGTCCTGTAGGAAATTAAAACAGATTTCGTAATGAAGCAAAATGATATTGAGACGATATAATGAGACCCGGTAAGAATTGAAAAATCTGTATGGTCATTCTATTCCATCTGAAGGCTGTTTGTCACGGTCGCTAGTAGAAAACTATCACGCTCGCCTGACACCAGTGATAAAGACAGCGCTCGTTTGAGAAATGTTTACACGCTCGCTTGATGTAAATTTCACGCTCGCCTGTAATGGGAGAAAAGCAAAAACTCTTGCCAGAAGTACTAAAATAACTGGTCCACCTGTAGAATAGAAGCATCGAACGCCTGTAGAGTAGATAATACCAGGCTCGCCTGTAGAGTAGATAAGATCAGCACGTCTATTAAAAGCCAAAACACAGTCGCTTGTTGTGGCCAGTTGGGGCAATCCGAGCCTTGGAACGAAAAGGAAATGGCCATAGTACTAAAAATTGAAGACCCTGTCTCGCCCAGCATAATGGTAAATCAAGAAAACTATCCAAATATACTGGATCATTTCTTTATCTAATCAAACTGGAAGGAAAGGCAAGGACCAGGCGTTTGTGAAAAACTGTGTATGGCAGGCCTTCGATACCCTTATGGTACAGACCCGCTACTGTATGAACTTACCCTGCAAAAAGACAGAAAATATGACAAAAACTGTGTAGCAAAAATGGCTGAGATGATATAAAACTGAGCAGCAACAGTCAGCCCGGATGATCATCTGATTGAGACCCTTTGAGAGAAAACCATATTATGGTATAGGGATGGTAGTTTGCCAGTGAATTTGACCGTCTCTGAAAAGCACAACATGCATCAGTCCAAACTCTGATCCTAAACCTTTTCTGGACAAACCATCTGCCCTAGTATTGCTTTCCCTGAAAATGTGCATAATAGGCGGACAATTGAGAGACTCCCATAGATTTTGGGTCCTATGTAGCCAGCCCAAAAGATCAGGCCTCTGCATATTCATAGTCCTTGTGACCCATCCAATTACCACCTGAGAATCCCCGTATATATGGACCTCCTGTAACTGTAGCAGAACAGCCAAGCGTAGACCACCCCACAGAGCAACTAATTCCGCCTTGTTGTTGGTCCCCGTACCTGCATTCCAATGAATGTGAATCCTTTCCCGCTGGGATAATTTAATCCAGGCACCACACCCCATTTGACCTTCAGCGCATGCACCATCGAAAAAGATCGCCGGTATTTGTATATCATGAGGTCTATTGCGGATTGAGCAATCTATTATAGGATCTCTTGACTGTGGACGATCTTCCAGCCATCCCAGGATAAAAGAATACACTTGATGTATCCGAAAAGGCATGTCATCGAATATTAATCTGTTTCTCCCCCGCCACACTTCCCATATGAAGAAGAAAGGCAGAGATTTAAACTTGCCTTTCAGGCCGTCCCAGTCCTTGGCAGCATTCATAAAATCAGAAGGAGCCCACAATGGGCCCATGATGTGTATTGAGAAAAGACGCCATAGCTGCATAATAATTGGACAGTTGAAGAAGAGATGCTCAACAGATTCAAGGTCCTGACAACAAATGTTACACCTAAAAGGCCCCATGAAACCCCGCTTACACAAATTATCCCCCGTTAGAATCCTTCCTTGCCATACTAGCCACCCAAATAATACTATTTTACTAGGGATTCTCCTCTTCCAGAATATGAAAAAAGACTCCGACAGCTGATCCCTGTATGTGGCCAAATTAAGATCATTATAAGTCTCCTTGACTACTGGGGCGCCATCTTTTGTGTTACCGGCCCATACAATCAAATCCCCACCATTTGCCCACCTGAAACCCGCTGCCCGAAATGCGTCCTTGATCCACTCCCATTCCGCCGAAACATACTCCGGCAGGCCGATTTGTTGCGCAGACTTAAACTCAGGTGAGTCAAACGACCATTGCCTTATAGTTTGTGAGATGAAATTTATGCCTCTATGAGCCAAGCAGTGAATCAGCAGTCGAGATGGGGTAACACCAATGGGCAGCCCTATAATGTTGATATAAGTAATCGGGATGTCTCCCCCATCCCGAAACTGCCACGCCAATCTAGCCGCAACGTGGCCACTTATAACCTGAAAACTTCTCCAGATCTCCGATCTATGTCTAGTGTAGGGAAAATCAGAGGCTAGCAGTTGTTTCAAAAGATCCCCTCGAATGTATTTACATTTTATTACCTCCTCCCAAATACCGGAGCCCCGTACAGCCTTCCAGAAGGATTTAATGAGCAGGGCTTTGTTGAATATCCGGGAATTGAGGATTCCCCATCCATCATGTTGTTTTAGTCTGCACAGCCTGGACATTTTGCAAAGATGGATCTTGTGCGGCATGTTGGCACCCCCCCCAAATGAATTTCGCCATGATGCTATTCAAACACTTGATAACACCATCAGGAATATAAAATAAATGGGCCCAATATACAAGCGTCTGAGATAAGACCGCTTGAGTAAGAATGACTCTCCTGCCCAGGGAAAGCCACCTGTGCGTCCAGCCAAAAATCTTCCGCCTGAATTTGTCCAACATCCACTGCCAATCTCTGTTCTTATACCCACAGGGCTTAATTCTGAAACCAAGATATGTAAAACCATCGGTAGCCACCTTAATCTCCATCTCCGAGAACTCTGCTATGAATTCGAGCTCCAATCTGTCACCACTACCATACAAAATAAATGATTTAGCCTTGTTTATTGTTAGACCAGTAGCAGCCGCAAAGCGCTTGAACATAAGATGAATGAAGAACCAATGGTTCCTCTTCACATATCCAAACAGCAGAAGGTCGTCGACGAATAAGGAATGTGTGACAGAAACTTCATTGGAGAACGAGAACCCCTCAATACACCCCCGACGCTCAGCACTGTGCATAATACCAGAAAAGCTGTCCATGACCAGAATAAATATCAGTGGGGAGAGGGCACAGCCCTGCCGCAAGCCCCGTTCTGCCCCGAAGAAATCTGTGGGTATGCCATTTATAATGATTGCATATCGCACTGAAGAAATGCATGTCATTATCCATCTTATAGAGTTTATGGATAACCCGATCTTCATAAGAACCAATCGTATATATGACCAGGCAATTGAATCGTATGCCTTATGAAGATCAACTTTCATCAATATGGCATTCCTCTTCTCTGTGTGAGCAGAATGCATAACCTCCTGTGCAATTGCCACCGCTTCATGAATGGAGCGTCCTTTTAGGAAGCCAAACTGTTCTCTTGAAATGTGATCATTCAATATACCTTTCAGGCGCTCAGCTATAATCTTGGATGTAACTTTGTATAGGATGTTACAAAGGGCAATCGGTCTATAGTCCGCGAAAGACTGAGCGTCGTCCACCTTTGGAATTAGGACTATAAAGGTAGAATTTAAGCTTGCAGGCATCGCCCCACTCCGTCTAATATGCTCAACGACCTGTGTAAGTTCTGCTCCCATCAGTTCAAAGAAATGAATAAAGAACTCCGAGGGCCACCCATCAGGCCCCGGGCTCTTATCCGAGGCGAATGCTTTGAGGGTTTTCAATACCTCAATCTCTGTGATTTGGTTGTCAATAGCCGAAATAGCCTCCGCATCCATAGCTCTTTGGACATGTTCCAGTAGCCATATCTGGGCCGCATTATCGATGCCTTCATGTGTCGAGTAGAAAACAGAGAAATGTTCGAGAGCCGCATCCTGGATCTCCTGTGTAGAGTATGCCATAGAACCATCCCCCCTTTTAATGCTCCAGATAGTATTCCTGTTCCGCCTGCCATTTGCAAATTTATGGAAATATTTTGTGTTCCTGTCTCCTTCAGCCAACCATGAAATACGACTCTTCAATTTCCAGGAAATTTCCTCAATTCTAAGAATCTCCCTTTTCCTAACCCCCAGATCAATCAGCGCTTGTAATGTATTCTGATCTGGACACTGTATTGTGAAAGAGGAAATTATCCTCTCCATCTGAACTTGTATATCCTTAAATTCCTGCCTGTGTTTTTGCTTCTTTTCACGATCCCATGACTTAGATGCCGCCTTAACTTTCTGGAGTCTGTGGTGAAAAAAATCCCATACATCATAGAAAGATTCATCGTAATTCGCCCTCCAGATGCCGCCCACCAAATCCGTGTATGCTTCATCCTCTAACCACACTCTATTAAACTTAAAAGGGCGCCTTCCAACCGCCAAATTATCGAACCATGAGAATGAAATTGGTAGGTGATCTGAAATATCGGATGCGATTATCAGTGATCTACCATTCTGAAAGATATCCAGCACCTGCTCTTGCACTAACACCCGGTCCAGCCTCTTGCCTATAAAATTAGCCCCCTCTCGTTTATTAGTCCATGTTGGCGCCAAAGGTACTGGTCTAATGTCCTTCAAACCATGTGAGAAGAACATGTCATTTAGAAAACCAGCCAGAGGGTCCATGCGGGCGCCATTGCCCCAGATCTCATCAATGTTAAGAGATAAGTTGAAATCACCCATGACAATCAGGTTCTGCAGGGATAAAATACCAGATGACTGCATTCGTCTCCAGAAAGACAATCTGTTAGCATATGGAGCGTATATATTAATTATGTTGAGATTACCAGCCAGACCTCTGAGGCTTCCATTTAGAAGCATGCCACCAAAAAAACTATATGGCTTGAATGTAGCCCTACTAGGATTCCATAAAGCCACCAACCCTCCGGATCGACCGATTGAACTTATCGCCGCAGCCTGCCATCCGCTTCTCATGTTCAGAAACATATTAATAGCCTTTGTCCGATTGGACATTGTCTCTTGACCCAAAAAAACTATAGGGTTCCTGTCGTTCAGAAGTTCTTTTAGGCAATTGCTTTTAGGGGCGTCACCCAAACCCCTCATATTCAGAGATATGATGTGGTTCATGATAGTGATCTCCTTGGGCGGCATGCTCTAAGCGCCCCAGGTTGGCCATCGGGCCCATCATAACCTGCAATTGGAACATCTGATAAACCCTTCTCGTCATCCGAAAACAGTGAAACAGCCTTGAATTTCCCTTTGTTCATCTTACAGACCGCCTTTGCCTTCTTCTTAAGCGAGCTGATAGCAGTCGACAGCCCTGAAGAGTTTTTTCTTGGGCTAGGAATGGGCCTGTCGAACACCGTTAAGGCAGCCAAATCTAGATTAGAATTCCCTAACAGTGATTCTATATCACTGCCGATCGAGTTTCTAGGAGACTCTGATAGATAAATGGGCCCCGACTTTTCTGGGTAGTTTTGAGGTGAGCCCTTTCTATTACCACCGGCCAACCTATCATCTGCCATTAAACCTTCGGAAGAGGAATCCCCCCCAATTAAAGACGGCTTATACATATGTAGGTCATTCTCCGGAGAGTTCGGGTCCCCAGTGTGAGGGCTGGAAAACAGCTGACAAATGGAAAAATTATGTTCAAGTGAGTTGTCTAGTTACATGCCTTAAATAATGTATTTTTCTAAGTTTAATTGATATCTGCAGCATTGTATTGGCATTGTATTTCTGCTCTAGTTTAAAGATACCTCTAGATATTAAATATTACGTATAATTTTGGAGACCCCTGGCTGAGAATCAAGTGGGCCCATTTCACCCAACAATTTTTTAATTGCTAAATAACAGTTCTGACCCCTGCCTGAGAAGTAACAGTTGAGAGGATAGAGCTCTGAAACATCGCAAGTGTTGGGGAGCAATTCTGGAAGTCTTTGCTTTGCTGGACAACTGCTTGTTCTTCAACTGCACAAAATTAATTAGGGAAGACAGGATTAGATTATGCCGAGTTCCTAAACTTACCCATGTTTTTAAACGAGGGTCCCTATTCCCAACCAATTCAAGGATTGAAATGTTAGCAAGTATGGCGTTCTGTGAAGTTAACGTAAGGTTTTTTTTGTTCTCTGCTTCGTGGAGTTTGACTTTTCAAACAAACCCCTGAATTTTTTTTCCAAAATTTATAATGCTTGCTTGTAGATCTTAATTGAAATACATAACTTGTATTTAGGTGACTCATCCCACGGATATACCTTCATATTTATATCCTTGCATTTAAATAATAGGTGGGATGAAAAACTTAGCAATAATTATTAGTGAAAAGTATTAGCTGGGATTAATAACTAAATAAAGGTTATTTAAGTATTGAAAATGGGAGTAAATAAATGGGTGAAAAATTTATGGTTTTTTCTATGTGAAAATACCAATAAGGAAAACGATTAAGGTTAATTAAATGATTTGAAGTAGAGATATTCGTGATAGATTCCACTAAGCATGATAACTTATGTATAAGAATTTAATTTTAATTGTTATTTTAATATTATTTAATTTACAACATTATAGTATGATATTTTATTTGGCATGATTGTTTTTTAATTATTTTTTTGGGTTTAATTTAGTTTTCTGGTCTCCATTCTATTTAACAAGTCTTTTCCAACACCACCTTTTCACACTAATTAATTATCCATGCAATTATCATTATCATTGGGGACTAGTAGTGAATCTTGCCATATAATACCAGCAAAAGGTATCACCTTTGGTTTCTCGGTTAATACCTCGCTTTTGCCTTGGTCTTTGTCAATGGCCTCACTCCTTGGTGGGGTCTATGTATTTTCTTTTTCTTAGGTGCCAATCTTCCATCCTTTGCCCTTTGACTTTCTTTTTTGGGTGTTCCCTCCATTTGTTCCCTTTGGAATTTATGAATCTATTGACTTTCTTGCAGAGAAAAGAGTGTGTTTTTGTAGAAAATTCATGAAGTACTTCGACACATTTTCCTTGTCCATTTTCTCTAAATTGGGCATGGTAACATCCCCATCCACACGCTCGGGGTATTACTATCTCTGCAAACTTGAGCTCTAATTTTTTTGCTTAAATTCAAATCTTACAATCTATGTCATACATGTCTAATACATTCTATCATGCAATGCAACATACACATAGCTATGAAAGTATAATAAACATATATAAACTCATTAACCATGAACAACATGTGTAAATACATGAAATCAAATTGCGGAAAACGTAGACATAATAAGAAACACTTGTAGACATAATAAGAAGAGGTGACTTGTGGTGTTGCTACAGGAAGTTGCTAAAGGATGTCTTGTAATTGCTACAGGATGTCCTGTAACTGCTACAGGATGTCTTGAAGTGCTACATGAAATAGGCCGAGAGGGTTTTAAGGATGAAAAAGGTGCAAGGAAGGTGTGGAAAGGTGAGAGAAGATGGAAAGAGGTGAGGTAGAGGTGACCAACACCTCTAGCCAAACTCAAAACCCTTGGGAGGTCTGTTTTTCACTTGGAAGGCTGCTCACAGTGGTGGTGACGGTGGTTTCACAAAACAAGGTTTTGATGATAGATTTGGAGGTTGGAGAGAAGAAGGATGACTGTGATGAAAAGGGTCATTTCCCTGTAGCTATAGACAACCCTGCAATCACTACACACATTCATGCATTGATTATTGACAAACTACCATGTTAAAAATTATAAAATATGAGTTGAATAGAAAGCCCTACTTGACCTATGCTAAAATCTAATCTAAACACAAATCCAACTCCTAACTTACAGTAAGCATATTATGAGCATGATAATAACACTATCGAACTTTCCAAGAAATCATAAACAAACTAATTTTTGTCTGTGGTTGGAGATCCTTCTTCTCAAGCTCCTATGAGAGAGGTGAGAAGAAGAGGATACAAGCACAATTTTGATGGATTCTTGATGTTACTACAATGCAAAGAGACTAAACAAAATGTCGAAACATAAAGAGAGAATATAAATACATGAGGGACTTAGCCAATGGATTTTGCCATAACCCCAAAAGCATCAACCCTCTGAGACTAAATCATTGATGGAACAAACAACTTCTCATTATCATTGCATAAAAAGGTCTAGTACATCATATGACAGTAAAAAATAGCACTAAATCAGAGGTGAAGAGATAGTGAGGGGAATACGCTCTAAGGTTACTATGACCATTTTCCATCAAGTAAATGAGCGGAAATTTGTTGTTTTCATTTACATCAACAAAGCGATTATGGAGTGGGGAATTACTCGGATCTACCATATCCATATTCCTAGGTTTGTAGAAATTTATGCTTGTATTTTCTTTGTTTTCATAATTTAGTACATGGTTTTCAATGTCTATTAGATATACCTCTTCCTTCCCCTTTTTAATGGGAAATTTAGCACTTATGTAGCTATGATATTTGAATTGCATTATTCTTTAAGTTTTATATTGATATGAATTCCCCCATTTACTTTATGCCATAGGTTTAAAACTTTAATTAGTTCCTTACAAAATGCCAAAGTCATTGGACCCAATGTCGGTGTATGGTGAACCATATGAGGGAACTTAATAGATTGAGGGTGAACTACAAGTTATGTTGGATTGGAATGTCAAGTGGAATCAACCACTTGAAATACCAATTTGCCAAAATATCGGGGCTTGAAGTGGATATTTTCCAAGCATTTGGCCCCAAAATTGTCCATATTGGAAATCAATCTTTTCTTGATATGATTGGGAATAGGGATTGGGAGGAATAAATGAGGCTCAAGATTGCAAATAAAAGCACAAGATTTTGAGGGGCACGGAAACCCAATCATCAGACACACCTTCCACAATGCTTAGCCGCTCAACATCCTTACCTTTTATTGTGTTGAGGTTAGTGCTTGGGGGGACAAATTTCTATTTAGTCAATAACTAAAACAAGGGAGAAGGAGGCCATCAAGATTGTGGCTAGATGTTTTATATGGAGTGGCATTCCTTTTAACATTTCCAAGAATAACCCTTTCTACCATTCCATGTTTGAATACACTACTTAGGCCAATGGTACAAGGGACCTTCCTCTAATGACTTGAGAGGGCCCCTCGTTTGAGGGGAAATGATTGATTGCACAAAGAGATTGGCTAGGTTTAAGAAATCATGAGAGATCACCAGATGCACTATTATGTCAAATGGTTGAAATATGGGAAGGTTATGCCCATTCTAAGTTTTTTGGTTAATTATTCTAGGGGGACAATGTTTATCAAATTCGTTGATGCATTGATCCAAATTTGTGCAGGAATGAAATGAAATATAGATTTAAATAGAAACACAGAGCTGCAATGAAAACTGAACTTTTATTGATTAATACAAATATTGAAAACTGTTTACATGCAAAATGAAAATAAACTAGCTCGGGTTATGGTAGGTTATCTTTGAGAAGAGATGTGACAACTACATGCCTCTGAACTATGTTACAATGAGGCTTAAAGGCATTTTTATCATAAAGAAGTGTGAAACCCTAACCCCAAGAGATGAAGCACCAAAGGTTTTGGGCTCCATTGGAGTAAGTTGGACCGCCAACTTCTCGGGGTTGTAACTTTGGAATATAATCTCTGTTTGGCTATCATAATACCTTGTTCCGAAGATCTCCACAAGAAGGCAAAAAGAAAAAATTGTGAAACAAATTCTGACACTTTTTTGATTTCTCTGTTTTCCCTAAAAATGTCCTTTTAGACCTCAAAATTGCTTTGGAAGTTTAAGACCTGAAAAAACTGCCAAAAATAGAAAACTATGCTACATTCAAGAAACTGAAAGAAATAGTGTTGGGGATCCAATAGGTGGCTGGCCACCATTATCCACCTGAATCAGCGCCCCCCTCCCCCCCTTAAGAAGCAATGGGAGTGCCTCCATGAGATGGGGAAACTTCTGTTGAACTTGGTCCCTGGTGCGAAAATTTCCTGGTGCAGGAGTTGGCTAGATTTGAATACTCGATACAGTTGGATCCTTTGTTTGCAAGTGTTCTTGATCTATGTATCCATGATCTGATCAGCTGTGGCATGTTCAATGTAGTTTGGGTTGAACTTTGTTGGTGTCAGCTACTCAACAATGTTTGATGTGTCCAACAATGGTGGAAAGTATGGTCGAAGGTGGTCCACATTGAATATGGGGTGCAAGCCAAGGAATGGGGGGATAATGAGCTTGAAAGAATTATCTCACATAGCCTTAGTGATGGTGTAAGGCTCGTATCAGCATGTTCAAAACCTTCGATGGGATCTGGCAAGGCGTTCTTTCTGCAGATGTAACCAAACTTTGTCGCCCACCTGAAACTTATGTGGCACTCAATGATGATCATGTCATTGTTTGTACTTTGCATTGGCTTTATCCAAGATGTCATGAATCTGTTGGCGGATGTGTTGAATGCACTCAATAAACCTAGTGGCTTTATCAATTTCAGACTGAACATGGGAAAATTCTTCTTGTGTAGTTGCAAAAGGCAGTGCAACATCAAGGGGACATAATGGTTGAAATCATAGACACATTTGAAAGGTGTTGTGGCTAGTCAAGCTATGGAGAGCTTTGCTATATTTTTTTTGCTCATAGGGAAGACTCTCATTCCATGTTCGTGAATGCTTAGAGTTGTACATGCATAGTATGTGCACAATCATCCTGTTAACGACCTCTGTCTGACCATCAGTCTAGGGGCGGAATGTAGTCGACTTGGTGAGCTTGGTGTCCAACAATGAATAGAGGCTCGAAAAATGTGCTTAGGAACCTGCAATCCCGATCTGATAGAATGGTATATGGGACCCCGAAATGTACCCATACTCATTCAAAGAAGATTTTGGTAGTGGCTTATAGTGTGATTCTCTTCTTGCAGGCAACCAATATGGCCATATTAGAAAATTTGTCACTAAATACAAATACACAGTCGTTACCATGCTTGGTAGAAGGAAGGCCAAACATATAGTCCATGGAGATGGATTCCCAAGGCCGATTACGAGTAGGAAGAGGAGCATATAGGTATTGATTCATAATAGTTGGTTTGGCGATGACACATCTAGTGCATGATCTGACATATTTTCCAACATCTTGTTGGATATTTGGCCAATAAGAATACTTCTCCAACATCAGCATTGGCTTTTCTACTCCAAAGTGTCCTACGACCTGACTATAGTGTGCCTCCAAAATTATCTTGGCACACTCACCTGAAGGAACACAGAGGTGTTCTAGGTGGCATTACAATGCGTGTTGGAGGTGGAAGTATGAAGCTTTCTTGCCCTCTATCGACATCTAGTATCTAGTGGAAAATTTTGGATCATTTTTGTAAAGCTGCGACCATCCAGAATCTCATGCCCATGAGAGTCAAGGACAATGGTTAGTGCCACAACTAGTTTTCAACATTATTGGTGTTGCTCTTCTTGTACGTAATGTTCAGATGAAGTTGTTGCGTGTATGTGGACCATTTTTTATGGCGGTCATTCTACAACTTCCCTTGTGTCTGTATAAACTAAAGAGGCCGATGATCTGTGTGGATGATCGTCTCCTTCCCTAGAATGTAATGTTACTAGTGTTTGCAAACTTGCACGATGGAACACATCTCTTTATCATAGGTCAATATATCAGAATTGTATCAAAGAGTGTCTCACATTTGTCTCAATTTCAAATGGTTATTGTAGGGCTGGTAATGTGAGTACTGGTGCAGAGCAAAGGTGGTGTTTCAGCTCAACAAACACCTTCTATTGGAACTCAGACCAGAAAAAGTTTACTTTTTGTCCGCCCTTAGTAATTTGAATTAAAGGGAAAATGATATGAGAAAATCCCAACATGAACCTTCGATAGAAATTAGCAAGGCCAAAAAGCTGCAAAGCTCTGTTAGAGTGGTCGGGGCTGGTAAATCTCGAATAACTTGGGTCTTAGCCAGATCCACATGCACGCTTTTCTCATCAATGATGTAACCTAGTATTGGACTTAGTTCATGCCAAAGGTGCATTACTCCAAGTTGGCACATAGTTTGTGTTGATGCAAGGTTTGCAAGACCTGTTAAATGTGTTGCAAGTGCTCTTCCCAAATCTTACTGAAGATGAGGATGTTTTCCATATATACAACCAAGAACGAGTTGGTGAAGGGCTGCAAGATGTCATCCATCAGCCTCATGAAAGTTGCAGGCGCATTTTCCACCCACTCAAAAAATCCCTCCTTAGATTTGAAGGCAGTCTTCCATACATCTGTGGTTCTATTGGAACCTAGTGATAACCAGACTTCAACTCAATCTTGGTGAAGTCACAATCAAGAAGGTCATAAATCTGAGGATTGTATACCTATTCGTGACGGTGATTTTATTTAGTTGTCGATAATCAATGCAAAGTCTCCATGTCCCATCCTTCTTCTGCACGAGTACAATTGGGCTCCCTCAAGATGAGGAACCTGGTCAGATGTGTCCTTTTTGTAGCAACTACTAGATTTGATGCTTTATTTCTTCTTTTTCCAGAAGAGAGCAATGGTATATCAGCCCATTGGGTAGAGGTGCTTTGGGAGTCAGATCAATTGAATGCTTGAACTGGCAGTGCAAAGGTACTCCTGTGGGTGAGGAGAAGTTGTCCTTGTATTCTTCCACAACTTGATCCACCTTCTTCTGTTGCGAGGAGGTATTCTTCCTGAGTTCCATGGATGTGGCCACGATGTTCCCCTTACTTTGAGAGCGAATTAGAAAGAAAACAAATTTCCAGTCTGGGAGATGATATCACTGCATTGCTTAGCAGATATCAAAGAAATAGCGGTAGGTGGGGCTACCTCCGGTATCATGTATAGATTACTACCCAAAGTAATAATAACAGTGCGAGGCCTGCACTCAAACACAACATGACGCTTCCACAGGTATGGTTGGCTTAATAATACATCACAAACTTCAAGGGGGGAAACATCACACATTACCTCATCCGTGAAAAGCTTGATGCTATATGGCAAGAAACATTGCTGGCTGACATGGAGAACTTGCCCTTGGTGGAGCCATCTGATGGTGTATGGCTGTGGGTGTGATATCGTCGGTAGGCCCACCGGCTTTATGAACTCAACTGAGATGAGGCTCTTTTGGCTCTCATTGTCGACAATGAACTGCAATGAAGAATCCTTCACCCACATCTGTGAGTGGAAGAGACACTCCCCCTCCTCTGCATCTTCGGGCTCAATCTTCTCGACGTTAGTGGTGGCAAAGGTGGTGTTGGGCTCTGCATTGATTATCTGCTTCCCCTTGTGTGTCCCCTTTTCAGGTTTCAACTCAGAGCCGAAACATGCATCTAACTCTGAAGCTTTTATTATGGCCACTAGAAATTTCTTAGCGCGACACTCATTTGTGTTGTGAGTGGGGCTCTTGTGGAACTCACCATTTTCCTGTGTGCTTCTTCATCTCCGTGGTGCTATTCTTTACTTTTGGCTTGGAGGGGTTGTCTTGGGTTACCTCACCTTGGCTTTGTCCTTTCTTCGGCGATTTGGAGGTTCCTTTTACCTGCTTCGAATTCATAGATCCAAAGTCTCGCTTCTTCTATTTGAAATTTTTCTCGATCTTCACAACGTATTGGTACGTGGCACCAAGCGAGGAGATGTCCAAGAACTCCATCTCTACCTACATGTATTTGTGCATACAGCTGTGGTACTTGAGTACCAGATGTCGCTCAAAATCATTGATACCGAACTTCGTACGAAAGGTACGAAAAATATTTGTGAACTCTAGCACATCTTGGTCCCTTCTCTGCCGCAATGTGGTCCATTCTATGTACCTATCTTCCCAGATCTCGACATGGTAATATTGTTCCTTGACAGCGTCTCATAAAGAATTCCAAGTGGGTGTGACTGAAAATATTGAGGGTTCCTTCTCGTACCTCTGCTCACAGCAGGTTTCCCACTAGTCCTTGACGTGGGGGGTGGCTTTAAAAAGTGAAAAAGTAATCTTTTCCCTATTGGATAAATTATGGACCGAAAAATATCCTTCCAACAACTTTAACCATTTATCTACGGCATTTGCATCTATTTGGCCTTCAAATATAGGAATGTCAAAGTTAACTTGTACGTTAAAGGGGGTGGCGCCTCTGAAGTGCCTACTGGATGAATATGCCTTGCCCACTGATACCCACCAAAGAATGTGGGAAAAGTTATCCATCATCTTGTTCCTTTTTCATTCGAGGGCCTCTTTGAGCAACATTTTGAAATGATTTCTTATTCCCTAATCTTTATTTTCTTTCGCCATGGGAGGACATCGAGGTCGGCAAGGCCTATCTTGCAAGGGTTTAACCAGTTCAAGTCCTAACTCTTTATACCCCAACCTCGTTGGGGACATGTACAAAAAAAAGAGAGAAAGAGCATATTACTTTCATACCACTAATCCAGATTTATGTAAGAAAGAAATAAAATACAGTTTTAAACAAAAACATAGAGCTACAATGAAAATTGAACCTCAATTAATTAATACAAATACTGAAAACTGTTTACATGCAAAATGGAAATAAACTAGTTCAAGCGATGGTAGCTTATCTCTAAGAAGAGATGTGATGGCTACATTCCTATGAACTATGTTACAATGAGGCTCAAAGGCCTTTTTATCATAAAGAATTTTGAAACCCCAACCCTAGGATATGAAGCGCTAAAGGCTTTGGTCCCTGTTGGGGTAAGTTGGATTGCCAAATTCTCGGGTTCGTAACTTTGGCATACGATCTTCGTTTGGATATCATAATACCTCGTTTCGAAGATATCCATGAGGAGACAAAAAAATAATTTGTGAGACAAAATTGACACTTTTCTTGTTTCTCTGTTTTTCCAAAAAACGTCTTTTTGGACCTCAAAATGGCTTCGGAAGTTAAGGACCAGAAAAAAGCTGCAAGAAATAGGAAATTGTGCTACAATTAATGAAACTAAAAGAAACAGTGTCAGGGTTCCAAGTGGAATAGGCGGGTAGCCACCAATATCCACCTGGATCATGCATATGTGTATGTTAAAGATGTAGAAGTGACTTGTTGGGTGGCTTCATTGAGGAGATAAGTTCGTAGTATAATTTCTAAAAAATTATGGACAAAAGGTATATATAATCATACATATGTTATTAGACTCATCAGATAGCTCACAGGAAATAAAGAGTTGATTAGTCATGCAATCACGTGTTTCACCACTAGCTTCATTTCTCTCTAATCTCTCCATAATTCTATGTTGGAGTTGTAGATGATGTTCTTTTAGATGACTGGAATGCTTGTGACTATAGCACTAAAGTGGGTTGAGGGGGTTGTAGCCCAACATGTGAGGAATAATCAAAGTTTTTTGGTAGGAGTTTAGAATTTGTGTGCTATTAGTGAACCTTTGGTAAAGGTTCTTCGCTTGGTTGATGTTGACAAGTGTATAATGGGATACTTGTATGATGCCATGGATAAGGCCAAGGAAACTATCCATTGCTACTGTCGCTGCACAAACTAGCAGACCCTGTAAAGTGGCAAGAGCTAGAGGGCACAAAAACACTTGGGACAGAGGCCCACTGTCACGATAGCCCAAGTTCCCTATGCGAATATTTTGTCAAACTCAGGAATCCTATTGCAGCAACTGATGGAAAGTCTTCTATTCGTTATTTACTTCACAATTTTTTTACTATGTTCTACAAGTAAATATCGAAATCCATCGATTATAGCCTACAAAATTAATTTGCTGAAGAAATACAGGTGCGGAAACAAGCCTGAACACACATAGATCACACAACCATTCGACACAATTGTTTTTGGACTAATGTCCCCAGAAAAACCCAATGCGGGAAAACTCGTGTAGTAGATCTGAGGGTTTATGTTATTATGCAGTAAATTCTGAGTAAAAATCTATGATTGACGAGACTCAAATCATACATAGAAACTGACAGAAGAGATCTCGTGAGACAAACCTCACTCCTCCATGGGAAACTGGCACTGATCTGCACCAAGGTTGGACTGCCCTGCGCTGCCTCTGCATAGTGAGTGCATCACCCATGCTGGCTCTGTCCTGTAAGTACGACTACCCTTCAGCCTCTATGTTGGTCTCACTGCTGGCTGGAAACTGAAGCCTACTGCTGCTCTGGAAAATATCTTCGGGATCTGACTCTAGCTCTGCATTGTCTCCTCAACAGGAAAACTTCAGGATCTGACTCTAGCTCTGCGCAGTGACTGTGTAAGCACTGCGTCACTGGCTTTGTGTTGAAGTTGTGGCTCCCTCTGTCTCTGCTGATGTGTACTCTCCGACTCAGGAAATCTTCCAACCGGATCTACTGCCCCTCACTGTAGTCAAGAATCACTTAGATATGATTTTCTTCTGAGCACTACTTCGTCAGAAAAATTCTTTCTCTAGACCCTCTGTGTCTCCAAATTGTAATTTCTAGATGACCCTTCAAGTCATTCTTATAATCTTCTCGTTCAGACTTCAACGACCCAAATTGGATCTCTGATCAATGGCTAAAATTAATTTTTAACCTGATCCATGTATTCTAGATCATTCTCATTCATATTCTATTAATACAATTTAATTATTTTATTTTCCTAAGTTTAGACTTAGGGTCCCTTTAAAAATAATTATTTATTTCTATAGAATACAATCCGAGTGGAATTTCACCAAACGATTTCTGGGTTATCTGAAATACATGTGTTTAAACCTCTCCACAAAATTTGAGACTTAGAGCACATCCGATGCTACCCAAAATCAACACTCCCTCTTAGTGAGGAATGTGCTCTAACAATATGCCATGTTGCATATTGTTTTGACCCTGAAGCATCTCCCTTTAAGCTGTTGATGTCTGACACTGTTGCCCATCAATTCTATGCAAATGTTGCATCTGTACTGCTGCTGTAACTACAACTACAATACTGCATTTGTACTGGAAATCCCTCTGAATTCTGCATTTGTGCTGTTGCTGACTCTGCTACTACCAACTGCTACTGCACTGCAACACATTTGCTTTCTGCAATTGAAAAACATCCAAAATTAGACATGTATACTGCATCTCGGTGATGAAGATCTGACTATTGCTAGCCTTTGCGCTGCCTCTCTGAAGTTGTTGCGCTATTGCTACTCTACACTGTGCCCCTCTGCACTGCTAACCACTACGCTATCACTTCAACACTCCTCTGCACCAATTGGCACTAGTCCATCCTGCTACCATTATTTTGGGATCCCGTAGCAAGGTGATGATTCGAGACGTGGACTCCTCAAGGATCCTACGGATGCCCATCTTGTAGATCTCTGGGTCTACAACTCCAAATCAGCCCACCTCCCTCCTAGAGGTATATGAGCAATCATAGAAAACTCCTACTCCTCTATCTTTGCTGCTCCGGCTTGAGGATCATGCTTCTCATCCTTGTCCTTCTTTCTGAGAGGACACTATGTGGCGTAATGTCCCATCTCGCCACACTGGAAGCATTTGATGTTTGAAAGATCCTTCTTTCTCCTGCGTTGCTCTTGTTTTCCCTTTGATGCAAGGGCTGCATTCTCATCCTCCTCCTTCTTCACCTTCGAACCACTGCTACTTCTGCTCTCAAGTTGACACTTGAGTAAATAACTTCTCATCTCCTCTTGCTGAAGATGCCCACATCGATTCCCAGCTAGACAAATTCTCTCTGTCGAGGATGCTCTAGACAATGACTTGATAGTCTTCGGGGATGGAATTTAAGGCAAGTCTAACCATCTCTGTGGCCTAAGGAGTTGCTCCCACAGCTGCCAACTGATCTCGGTTTTCTTGAAATCTAGACAAGAATATATCAATGCATTCTCCTTTCTGCATCCTGGTGGTCCGCATTTTCTCCTCCAAAAACATCTTCATTTGCTCGAAAGATCCCTGATATAGCGTTGGCAACGCATCCCACATCTCCTTGGTTGTTCCTTTGGCTGAGATGTGTGAAACAATGTGATCCTTCACTCTGTCGACGATCAACTGCTTGGCCTTTGCCATATTCTTCTTGAAGGCCCTTAATGGTGCTGCATCCACCGGTTCAGCCTGAGCACTTTTGATAAAGCGCTTAAGGTCATGCTCATCTAGAAGGAAGGAGACCCTTCCCTTCTAGATTACATAGTTGGAGGCACCCTCCAACCGGTCCTGGTCACGCAACCCACTGGCTTCCATCTCACCCAAACGATGTTGATCTGCTGCCTCTCACCCTCTAGGCAGGTGTCTTTACGCACTCCTGATGGAGCAAGCCACAAAAAAAGAGCTGCTATTGCATGGGGAATCTGAGTTTCTTGGGCAAGAAAACCTACCGAGGTTAGAAATCCCTAAAACTATGTTTTAGCTATGCTTCATGACGCTCTGCACCAACAATCACTACTGCGCAATCAGTTGCATCCCTCCAGTTGCTGATCTACGTAGATCTGTTGCGCTGCTCCCTTTGCCTCAGACAAACAATAATCTAGAACAATCCTACCTCTCTGTCGGCTCACTCAGAGAGATATTTTCCTCCTAGTCTAGTGCTCTTGGCATGGACTGCACACTTCACTGGGAAATTGATTTGTTCCTTACGCAACTCTTTGATCCCCATCTTTTGCTTCAATGATGGATTTGCTGGATCTGTTCTTTGTCTCGCCTGCACTCAAATGAAACAAGCTCTGATACCACATGAATATTCCGTCAAACTCAAAAATCCTACTGCAACAACCGATGGAAAGTCTTCTATTCGTTATTTACTTAACAAATTATTTACTCTGTTCTACAACTAAATATCAAAATTCATTCACTATAGCCTACACAATTAAACTGCGGAAGAAATACAAGTGCGAAAAAAAATCTGAACACACATGGATCACAAAACCATTCAACACATTTATTTTTGGACTAATGTTCCTGGAAAACCCCAATGCGGGAAAACTGGTGTAGCAAATCTGAGGGTTTATGTTATTATGCAGTAAATTCTGAGTAGAAATCTATGATTGATGAGACTGTCAAATCATGCAGAGAAACTGACAAAAGAGATCTCGTGAGACAAACTTCACTCCTCCATCGGAAACTGGCACTCATCTGCACCAAGGCTGAACTGCCTTGTGCTGCCTCTGTGTAGTGACTAAGTCACCCACGCTGGATCTGTGCTGCAAGTACCAATGCCCCTCTGCCTCTGCGCTGGTCTCACTGCTAGCTAGAAATGAAAGCTACTGGCCCTCTAGAAAATCTCTCCGGGATCTGACTCTGGCTCTGGCTCTGCGCTATCCCCTCAGCAGGAAAACCATTTTCCCTCTAGCTCTGCGCAGTGACTGCGTAAACACTGTGTCATCGACTCTGCGCTGATATTGTGGCTCTCTTTGTCTCTACTGTTGTGTACTCTACAGCTCAGGAAATCTTCCAACCGGATCTACTGCCCCTCACTGCAATCAAGAATCACTTAGATCTGATTTTTTTCCAATCACTTCTCTGTCAGAAAAATTCGATCTCTAGATCCTCTCTGTCTCCAAAATGTAATTTCCAAATGACCCTTCAAGCCATTCTTATAATCTTCTCGTTGAGACTTCAACGACCTAGATTAGATCTCTAATCAATGGCTAAGATTAATTTTGACTTGATCCATGTATTATAGATCATTCTCACTCATATTCTATTAATACGATTTAATTATTTTATTTTCCTAAGTTTAGACTTAGGGAACCTTTAAATATAATTAATTATTTCTATAGAATACAATCTGAGTGGAATTTCACTAAATGATTTCAGGGTTATCTGGAATACATGTGTCTAAGAATCTCCACAAAATTTGAGACTTAGAGCACATTCGATGCTACCCAAAATCAACACCCCACTCTTCTCGGATATTCACTAACGGGAGTCCTAATATTACTCACTCGTGATAAATGTCACTATGATAGTCTTGGAGTGAGGCAATGTAGCTCATTCAATGGAAAGGTTCAACAAAGGTGCAAGCTTTGGGAGAAGCTATAAAGGCTTTCCATGAAAAACCCCTTGGAGAAGAATCTATACGAGACCTAGGATTGAGAATTAACACAAGATATATATGCATCTAATGTCAAGGTAGGAAAGAGAAAAGGAAATGAATGATTTACTTCACCAAGTACCAAAGAGATTGCCTTCAAAGAATCCCCAAGTCGAAGGATTAGCTTCTAGGGTTCCCTCTTGATCAGGGAAAAATTTAGGGGCTAATATTCGCAGGGGGGCTAATTTTCCACGTTTTCTCAAAAAACAATATTCATGAATTTCCAATATTTTAGAATATGATTCGCCCAAATTTTATAGTAAAAGAATATTTTATCTTACAAATTGCCAAAATTTTATAGAGGCTATGCAAAATCATTAGAAATATGAATATTTTACTAAAGTATCGCCAAGCCTTTTACAATTTTCATATTAGGGACTAGTAATATTCACAATGTTTCTAAACTTTGAGATAACTTTATATCCTTAAAATTTTCCCCGCTCTTGATGTGACAAGTAGGGCATCAAAATTTATGGAGAATCCATCTTGGGAATTCCACCAAAACTTGAGCACCTTTAGAGGAGACACAAAGGAAGATTTCTATATAAGCCAAATTCAAAAATTCCTTCTATAATAGAATTCACACCAAGCCTTAGGAGAGACTCGTTATCCTTAAAGGGAAGAAAAACAAAGGTGAAAAGGGAGATAATTTTTTATTTTAAGTGACCACCAAGGATTTAAGATTAGTTCCTAGCTATTGGGAGGTGTGGAGTCATGAAAGATCTTGATATGGGCAACTCGCTCTTCAAGGAGACCTAAAGGTTAAGAATTTCGCTACCCCTTTAGATATTTATACTTCTTAGACCCTTGATGGAGTTTCAAGGATAACATTCCATAATCCCCTACGAAAATTCATTCATTCATTATGTAATGAGTAACGCATGCAAAAAATTCTCAAGCGTTACAATTTCAAGAAAATTCAATAACTAGGAAACATTAATAACCACAATACACTTATTCCATGCATTAAACATTAGCGAAATTCAGAACTTCATCATTAAAGAGCACTTGCAAGATAGTGAAGAATATATCCATCCATAACAATGCCAATTAGAAGCTCCAAGAATGAGATAAAATTATCCAAACATCAAAAGTCATCCATAATCCTCCAAAACCATCTACAAATTGCAGGTCCAAAATCGCCAATAAAGCCAAAAATCCCAGAGTTGATGATTTGAGAGGTCCAAACTCGCCAATAAAGCCAAAAATCCCAGAGTTGATGATTTGAGATGAGACTACACCTCACGTATTTATACAAGTGTTATGAGTTCAAATTACAAATGATAAAGTCCCTCTAACATGTTTAATGTGCTAAGTAACCCACCCATGGTTACAAGCCAACCATGATAGCTTTTTAAAATTATTTTATCTCTCTCTGGAGCCCACACAAGGATGATGTCATGCATGTGTGGAGGTCTAGAGTGACAACGTTGAGGCCTCTTGTGCTAGAAATGTGGGAGAAGGCCTCATAAATGATGATGAAGAGGGAGACACCCTCTTTATGCTGCAAAACATCTTTAGGACCCCCATTTTGGGTTTGGGGCTCCAAAAATGGGTCTCATGGGTCTCCAACTGGCTCAAAATCAAGTTGATGCTCCATCAATGAGGGTTAGAAGATGACACATGCCCTCCCATGTCTCCCTAGGAAAGACATAAACTCCTTTGGGCCTTGGATAAAATGCCAAATGTCGGGTGCAATGTGTAGCCTGTTGGGGCAACCTGGTCCAAGTGCATCATCTTCTCAAATAATTGGGGAACAAGCAAGCAAATGGTGGTGCTAAAGAAGCCTATGGTGTGGCAATTAATGCTCTATATGAATGGACGCCCATGACTCGCAATGCTCACCCTACAAATGCCATTGCAATCCTCTGGAGGGATTAGATCCCGTATAGGGAGGCCAAGTCCATGATAAAAACCCATCTACAATCTTGTATAAGATCCAATGCGTCTCCTCACCTTCAAATACAACGATTCATTAGTGCAATTGAGTGAATAAGTTCGTTAATCAAGGGTAGAAGTGGACATTTTATAGTGGGTTTCCCTTCCTTGGGGCTTTGAACATGTAATAGTGTTACCTTTCTGGGTAGGAGTGGTTAATGAAGGATCCTATAAGGTGTTTTCAACCTCCAAGAGAGTGACATGTCCAAGGTATATCCTTCAAATGGTAGGCTTCATGTGAAATAATGATGGAACGAAGAGCGGACAAAGGGGAGGCTCCAAGCCACATGACATGGTACAAGGGTAGCTATGATAAGGAGTACCTACACCTTGGGTATATGAGTGTAGGGAGGGAGTGTGGTGCATGAGTTACCCTGAGCTTTTTTTTTACCATTCTTCATTTTCCTTTTGCCTTTTTTTGATTTTTCTTTATTTTACTGCTAGGGGCTCTAGGGGATGAGAGCATGATGTGTATGATATAACAATGATTATCCCCTCAAGGTGGGATAGTTGATCACCCACCAAGGGTTGAGACATACATGTGTTCCTTAATGATGCAAGGGGCACTCAAAGGGCCCTAGGAACCAGACTGATGGCCATTACGATAGGGGGTAGAGCTCATGCTTGGCTTTTGCCCACATGCTGAATTTTATTTTCCCAACCATTTTTTGCATTTTGTGGTATATTTCCTATTGTATGTGGCCATATTATGCTTTTATCTTTTTTTTTAGATGCATCAACCTCCAGGGAATCGTTACAGGCCCGACCCAAGGTGTGGACAAGGGGAAGGGGATGCTAACACCTTGTGGACCCAATGGACAAATATGGACCTCGATAGGAAAATGTGAAAGGGCTTGTAATGAGCGGAAGGGAGTGAGATATATGGTATCGGGAAGCAGGACCACGCAACCAAAATCAGGGTTTCCCATGTAGTGTCGTTCTAATAGCTAATAGCCAATAGAAGAGATCCCATGGGACTAGGATTCACGATTAAACCCCCAGTTAAGATAAGGGAACAAGAGTACAGTAAAAGCCCTTCCTTTTTTCAAGTCACCCAGTAATCCTTACACAAATGTGCCTGGAAAAACAAGCATGAAAACCCAATTACATAATGAAAAATCATACCTTTAAGATTGGAGGACCCACCTTCAAATATACGATCATGATAGATGAGTGAGGGTACACAATGGTTGGCTCAGGTGGCTGAGAAAAGTAGCACATCAAAGCTCACAGGTGGTTCTCAAGGGGCTACTGGCTATCGACTGAAGAGAAATCTAGGTGAAAAATTATCCTATGGGGTCACCCACAAGTGGTGGGTCACAGATACTAGATGACAAGGGGAAGAAGAGATTCATTAGAAGAACCCAGATATAGAGTGTGATTGATGAGAAATGGAACAATACTCTTTTACTCTCAATGTCTCCCTACAAATAAAAGTCCTAACCTTTTCTGGAAGATCCTAAAATCAAGGATCAAGCAAACCACCCACTATCACTTTGGTAGTTTGCTCCATTCATTAGAATAATAAAATCCTAGCCTAAGGGAGAATTTGTATGCCCTAATTATTTGGTATAGGGTGAAAGGTCTGATCCTAGGATGAGAATACTCAATCCAATCAAACTCACTTGGAAGGTGAATTCCAAAAGATACCTTAGAGGTGAGAAAACTCCAAAGGCATAGAGTGTTCAACATTTATAGTACAAAATGTACAAGTGATAAATGTTGAATTAGAAAAGTGAGAAAACTATGACGAAGGTGGAAACCCAACTGAAGCCCAAAGCTTTTATGTGAAATATATAATGTAAATACCGAAAATTAACGAAATATGATTTAATGATTTTAATAGTGAGTATTGCAATTGAAATTATGCCCATTAACAATCAAAACATAATTCAATACCACGTAAGTGACAGAAAAGAGTGAACTCCAAGAGTATTTTATCATGCCAATAACTAATCACATAGGGTGCCAGATTTAACCATGAGAGTAACTTTGGATCTGTGCTATATTTACTGAATTTGCTGTTGAAACTTCAAAAGTCAACTTTCTCATTTTGTGTTTAACAATGCACTTGTTTATGATACCCAAAAGATGCAACTACTGTTAAGTAAATTTCAAATCTGTGGATTAGAAGTGTCTAGGACATCATTAAAATTTTGATCCAAACTTATCCCAAAACATGACCGATCATGTGTAATATCAGAACTCACCCATCACAGGATAATGTGGTCATAAACGAATTAAGTTTGCTACTGTCAGAAGCGAATTTATGACAGTGAGGACGATGCATAAGAAACCATTAAAACAATTAGTTTTTTTGGAGACATTCACAACCATATTATTCAAAATGTCTGCACATAAGAATAAATAAACCCCCATACAAACAGTAGATTAAACCAGTTTCATATTCTATTTTTCCAAGGATAAAGTTATTGTGTGGGACACCAACACTTCTAGCAGAAGACAGTGAAATAAATATTCTCATTTGCAAGTTTAGTTTGCTGTTATTGCAAGTGGTATTTTGGACAGAATGAAATTGTGTCCTACTCCACTTAATTTTGATACGTACAAACTGTTAAATGATCACAGTATTGCCAGCAATTTAGAGCACTTTGGACAATGAAATGTCCTGAATAGAAGTCAGCATTAAACCAAAATTTAAAGTGCTGTGTATATACCAAATTGTGAAGCACCAGAAAATAACTTAAACCGTTTCTAAACCCTTTCCAAGTGTATCTGAGGTTAGACTGGAAATGTTTCAATGTTCAAAACATCAAACGACAGTGAAAGGAAATGTTTCAATGTTCAAAGCATCAACGACTGTGAAAGGAAATGGAGAATCCAACAAGTGGTTCACTTAATTGCATCAATGATTGTTAAAACATTATGGGTTATGCCGAGGCATATATCATCAATATGAGTTTATGAACAGAAGATATTCAAAATATTTCAAAGCATATTAAAGAGTTGAAATTTTCCTAATTGATCTGACCAAACATCAAGGCATTCCACAGAAAGAAATGTGTCAATTTGATGTTAGTTATGTTATACGCACAACGTCAAAAATGAGTTAAACTATTGCCCTTATGTGGGAGATTAGACCATGTCATTTAGTTTTCTCAAACATATCATCCATTTAGATGTTTCTAGATTTTAAAGATCCCTTTCATGGCCAATTATGTGATTAAGGTTATATAGGGTTTTCGACATTTTTCGAGATGGCCATAGCGGGGCTTAGAGATCAAGATAGGTTGAATGATTGTTCCAACTATGTCATCTAGAAGGCTAGGATGTCCTTCCTTCTAGATGAATATGGTCTGAAAGCCTACATAGATAATGTGGTGGTAGTTTCCTAGGATGTGGATCAACAAAAAGAATACAGGAAGGAAATGACAAAGGCGGAGTGGTTGATCCTGGATGGAGTTTGAGATCATATAGTATAACATATAGTAGACAAGGGAACGGCCAAAGAGATGTGGGATGCTCTCTCCACGCTATATCAGGGCACTGAGTAGTATTCCTGGAAGAAAAGCTGAGATGGATCAGGATGCAGAAGGGGGAAGGCATAGATCCCTACCTCACCAGTATTCAAGAGGCACAAGACCAACTTGTGTCTGTTGGGGTAGCGCCTCGACTTTCAAAGCTAGTACGGTTGGCACTAAACAGTGTCTTGAAGGATTGGCAGGTCTTTGTCCAAAGTATATTATGCAGAGACAAGCTACCAGAATGGGACAGGGTATGGTCTGACTTGCAATAGGAGGAGTTGAGACGAGCTCTGCTAAAGAGCTCCATAAGTGGCAGCAGTAGCAGCAGATCGAAGGTTGTGAAGGAGGAGGAGGATGTGGCCCTCTCATCAAAGGGCCCCAGTCAGGGGTAGGGGGAGCAGAGAAGGAAGAAGAAGGACCTCTCTAAGGTCAAGTGCTTCAGGTGTGGCATGTTTGGCCATTACAATACCCAGTGTCTTCTCAGGAAGAAGGACAAGCAGGAGAAGCAAGACCAGGCAACAACACATGCGGAAATAGTAAGGCTGTCCTCTAGGTTGGAGGAAGACTTCGCTATGATGGAATCCATAACTCCAGAAGTGAGGTGGGATGATTTGGAGTTGTAGTCCCAGAGAGCTACAGATATGGGCAGGTTCTTGGAGGAGTCCACCTCATGGATCATTACCTGACTACAAGGACCCACAATTTTTAGTAGTAGGATGGATCAATATCAAAGATGCAGTTAAATTCTGGAATGACAATAGCAGACTAGTTGCAGTCACATGCTGGAGAGCGGAGTGCAGACCTGGCAGTAGTGCAGAGTGGCACAGTGCAAAGTCAACAACAATGCAGAGTCTTCAGTGGACAATGTAGTAGTTAGTAGCGATCAAAGACTTGGGTGAGAGATGCATCATACTGAACACAATTGATTCCCACTGAGGAAGTTTTCCAGATCCAGAGAGGCTGCAACAAGGGGTTGAGTTATTCCCACTGAGGCAGCGCAGAGGACTGCGTGGTTGCTTTAGAAGAGAAACTCGATTTAGCAGAAGGAAAATTCGTTTTCAGTCCCAGAGGTTGGGCAGAGAGTCAACAGTGTCGAAGAGGCGATTTCCTTAGCAGAGACATGCAAAACGACTTTCATCAAAGGTTGTTCAAAGGCTAGACGTCATAGTGTCTGCGCAAAGCAAGTGCATAAACTGATGCAGAGGGTTCAGGAGGCAAAGTTTCTGAAGGGAAGTTGTGTTGGGGTTGCTTGCGGAAGAAAGGTAATTCCCTTAAATAAATTTGCCTAGTTTTTCTTGCTGTTTGGATTTCCAATTGGGCATCCATATATTGTACTAAGATTTCATTGCTGCTTAATAATAAAAACCCTCATTTGCAACACCGGTTTTCCCAAGTTGGGGTTTTCCAGGGACATTTGTCCAAAAATAAAGGTGTCATTTTTGTGTGTGTGTTAGTATTTTCTTAGTTTCCAGAGCTATTATTTCCGTAGTTTTATTTGTTAAGATTACAGTGTGGTTTATTTGATATTTTCCGAAGCAGATAAATTGTTAAATTAATTAACAATTAGAAAAATAAATCTAATTGTTGCGATAGGAGTTTAGCAGTAAGTTGAAATTTTTACATGGTATCAGAGCGTAAGTGATCAACAAGGAAGCTCATAAACGAAGGAAAGGATTTCGTTGTTCAGAGGGAGCAGCAGGCTGAAATTCGTAGAGGTAGCACAGTGCTCAGATAGGCAGGTCGAATTACTGAAGAAGGAATTCGATTTTCAATTGTAGGGTTGCAGAAAATTCGAATAGCCCAGGATAATGATTCTAGCAATCAGAGAGAGCAGCTGCAGCTTAGATTTTCACTCAGCAAATTCTTTGATTCGACGCAAAAGGTTTTGCAACAAAAAATCAAATTCGGGTGGAAGAGAAAAGCATACACGACAGAGGGAAAATTCCTCTCCAGTTGAGAATGAGGAACCCCACAAGTGCCTATGCAGTCACTGCATCACCCTTAAGTGTAGTTGTGTCACTCTGTCTGATCTGCTGAATATGAGCCCTTTCTGGCCCACTGAAACCCCAGTGTTGCAACCTCTAGCTCTGCGTCAGCCCCTCCTGGCCCGCTTCAACCTCCACGTTGGCTTTGCGTAAGCCTGGCTGGGTCTGCGTCACCCCTGCTAGGCTTACGCTGCTTCTGCATCACCCTTCCTTGACCACGTTGCCTCTCCAGTATGGATCTGCCTCTCTGCAGTTTTATTCTCGACCTCGGATTTAGAAATCCCTCTATTGATCTGCCCCTCACTGCACTACAAGCTCACTCGAAAATTCTCAGCAAACCGCGCCCCAAAATTTCTACTTGGCTTAAGTGCTACTGCTCTATGTGTCTTCTCCAAATGACCCCAAGCCTTCCTTTAATACTTTTCTCGTTGAACAATCAACAATCGTAATCTAATATTTAATCGACATATAAGATTAGAAAAGACTTGATCCACGTTACTTAGAACATTCTCACCCACATGTTTTAATTAATTCACTTTAATTATTTAATTTTCCTAAGACTTAGGGTTTCCATTAAAATAATTAATTATTTGAATAACTTTCACACTGGGTGGAATTTCTCCAAATGATTTTTGGGTCTTGGAGATCTCATGTGTTCTAGCCCCTCCACAAAGTTTCGGAGCTAAAGCACATCTGATGCTACCCAAAAATCAACACTCCCTCTTAGCGAGGAATGTGTTCTAGCAACACTTCACTCTAGAAGCATTACTCTGATCCATGGAATCGGTCCCCTGCGCTGCTGATGGTTGGCCTGTTGCCCCTCATCCACTGCGTTGTTGCCTTCTGTACTATTGCCCATGACTCTGCCACAGTCATTGCCTCATGTTTACTGTAGCTCCCTCTCAAATGTTGCATCATGTTGCCCATAGCACTGCCACTGCTAATTGTTGCACTTCAACTCAGTTGCTGAGAAGTAAGCAACTGAAGTACATCACCTAAAACACTGATAGACAAGTCAGTTTGGATGCATCTCGATACTGAAGCACCCTCTGCTGCTGAAATGTGTTGACCCTATGAAGATTTGCGCTCTTGTTTCTCTTCACTATGTAAACACTACCCCTATGCGCTGCTGAAGTCCCATCAGCCTCTGCGCTGTTGCTTCCACGCTATTTCTCCCTCTACACTGCACTGCTCTAGTCTTCAGCGTCCTCACTATCACCGTGCCTTCATAATCCTGTGCATCAACTAACTCTAGTCATTTTTCTACTGCCTTTAAGGGCTCTCATAGCTCGTATGCGATCCAAGAGTTTGGGCACCTCAAGGATCCTTACCATCACCATATGTAGCTCAATATGCAGATCTATGCCGCCCCACCTTTTCTCTCGAGGTACATGAGCACTCATAGCCACATTTTCATCACTGCCATCATCCCCCTTGGCTGTCGCAGACTTAGAATCTGAATCTTCTTTTCCCTTCTTCTTCTGAGGACAAGTATTGGTGAAATGCCCCAATTCGCCACATTTGAAGCACGAAAACTTTGAGAGGTTCTTTTTCTTCTTCCCTTGCTACTGCCATTGTCCCTTAGATGTGAGAGCCACATCTTCCTCCTCTTTCTTTATCTTGGCTTCTCCGCTGCTGCTGCCCATCTTGGACATTCTCCTGATGTCCTCTTGATGAAGATTTGCCCACATGCCCTCCCAATTTGGAAGTTGTGCTCTACCTAAAATACTTTGGAAAAAGGTTTCCCAATCATTGGTGACTCATTCAGGCCAATCCTCACGATAAGACCAGTTGATCTCGAATTTCCTTCAATCAAATGAGGAAGGTGTCAATTTCCTCTCCCTTGTGCATCTGGAATAGTCGCATCTTATTCTCTAGAAGCATCTTCCTCTAGAGGGAGGTGCCTTGATACAACTTAATCAACGTTGTCCACATGTCATTTGGTGTGTTCTTCTCGGAAATATGTGGGACCACATGATCCTTCACTCCGTCCATAATCAAGTGCTTAGCCCTTGCTTGATTTTTCTCATACTTCTTTAACGGATCAACATCGAATAGAGTCTAGAACGACTACAACCTTCTCGACATGATCTTTGATGCAATACTCATCCAAGACAGATAGGATCTTGGTCTTCCAGATGACGAAGTTAGATGAACCATTTAACCTGTCATGATCACTCACTCCATGCGAGGCCATCACTGCTCAAAAATGTCGAAATGGATGCTCTTCTCCCTTCTTCTGCTGCTTCTCTCAGCAAGAGACCGGATTTGGTTTTCTTGGCGATAGAAACCCTCTAGAGAATACGCTCCCTTTGACCAATGATTTCCTTCCCGAAAATCCTCCACCAATTTTGTCGAATCAAACCTTTCCAATCACTCTGTTGATTGGATCTCGAATTCTTGGCTAGAAAGTCTATTGAGGAATTGTTTCCCATTACTTTTTCAACCCTGCTAGACACTGTTCTGCACTAGCAGAAACAATGGCCCAACAACAACTTTGAAGAACAAAACTGCACCTCCATCCACATCAATTGGCACAACATCACCCCTCTCAGACTGCACACCCTCTTGGGCATGCGTCAACCTTTGCATGAGCTAGACATGCTCTATGTCACCCTTCTGGGCCTACGTCAGCCTCTGCATCAGCTCTGTGTGAGCTAGACAGGCTCTGCGTCATCCCTGTTGGGTCTATGTAGTCCCTCTGGTAGTCTCTTTCTGGATATGTGTTGTCTCAACCGCTTTTCTGCAGCAAAAATCTTCGTCACTTCGACGATGTATTCAACTCCCCTTGATCTGCAATGGCTCTTATACCATGTGAAAATTTCTAAATCCTTATTACAGAAACCCTACTGCGGTATTTTGATTTACTTCTCCTACTTAATTAACAAGTTATTTTCCTGAATTATTCAGTAAAACATCAAAGTAAATACTACTACAGCGTACACATACATAAAGATCAAGTATTGAATAGTTAAGCACACATGACAAAGGACATACAATATTTTTTGGACAAATGTCCCCGAAAAAAGCCAATGCTGGAAAATCGATGCAACAACTCTTGAGGGTTTTATTATTATGCAGAATTTTGAATACAAACAAGGGCACCAGTAGTGGTTTTCCCAATAGATAAATCCCAACAGATGTATGTCTATCTCCAGAGACAGAAAATATGGTTGATCAAGATGAGAATGAGAAATCCCATAGGTGCCTACGCAGTCACTGCGTCACCATTCAGTGTGGTTGCATCACTCTGTTTGATCTGCTGAATACCCGCCCTTTCTGGCCCACTGATACCCCAGTGTTGTAGCCTCAGGCTCTGCGTCAGTGCCTCCTGGCTTGCGTCACCTTCCTGTGACTGCGTCAGCATCTGTGTTGGCTCTGCGTCAATCTTGTTGGGCTTACATTGCCTCTATGTCACCCTTCCTGGACTGCGTTGCCTCTCTAGTACGGATCTGCCTCTCTGCAATTGTATTCTCGGCCCCAGATTCGAAAACCCCTCTGTCGATCTACCCCTCACTGCACTGGAAGCTCACTCGAAAATTCTCAGCAAACCGTGCCCCAGAATTTCGACTTAGCTCAAGTGCTTCTACGCTATTTGTCTTCTCCAACTGACCCCAAGCCTTCCTTTAATACTTTTCTTGTTGAACAATCAATGATCATGATCTAATCTTTAATCGCCAGCTAAGATTAGAAAATACTTGATCCATATCACTTAGAACATTCTCACCCACATGTTTTACTTAATTCACTTTAAGTATTTAATTTCCCTAAGTTAGACTTAGGGTCTCCATTAAAATAATTAATTAATTGAATAACTTTTACACCGGGTGGAATTTCTCCAAACGATTTATGGGTCTTGGAGATCTCATGTGTTCTAGCCCCTCCACAAATTTTCAGAGCTAGAGCACATCCAATGCTACCCAAAAATCAACATCTGAGTGAGTTTACAGGGAGGCAAGACTTCCGGATCGAGATCTTGCTAAGGTAGAGGGAGCAGCACAAAACCTTCATGCAGAGCCAAAGGGATTCAATTTTAGTGAAGGCCATGTGGAGAGAATGAATAGTCACATCATTCTTGCATTCACGTGGAAGACATAACGGAGGATTGGGTAATCATCTAGCATTCGATACTCATTGAGAATGAGATAAGGCATTCAAGATAAGAGTAGTCAAGGACCGATATTCTTTGAAGGTTGGCTACCCAAGAGAAGAATAGTCCAAGAAGGTCATACTCTAGGAAGACTTGGGTGGAGTATGTACCTTGGAGAGACAATGACTATGGTGTCTGTAAGTCACGTGTCTCACCAGCATTGTAGCCCATTGTCTCATTGAGAGATGAGGTTGTTAGTGAAGGCATTGCACTAGGAAAATGCTGGTTGATATGATGCTATATAGATGCAATTACCAATCCGATTCTTCTTATGAGATTCTTCAAATTGAAAGTGACCACGTACCATTATAAATACCTCCCTAGTTAAGAGGGAGTGTTGGAAAGTGTAACTAGGATCGGTCTTCATATTGACTATGTAATTAAGTATTTATGTAATGATGAAGACAAAGATAATAAAATATATATATTTTTGGTATGCTTGCTTCATGGGTTTCATAAGCAAGGTTTTATTATAGGTCAATAGACTTTTTCTTGATGTCTATTAGGGATCTGTCTTCTGGTCATAAATGTACAAATTAAAGAGTCATGTTTATGAAGAGTCAATTCACACTTGTATGCCTCAACATCTTGCCAATCAAGATTGAAAACATGATGATCAAGGTCAGCATTGGAAAACCCTTCAAGTCAGCCTTCAAGAAGATCTACAAGTCGGCCTATAAATCAGTGCTCAAGTCGGCCTCATTACACATGGATAGGTTGGCTCACAAGTAATTATCAAGAAGAGAATTTGAATTAATCACTTCCCTACCAAATTTTCAACATGCTTAGCAAGCTTATGTTCCACTATTTCTTCCTACCAATGTACTCTTTCTGGTGGATTAATAAAATGGCTCAGTGATTTTTTTGGTGTCTCTTGTGTATCTGATTTTCTAGTTGTGTTATTATGTTGTTCTTTGTTGTTTTCAAGTTCATCTTTGTTTATTTACTGTATTTTCCCTAAAGGAATATTACAGTGGTATCAGAGCATGATATTGGCTAGCTATGGGGAAGCCATCAAGATCATGGAGGAGTTGGATGTGCATGCACATTGACTGGTCGAATGATAGGAATTTCAGTGACTTAGGGAAGGAGGAGTTACGAAAAGGGATCATGGACAATATCCTCAAGAATAATGAGAGGATAATATAAATGTGGGCTTAGTAATAAATAAAAATCACAAGAAATGTCAAGGTAAGAAAAATCACTTAAGAAAAACCTTAAGTTGTTGCCCTAATGGATTTCTCAACATGGTTTCAGAGCTAAGGAAAGAAGCAGGATGGAAGCTTGAAGATCTAAAGTATGTGAAGGAAAAGGAATTATTTGTATTAGCCCTAAAAATGCAAACTATTTAGAAGAAATGTCAATTATGGGCAACTCTATAAGTCAAAATGATTGAAGTCGCTGACCTAGGTATTAAGAGAAGCTTAAAACACCTTTGTGGAGAACCGAAGATATAGATCAGAAGATCCTTCAAGGAAGAAATTCTTACAAGTTTTTAGTTATGTACAAGCTTAAGGTGATCGAATTACAATCTCAAAATATCTTTTTTGGACCATATAATCAAGACTGAAGTATTTAAAGGCTTTATATATCTACATCCATCTCAATAGTTGAAGGAACTGAGATTCCTTTGAAGAAGAACAAAACGTGGGCACATTTATTTTGAAGAATATAAACCTTCTAGTGGCACTAAAAGACCGACCTTTAAAGATCCAAGAAAATTAGTATTTTCCTATAGTTGAAGGGTATATTCTACTAATTAAAGTAGCCATAAGTAAAAAGAAAAGGAGTCTATTTGAGTACCTACAAGAAGCTGAGAAGAACAATGAAATTGACCATTAAAGTGTATCCTAGCTTCACTATTTTCAAAAGGACAGTGAAGAAAGAATTTTGATACCTGAGTCTGTCATTGAAGAAAGTTCAATCTCGGCATCTTTGTCCCAAGGAACGAAGTTGTTCACTACAATGAAGAACATGTTTGTCTTACACCAGCTTGTGGAGAATATTTGAGGATCTCATCAAAATCAATTAAATAACGTCTGTTTTGTTTCTTTATGTCTAATTCATCTAACACTATTTCTATAGTTTTCTAGAAAATATCAAATTTCAAGCTTATAAGGTTGAGGTATGTAATCCTGATGTATCTATAGAATAATCACTTGTTAAAAATTGTAGCATGAAATGTTTGATTTTAAGGTTGGCTAGTCTTTATTGTAATGAAGATTGAGGGATTATAAACTCTAGATAGTGTTAGTTTTTGTAGCATCGGATGGTGTTCTAGTCTCTATAGTTGTCAGAGAGGCTAAGAAACACTAGGACTCCATAACCCATAAAATTTTTCAATAAATCCACCTAAAATTAACATCGATTAATTGAGGAAGGTGAGATTTCTCTAAAAACTCACATGGATCAACTAGGAAATGAACTCAGCCATTGATTAAGTTTTAATATTGTCCTTTGGAGTCCCAACTAGATATTATAAGAAAAGGTTGATGGGTAGATGGAGGAACACACTTGAGATCGATTTCCTTGGGCAGTTCGATTTTCCAGAGAGAAGCAACAGTCTGCAGGAAGAGTTCGAGCTAGAGAGGGGACATAGAGACAGAGAGGGGAAGATACCAGAGATAGAGAGGGGCAGAGATAGTGAGTCTGGAGGAATTCTTCTAGTTTCGGAGAGTTTCTTTCAGAGAGGCAGAGATATCGACAGAGAGGTTGATGCAAGGGGCTGCGCAATAGCCTCTAGAGGACAATTCGATCTTGCTAGAGAGAAGTTTGCTTTCAGTTCCAAAGGTCGAAATTTTTTTCCAGAGTGTCGGAAAGAGAGTTTCTCAGTGAGCAGTAGGCATGAAGGTTTGAGTAGTAGCTATTCTAGGCAGTGCGTTTGGCAAGCTACGCAGAGGTGATGGAAGGTCTACGCAGATCAGTTTGGACGGCTCACTTGGAGCTGGAAGTCAGAGCTTGTATTGCTTAGAGGGTGAGGAAAAATTACTCATAATATTTTTGCCAGTATTTTTCTCAGTAGGATTGCCAGATTTTGGCATTCATTTGTACTCAAAATTTCTCATCGCTGCATAAATAAAAACCCTCAGCAGCTGCACCGGTTTTCCCACATTGGGTTTTTTGGGGACTTTTGTCCAAATATAAAAATGTTATATTTTTGTGTGTGTTCCAGTATTTTCTCAGTTTCTAGTTTATCTTCCATTATTTATTTTGGTGAAAATTGAAGCTATGAATTATTCGTTGTTTGTCGTAGCAAATAAAATTCTAATTAATTTATAGTTAAAAGAATAATTTCCAGTTGCTGCAATAGTTAAAAATTTTCACTTGGTATCAAAGAAAATTTGATCAGACAGGAAGCTCAGAAGCAGAAGGAAGAAATCATCCAGATTTAGAGGGAGTTTGGCAGTTCTATTTCCAGATTTGCGTAGAGGTTGGCTTGGCAGTTCGAATAGTTGGGAAGAGGGTTCAAATTTTTCCAATGCAGGTCACAGGAAAATTCGCAGAGCCCAATAGCAGTGCCAGTAGGAAGTAGTAAATACATGAAGCAATTCCGGTGAAGCAGGAAAATATTTTTTTTGAGGAGAAATTGCACACACAACAAGAGATTTCTCACAGAGAGTTTCTAGTTTAGAAATCCAAATTTCTAGTTGTAGTTCGCAGTAGCTGCTTGCAGATTTTCGCACTCCAGATGGGAGTGTGAATAGCAAAATCAACAACTAAGCAGGAGAAAGAGGAATATTTCCATTGTAGTTTCATTTTTTTATAGAGATCTCCATAGTTGGGCTTAGAGATTAGGATAGGTTTGAGGGAGCCTCCAACTATGTCATCTGGAAGGTTAGGATGTTAGTCTTGCTAGATGAATTTGGCTTGAAGACCTATGCATAGAACGTTGTGGAAGAACATATTGATTCATATTAGCTGAAGGAATTCAAGAAGGAGATGGCCAAGATGAATCGAATGGTATTGGATGGAGTCCAAGACCATATAGTCTCGCATATATCGGCCAAGAATAAGACCAAGGAGATGTGGGATTCTCTCACAAAACTACACCAAAATTCTGAGCAACGAAAAATGTTCTTGAAAGAGTAGCTGAGGAACATCAAGATGAATAAGGGTGAAGGCATTGATCTCTTTCTCACCAAAATTCAGGAAATTGAGGATCAACTTGCAGCCATAGGAGAAGCGCTTCAAGATACAAAGATGGTGTGCTTGGCACTGAATAGTGTCTCAGTGGATTGGGAGATCTTCAGACAAGATACTCTACCTAGGTGGGTCAGGATGTGGTTAGAATTGCAGTAGGAGGAGATGAGGCATGCACTTGTGAAGACCTTCGTAGTATCATCAGCAGTAAGGGTTCGAAAGGTGAGGAGGAGGAAGATAATATGGCCCTTGCCTCAAAGGGTCTCAATCAGAAATAGGGTTCACAGTGGGAGAAGAAGAAAAATGACCTCTATAAAGTTAAGTGCTTCAAGTGTGGCGAGTTTGGCCACTACATTACTCAATGTCCTCAAAGGAAGAAGGACAATCATGAGAAGTAAGATCAAGCAGCAATATCTTCAGAGATAGAAAAATTGTGCTCTAGGTTGGAAGAATACTTCGCCATGTTTGCAGCTATACCTCCAGGAGTAAGGTGGGGCGATATGGAGTTATAGTCCCAGAGTTGGGCAAAGATTTGGGCAGGGTCCATTGAGGTGATCATCGGTTGGTGTTTCCTCATGGATCATTACCTTGCTACAGGGGCCCATATTATTCCGTAGTAGGAGGATCAATGTCAGTTGATGTAGTTAGATTCCAAAGTGACAGTTGCAATTAGGTGTTGAGGAGCACAGAGTAGTGTTGACAGCAGAGCAGGAGGCTCAGTAGAAGAGTCAGCAGCAATGCAGATTCCTCAGTGGATTGTGTAGAGGCTATTAGTAGTCAGATGCTAAGGAGACATATGTAGCACATAGACACAATTGATTCAGTATTTTGGATGCTTCTCAGTTGCAGTAGTTGCAATAACAACAATAATATTTGAGAGGGAGTTGCAATGCAAATGCAGAGTTAGTAGTAGTATATCAGTGTCAGCACCAACACAAACGAAACATCAATGTTGTGCAGTGGTTGGTGGGAAGTGGCAGGCAGTCACAGTGGCGAGACATCAACAACGTGTATTGAGGATGATGCATAGATAGGGTGTTGTAGCAGTACAACACTAGAACACTTTCCTGGCTAAGAGGGAGTGTTAGTTTTTGCAGCATCAGAAGGTGTTCTAGTCTCAATAGTTGTCAGATAGGCTAAGAAACACTATGACTCCAAAACCCAAAAAAGGTTTTAGGAAAATCCATCTAGAGATGCCTTAATTAAGTTAATTAATCAATAATCAAAATTTTCCTAAGTCTAACTTAGGGAAAATGATTAATTAACAAAAATTAATTAAGGAAGGTGTGATTTCTCTAGAAACTCATACTAATCAAATAGGAAATGATCTCAACATTGATTAAGTTTTAATCTTGGTCGTTGGAGTCGCAATTGGAGATTATAATAAAAGGTCGATGGGTAGATGGAGGAACACACTTGAGATTGATTTCCTTGGGAAGTTCGATTTTCCAGAAAGAAACAACATTTTGTTTGAGCCAGAGAGGGGATGCAGAGATAGAGAGGGGCAGAGACAGTGAGTTCAGAGGAAGTCTTCTAGTTCCAGAGAGTAGCTTGCAGAGATATCCATAAAGAGTTTGACGCAAGGGTTGTGCAATAGCCTCTAGTGGGAAATTCGATCTTGCTGGAGAGAAGCTCGTTTTCAGTTCCAGAGGTCTGAAAGTTTTTCTAGAGTGTCGGAGTGAGTTCCTTAGTTAGCAACAGACAGGATGGCTTGAGTAGCAACTGTTCTAGGCAGTGCGTTTGGTAGGTCACGCAAAGGTGATGCAGGGTCTGCGCAGGCCAGTTTGGAGAGCTCACTTGGAGTTGGCTGTCAGAGCCCAGATTGCTTGTGGGGTGAGGAAAAATTCCTCATAATATTTTTGCCAGTATTTTTCTCTGTAGGATTCTGAGATTTCATCATTCGGTTATACTCAAAATTTATCACTGCTGCTTAATAATAAAAACCCTCAACCATTGCAATGGTTTTCCCACATTGGATTTTTTTGGGGACTTTTGTCCAAAAATAATAGTGTTATATTTTTGTGTGTGTGTGTGCCAGTGTTTTCTCTGTTTCTTGTTTATCTTCCGCAATATTTATTTTGGTTAAAATTGCAATTGTGAATTATTTGTTGTTTGTCGTAGCAAATAAACTGCTAATTAATTTACAATTAGAAGAATAATTTCTAGTTGTTGCAATATTTAAATTTTTTCACAGATAGTACATATGAAAAGGCCTCACCTTATTTATACGTTCCCTCTATGAAACCCTACCTCATGATATCTAATATTTGCAGGTATATGGAAATCCTTTGCAAGATAAAAATTAAATAATGATATCTACCCTTGTCATGCTATCTCTTGCCATTTGTTCATTTTGGTGAAACCCTAACCTTTAGGGTTCATTGTAAAACCCTAGCCTTTTGATGCTTAGGGTATGTTTATGTTAACAATGAAACCCTATTCTACTAAGGGTATGTTGATAAAAGTATAGAACATATGATTAAATCCTTCTTTCTTGGTGATTAGGGTTTGTTGATGTTATATGATGAAACTATAGATTTTTAGGGTTTGATGAATTAGGGTTTAGGAACAAAACCCTTGTAATAGTTAAATTAAGGTCCTAGGAATGAAACCCTAGGTGTATGTGCTTCTGTATGTTTGAAACCCTAACCAGGTTGAAATTGTTGTATAGCTAATTTTGGAGTTTGATGTTTGTATCTAGGGATTACAATAAAAACCCTAGTAGGAGATTGATATAAGTTTCTAGGGAATAATAATGAAACCCTAGATATGAATTGATAGAATGCTAACTTGATTGTTGATATCCACGATTTAGTTTTTATTGATGAAATCTATGGTTTGTGGCAAAACCCTAGTAAAGTTTAGGATGAAATTCTAGGGAATAATATTGAAAATGCTATGATTGGATTTAGTTGATATCTGAGGGTTTCAGTCTCGATGATGGAATATAGGGTTTGTGACAAAATCCTAGCAAAGTTGTTGAATTCTAGGATATAAGAGATGTAACTCTTGTTAATTACGAACCTAACTAGGTTTATTTTTTGGATGTATAAAAATTGATTGTTTCGATGCTTAATTCTGCTATATATTTGTTCTTGGTTGTACTTCTTGTTGAAGATTTGTAGGAACGTGATCTTGAAGATGTTCACCTACCTCATAATTAAAGATAACTTGATAATAATGATGAGCATGATGGAAATAGGGAGCTGTAAGAATTATGATGAGATTAAAGATGAATAAGATGATGTTGTTTCCATAGAAAGAATGATGTTCGTGAAGGAATACAGCTTTAAAAAGTTGAATTTTCTCTGCTAATATAATGATACAAATAAAAGAGCCTTTGTGGCTGGAAGAAAGAGGTTCTTGCTATAAAGAAAAGTTTGGATAAAGGAAGGGTATTTCAGCTAGTTAAGAGGGGGGCATATTGTGACAACTATAAAGCCTTGAAAGAAGAAGAATATGATCAAAGAATAACTAAAGAACTACAGATGGTTAATTATGAGTTGTATTAAAAAGTTGTAAAACGAGAATTGGATGGTTTGGAAAGTGTGGAGGCTGATTTTGATGTTGTTGGGAAAATTGAAGAAGGAAGCTTTTGACGAGATGTATTTGAAATGATAATGACCTAAGCAACATCAGTGTACTTGAGAAACCCGGAGGTTTGTCCTAACTTATATATTTAAAAGTTTGTTACTAATTGGGGTTGTGACTGTACAGGTAGATCTCTCCATACTAAAGTTGAACATCTTGGAAGCATGCTTGAATTGGTGGATATATCTGATTTAGTTGACAGCGAGAGATGAAGCATCTTGGGGCGGCAAGTTGCTTGGGAGGACATCTGGACGACCTAAGATGATGTCTAGATCCCGAAGGAGGGAGGGTATCATTGGTCATGTGGAGCTCCGACCTTGGATATCATACCTAGATCTGTGGATTGGTGTTAGATTTGAAGGCTGATGGTACCTAGAGTAGCTAAAGCTTGGAACACACCTTATTCCCAACTAGTTATATACCTTGGTCAGGGATCTAATCTGTAGTATTGTGTGTGTTGTGACTCTTTGTAGAGCATATCATTTTGAGATCTTCCATGTACCTCTGTATATATGTAATTATGAATAGCTCCCTATTTAAGAGTCATAATGTAATGTATTTTTAAAAAGAAAGAAAAATAAATTTGATTGTAAATGAAATTGACTTATTAAAGCATGGGTTTCATGCTTGGGTCATTAGTCAATAAGTCAAAGCATGCATTGTGTGCCCTAAGATTTATGTATTGTATCAAAGTCAAAGTCATAATGTAAAAGACCCTTCATGGGAACCTAAAGTTAAAGAAGAATTATTTTGTGTCAAAGAGACTCTTCCACCAAGTCGGCTCTCTCTCCTATATGTCAACCTGCCTCTACTACAAGTTAGCCTCGAATGAAGCTTCATAATACTATTAATAGTCAACCATTCGACCTATTGAAATGTACACACATATATGCCATTTGATCTGAAATTAAGAAGATATGATGAAGTGTGAATTACAAGGAGAATTATCTATCTTGTGCCAAGAAGGGAAGGAAGTGAAGCAAAAAATTTGAAATCGGATATCCTTAGCCATACGTGCAAGTTTTCTGATGGATTGCAGGGCCAAGAAAGTGCAGGAGACAAAAAGTTACAGAAGAAGGAAGAGAGGGGTTGAAACCCTAATTTACACGATAAATTTCCTTGACATGGTAGGATGACTTCGTGGAGTGAAGAAAGTCATTTATCTTGGGTCCCAGTTGTCTCAATTTGATTTGAATCTACTAGTGGAAGAGTTTGGTGGGTTCCCCCTTCATAGGGTTTTTGCCCTCGCTGAGTGCCTACATCTTCTGTCCTCTTTTGTGTTTATGATCTTAATTGTTTGATATTTGTCTTGATGAAGAGAATATATTTACTTTGAGAGAAGAACTAATAAATAAACAATTATAAGAAAACGTCAAAGTAAGAGAAATCACTTAAGAAAAACACTGAGTTGTTTCCCTAATGGATTTCTCAACATTCCTAGGATAAAATCTTCTTGTCTCTTTGTGCATTGTGATCTCTACTGCTCAATTGCCTCTATGGTTGAATTTTTGAATGTGTAATTTCTTAATGCTACATTGAAAGTGTAAAATAATCATCTGCATCATTGGAAGTAATTCAAGTTTCAGAATTAAGTTCTTGTATAATTTTCTCCAGTAAAATCAACATGGTTTCAGAGATTTGGTGAAGGAAAGAGCACAAAGATCATTCTTGAAGAAGATTAACCTTGAGATCACTTTGAAGAAACCCTATATCTACAATAAATTTGAATCCATGGCTTCTATGAAATCAGAGAACAAGTTAGAAGGGGCTACTAACTTAAGAGCTTAGAAGACAATAATCTGTTAAAATTCAATCCAGAAATATACAGTTGCAGTGATAGATTTATTTCTCCTACTTATTACTTCGATAAGTTATTTACAGAATTATTTGAGTAAATTTCGAAGCAAATACTACTAAAACATTCAATAATGTATATAAAGAGAAAGGAACAGTAAGAAACATAAGCATAAGAAACAATCACACGTACACACTTATTTTTGGACAATTGTCCCTGGAAAACCCGAATGTGGGAAAATCGGTGCAGCAGATGAGGGTTTATATATATTCTTTAGAAAACGAATTATTTACAAGGAATAAACTGGCAAATTCTTTTAGAAAACACCTGAAACAAATCCCCCAGTTCCTTCCGAAGATTTTCTGACACTCGGAAGACCCACTGTCTTCCTCTACATCACTCTGTGTGCTTCTCTGCACAGTCCCTGCGTTGGACTGCATCACTCTGCGTGGGTACACTACACTGCCTTCTGTGGCGCTCTCCGTCCCTCTCTACTCATCCTTAGTCATTGTTGAATCCCTCTTCTCCTTCTGCTTTTGCAACTATCCCTCTGAAATCGAATTCTATTCCTTAAAAATCAATCTCCTTCGGGTTACCGAGTGTGTGCTCAACTTGCTTTCCAAATGATCCTCAAGCCTTATTTTATAATCTTCTCATTGATGAATCAACAAACCAGATTAGAAGTCTAATCAATGGCTAAGATTAAAACTTGTCTTGATCTTCGTTCTCTAGAAGATTCACACTCCTTATTAATACCCATTAATAATTTAATTTTCTTAAGTTTGGACTTAGGGTCTCCGTTAAAATAATTATTTATTTTAATAAAACATCAACCAAGTGGAATTTCCACAAACGGTTTCTGGGTTCTTTTGAATACTGATGTCCAAGCCTCCTCACAAAATTTTAGACTTGGAACACTTGTTGCTGCTACGAAAATCAACACTCCCTCTTAGCGAGGAAAGTGTTCTTGCAATATCCCTATTGCATGCTGCTCTGCTTTGAAGCATCCTCTGCGTTGTTGATCTCTAGCTACTGCCCCTCATTTGTTGTGTTCTTTTCCTCTATACTGCTTCCCATGACACTGCCATTTTCATTGCCTCATCTATACTGTAGTTCCCTCTAAATCCTTATCCATTCCTGCTACTGAAATGGATTCTTGATCATCCCCATATTTTCTCTGAAATAAACAACTTTGTCTTCCCCAAAGCCTTCGTGAGGATATCTACCACTTGTTCTCCTGTTAGAGTGTACTGCAACTATACAACTCCTTGTTGGACATAGTCTCGGATGAAGTGAGACCTAATGTCAATGTGCTTCGACCTATCATGAAACACAAGATTTTCAGAGAGCTTGATGCAACTCTGATTATCACACAGAATACTTACTGGTCACTTCCATCTTTTCCTTGAGTAAGTTCACAAGTAGTTTCTGAAGCCATATGGCCCCACACGAAGTCGTGCTAGCTGCCATATATTTTGCCTCTGCTGAGCTCAACGCCACAGATTTATGTTTCCTGCTTCACCAGGAGGTTATTCCTAATCCAATACTGAAACAGTACCCACTGGTACTTTTGTGATCTACTAGACTCCCAACCTAACTTGCGTCGGTGAACCCACTCAACTTGATGTCATTGGTATGAGTGTACTTCAGTCCAAGCTCGACTATTCCTTGTAGTTATCTGAGAACATGTTTGACTACTACCCAATGAGACCTCCTTGGTTCCACCATGAAAAAACTGAGGGTATTGATAGCATAACAGATGTATGGCCTTGTGTTGACTAGATACATCAAAGATCTTATGAGCTGCCTATTTAAGGTAGGATCAACCTCATCATCTTCGAACATGTCGATTTTCTTCTACTTGTTGGAGTAGTGATGGGTCTACAGTCCTCCATTTGAAACCTCTTCAAAGTTTTTGTAGTATATCTTCCTTGACCAAGGAAGATCTCACCCTTCTGCTACCAAACTTCCAACCCCAGAAAATAATGCATCAACCCTAGATCCTTCATGTCGAATTCTACAGCTACATTCTCCTTGCAGACCTTGACGAGCCTCGATGACCCTATCATAAATAGATCATCTACATATAGAACCAGTATAAGAGGCTCACTCCCTACCTAGATAGTAAAGATTGGGATCTGCATCACTCTTGACAAACCCCATCTTCTGCAAGTAGCTGTCAATTCCACCATACTAAGCTCTAGGGGCTTGCTTTAGTCCATACAAGGCCTTCTTAAGCCTGCACATATGATTCTTCTGTTCATGCATATCGAAGCCCTATAGTTGTTCAATGTACAATTCCTCTTCTATCACCCTGTTCAGGAACACACTCTTGACGTCCATCTAGTGAATCTGCCATCCCATTTGCACAACAAGGGATATCACAGATCTAATGGAAGTAATCAGGCTACTGGGGCGAAGGTATCTTCATAATCTATCCCTTCCTTCGAAGCATACCCCTTAGTCACAAACCTAGCTTTAAATTTCTTGATGCTTCCATCTGCAACATATTTGATCTTGTAGATCCACCTTGAACCTACAACTGATCTGTCCTGAGGTCTGGTAACCACCTTCAAGACATCATTCGTCATGATGAAACTATGTTCTTCCACCATCGCATCTACCCACACCTGGTGCTGAGCTGCTTCCCGAAAACTAGAGGGTTCCGCAATTTGTGCTACCAAATATTGGTACCTTTCAGGCTGCTTGCGCTGCCTCTTCTCATTTAGGGGAGCTTCGACAAAATCTTCTGCGTCCCTCATAATTTGTTGTAATTCCATGCTTGTTCTACCACTAGTAGTGGGCGAATCTACCTACTCTCCTTCCTGCAAGTCCTCAGAAGGAGTATCCCTTGGTTCCCCATGCCTTGGAGACGCACACGTATTACCCTCCGTAGGTTTTTGTGGTTGAACCAGCGAATCCTCCTCATACTACGTAGCAGAAGGCATCTCCCGGGATTTCTTGAAGGCCCTTTCCTCCATGAATTTCACGTCCCTCCACACTGCAACTTTCTTGCTATCTAGAATGTAAATGCGGTAAGCCTTTGCATTTTCGTTATATCCTACTAGATATCCTTTTTCCTCATTCATGTCTAGCTTTTTCCTCTTTTCTTCAGGCACATGACGATATGTCACACTGCCAAAGATCCTAAAGTGGCTCACTTTAGGCTTGCTTCCAGTGAAGATACTTTTTGGAGTGATCTTACCCAATGCGTTGTGTGGAATCCTGTTCTGAACGTAGACAATTGTATTACAAGCTTCAGCCCACAGGAATTTGGGCATGTCTTGATCATACAACATTTCCCTTGCAGCCTCGAAAATAGATTTGTTCTTTCTCTTTGCCACACCATTCTGCTCTGGATTATATGGGGTGGTCCACTCTCTTCTGGTGCCTTCCCTTGCACAGAACCCTGTGAAGTCTTTATCAATGTACTCTCCACCATTCTCTGATCGCAATACCTTGATCCGCTTTCCTGTTAGATTTTCTACCAGAGCTTTAAACTCTTTGAAATGACTAAAGGCTTCGTCCTTGGTCTTCATAAAGTAGATATAGGTCTTCCTAGAATGATCATCAATAAAGGTGACGAAATATTCGGCACCACTAAGAGCTCTAGTGGAAATTGGTCTGCAGATATCCGAGTGTATTAAGCCCAACACACTATTAGCCCTATTGCTGCTTCTATGATATGCTGCCTTGGCATAATTTCCCAATACGCACCCTCTGTAGACATCGTCTTGCTTGGTGCTCAGTTCTGGAACTCCTGTGACAGTTTTCTTGAGAATCCTTAACGCCCCATGATGCAAATGCCCCATTCTTTTGTGCCATAGTTCATTCAAGTCCTTCTCATCAGTGCTGCCTATTAGTGACATTGGAGATTCGAGCTGTAACTTATATAGTTTATTGCTCTTGACTCTGATTTATGCTTTCTTCTTCCAACTTGGGTGTTTGACATATACTCTGTTTCCTTTGAAGTAAACGTCATAGCCTTTGTTTTGAAGTTGAGACACCGAGAGCAAGCTCATCCCCAAACCACACACATGCAGTACATTAGTGGCCCAAAGCTTATTTCCAGCTTCTGCTTGAAATACTACGGTACATTTTCCAATAGGGGTACAATTTTCTTTATTACCCATGGTGATTTTAAAGTTCATCTGCGCTTCCTGATAGTTTGAGAAAGATTCCCACACTCTCGTCATATGAGTAGAAGCCCGATTGTCAATGTACCAGACTTCAGGAGAAGAAGTGCTTGATACACAAGCAAACTCTTCTTCAAATATGGATGCCAGAACAGAAACATCGTGATCCATCTGTTCTTCCATGCTTCCCTTCTTCTCTGTAGAATTGCGTGAACCCTTTTGAGTTGTCGTAGCAATGTCAGATTTACGTTCACTTGCCGGTTCTCTGCTCCTGTTACTCATATTTGGCTCTGATACCATGTTAAAATTTAAATCCAGAAATATACAGTTGCAGTGATAGATTTATTTCTCCTGTTGATTGCTTTGATAAGTACATAATTCTTTTAGTGAATTTCGAAATAAATACTACTGCAACATTCACTAATGTATATGTAGAGAAAGGAACATTAAGAAACATAAGAATAAGAAACAATCACATGTACACACTTATTTTTGGACAATTGTCCCCGGAAAAACCCAATGTGGGAAAACTGGTGCAGCAGATGAAGGTTTATTCTTTAGCAAATGAATTCTTTACAAGGAATAAACTGGTAGATTCTTTTAGAAAACACCTGAGGCGAATTCCTCGGTTCCTTCTGAAGATTTTCTGACACCGGAAGACCCATTGTATTCCTTTGTGTCACTCTGCGTGGGCTCTACGTGGTTACACTGCACTACAGCTCTTCACTGCCTTCTATGGCCCTTTGCGTCCCTCTCTCCTCCTTCTCAATCACTACTGACTCCCTCTTCTCCTTCTACTTCTGCAACTTGGATATGCAATTCTCCCTCTGAAATCAAATTCCATTCCTTCAGCTCGATCTCCTTCGAGTTACTGAGTGTGTGCCCGGCTTGCTTTCCAAATGATCCTCAAGCCTTCTTCTCATTGATGAATCAACGGTCGAGATTAGAATTCTAATTAATGGCTAAGATTAAAACTTTACTTGATATTTGTTCTCTAGAAGATTCACACTCTGTCTTATTAATACCCATTAATTATTTAATTTCCCTAAGTTTAGACTTAGGGTCTCCATTAAAACAATTAATTATTTTAATAAAACATGAACCGAGTGGAATTTCCACAAACTGTTTCTGGGTTCTTTGGAATACTGATGTCCAAGCCTCCTCACAAAATTTGAGACTTGGAACACTTTTCGATGCTACAAAAATCAACAAAATCAATATAATTTTTGCAAGGGAATATCTTTTGGAAATTGTGCAACTCAAAGTAACTAAACCTACAAATGAAGCAGGAAAGAAGTGCAAGAAATATGGCATAACTACCATGATCATCATTGTGGACTCCATCAAGGATCATCTAATTTCATACATATCAAAGCTTGACACTTCAAAGAAGATGTATGATGCCCTAACTGGTTTGCATACCATCAATAATATTGCTCAAGTCATGAGTTTCGTTATATCAGAATGTCAAATAATAATATAGTGGCTTCATACTTCGTGAGGATCTCTAAATTGAGAGATAAAATATAAGCTATTTATGAAATTGTGTCTCACAAAGAACTTGTAATTTCAACACTTAATGGACTACCACAGTCATGGAATTCATTTGCATTAGGTATAAGTAGTCAAAAGGAAGCTCCAAGTTTGGAAAACTTATGGGAAGCTTGTTCTCAGGAAGAGTCAAGACTTTTGTTTAGAGGAAGAAATTCAAAGGAAGAAGAAGATTCCCAAGCATATGCAACTCATTCCAAGAATGTTGGTGGAAGAAAGTAGTCTGGTTTTCAAAAGAAGAAGAGGGATTTTGATAGAAGACCTAATCCATTGAAATAAATTTGGTCACTTCAAATCCCTATGTCTTGAAAGATTCAATGATAAGAAGGAAAGAGGGAAGCAACATGCTACCACGAAAAAATTTGATGAACATTCCAAGAGACCCAAAGTTGAAGGAGATAAAGACCACTTCTACTATTATGCAATTGCAAGATCCCTTGCAGATGACAACAACATATGGCAGATCGATAATGGAGCTTCCTGAGAGCAGATCGATCTAGTAGAGGAGGTGGTGCAGTCTCCCAGAGTTCCCCACACAGGCCCACATAATTAATGTGAAGAGGCAGCACAGAGGGTGCTGGGAGATCGTTTATTCAACTACCGGCTCAGTTGGGACTTGCAATGTAGAGTGAGGTAATCTCACTAATTTCTTCTGCCGAGTGATATTCTATGTACTAGATATCCAGCAAGGAATCCAGAGATTGTATTAAAAAATAACTATCGCCTAATAATAAAACCCTCAAATTTGCTGCACCGATTTTCCCGCATTAGGTTTTTCTGGGGACGTTTGTCCAAAAACAACAATGTCCTGTGTCATTATTATTTTCTTTCACTTAGTTTCTTGTTTCAGCATATCAATTTAATTAAGTGAAGGATTTTTGAGTAATTGCTTTAGTATTTACAGAAGAAATTTGTAAATAACTTGTTAATGTAATTTACAAGTAGATGAAATAAATTCAGCTGGTTGAATTAGGATTTCAGACTTAGAATTTTCACATGGTATCAGAGCATTGCAGGTGAGACAAGAAGAGCAGATCCAACGCTGAGTAGGAGGCCGAATAGTTGTAGAAGGCAACAATTCGAATCCCTAGAGGGATTGCGCAGTCCAGGCCAGGAGGGCTAAATTTTCAAGGAAAGTCTCTCTTTGAGTGAGTCGAGAGAGAGGAAGGGCTTCTAGATCGAGATTTTGTCGAGCCAGAGGGAGCAACACAAAGCCTCAACGTAGAGTTGGTGGGACGCAATTTTTTTGCAGGCAATTTGTTGAGCAAAAAGTCGTCAAAAGAGAGAGAAGATGCACCGTGAGGGAATTTTCTTCCTCAGGTAATTCCTAGCCGAGGAATTATATTTTTCGAGATCTGAGAAACAAATTTGGGTGGCTGATTTACCACCTCTAGCAAGGAGTGTGTAAGCATGTCCAATGTTGTGCAAAGGAGAAAGAGAGAGAGCGGATTCGGCATTTTCTGGACGACCATGGCAGCTCATGGACTTAGAGATCAAGATCGGTTGGAGGGAGCCTCCAACTATGTGATCTGGAAGGCAAAAATCAAATGCCTTCTAGATGAATACGATCTCAAGATTTTCATGGAGAATACGTTAGTTGTCCCTACAGATCCAGATCAAAACAAGAAGTACAAGGTTGGTATGGCGAAGGCTAAGAGGTTGCTCCTAGATGGAGTCAAGGATCACATAGTGTCCCATATAGCCAGCAAAGACACAACTATGCAGATGTGGGAATCCTTAACATCACTATACGAAGGATCTTCTGAACAGTGGAATATTTACTTAGCACAGAAATTGAGGACGATTCAGATGCAGAAGGGGGAGCATATTGTTCTATTCCTGTCTAGGCTTCAGGAAAATCATGATTAGCTAGCAGTCGTGGGGTTCACACCTAAGCCTACTGCGATGGTAAGGCTGGCCCTCAACGCAGTCACAGAAGAATGACAAGATTTTTTCCAGAGCATCTTGGGCAGAGCAACCTCGCCGAGCTAGGAAGAGATGTGGGCTTCTCTTCAGCAAGAAGAGCTAAGGATGGACCTAGTCAAGTGTAAACTTGACGATAATAATGGCAGTGGGTTGAAGGCAAAGGAGGAGGAGGAAAATGTAGCCCTTGCATCCAAGGGACAAGAGGAGAAACTGTGTCAGAAGAAAGATGTCTCGAAGATTAAATGCTTCAGGTGTGGCGAACTTGGTCAAGGATAAGGACAAGGACGAGAAGCATGATCTGAAGGCTGTGTCTGAAAATATCGATGAAGATGAGTATGCCATGAGTGCCCACACATCTCCAGGAGGGATATGGGGTGAATTGAACTATAAGTTCGCAAGAACTTCAGTTGGGCAGGATCCTTGAGGATTCCACCTCTTGGATCATGACCTTGATATGGGTGCCCAAGATCAGTAGTAGTAGGCTGGAGGAGTTTCAGTTGGTGCAAAGGAATGTTGGAGCGACAAATGCAATAGCTAGAGCGCTAAATATGAGCATCGTAGTGCAGAGTTGCAGTATTGTAGAGAGACGCAGTGCAGAAGCAGTAGCAGCGTAGTGGTTCATAGGGACAACGTGGGACTAACAATAGTCAGAGTTTCAGTATTGAGATGTATCCATGTTGAACACTTGTTCAAATTATTGGATGTTTTTCAGTTGCTTCTCCCAGCAAGTGAGTTGTAGTGTAGAGTTAGGAGTGGCAATGCTAGCAGTAGATGCAACATTTGAGAGGGAGTTGCAGTATGGATGCAGTGTGGATCATGGCAGGGTCAGCAACAGTACAATTGCAGCAACAACGCAGTAGTTGGTGGACAACATGTCAAACATTAGCAGCACAGAGGGAGATGCTTCAGTGTTGGCAAAGGTATGTTTTCATCCTTTGGAAGTGTTTGCACAAGGAGGGGGCCGTGATTAAAGACGTTGTCTTCCCTTTTCCTGAGAAATGGAATGGTTATATTTGGCATAGAGACTTCTAGAAAAGGGTCTCGGTCCTTGACCTTCAGGTGGGGAAGTCGGTGAAAAAGAAAAGGATTTCCATGGAGAGGCTTAACCTTCTCCTCACTCCCCTGAATCAATATTAAATGATTCAAAAAATAATTTTGGATGGATGACCTATTTGAAATAGTTGAGGAAATGCACGAGGAAAGTACTAAACAGGATCTTGTTGAAGAAGGAAATCAAGAGATTGTGGGTATCCATCTCGAGAATGAATAGTTGACGAGTCTCACAATAGGTTGAGTGTATTACCTAAAGAGGATAGCATTAGTTAAAGGTACCATCTCATTAAGGAAGACAAAGTGGTTGAATTGAAAGAATATGAAGGCTTCAAGGTAGAGAGAAGTAATTAAGAATCTCCTTTTTCTCCTAGTAGGATTCCAGAAATAATTGAAAAGAAAGAATATGAGGAGAGCCTTGATGTCAAGATTATTCAAGGACCCATCCTCCCTACTCCAAATGAAATCACAAGTTCAATAGGCTACACTCCTTTCCAAGCATATGATCTTCTTGACACATCTCCTAATTATTTGGAAGAGGATGATTTAATAAGCAAGCATACTTTTGAAGAAGATGGTGACCACAAAGAACTTGATACCATTGATGCATTTCTCAAGGTTAACGAATGTAAATGAGACTTGAACTATTATTTGTTCAATAGTGATCCTATATATGACATAGACATTGAGGGATTTTAGATCACAAAATTTTGTCTTGATGAGAAGCCAAGATATTCCATGGATAAGCATATCAACTTGTTAGGGGTAGGAAAATGTATAGGGGTAATAAGAGGATTTCCATGACCAATATATAATAGAAATGATGATTGATCACAACCAAGGAAGAGGAAGGAATTGAGCAAGTTCAAGTGCTTCATTTGCCACAAGAATGGACACTATGCATCAAAGTGGCCGAATAAGAAAGGGAAGGGAAAGGCATAGTAGATAATAACATAAGTAGACGTTCAACTTGATGAGTTTGCAGTGAAGTTCGAGAAGGAATTCTCATTGGTCTCCTATATATCTACCAACACCATCATAAGGAGTGTTGGGTACATAGATAGTGGTGCGTCATGCTATATGATAGAAGCATGGCGCTATGTAGACCCACCCTGGTTTCAAGTTTAGTGATTCCTCATAAAGTTTAATTTCCAACCCACATTTAATATGTTGTTGTCATAAACATGAATATTTTCACACATTGAAACACATAGAATCTACCACTAATTTTTTACTTTCGTTGAGATAAAACACAAGTACTCAGACAAAAAAATGACCTTGGAAAAAATCCCAAGGGAAAATCTATGAGAGAGAGGAGGATATTTATTTCTCAGAGAATTTATTACAACAATCAAATCAACAATAAATACAGCTTATATCCCTTGGAAATCATGCCTAGATTTCCTAGAAATTCATGATGACTTTCTCCCTCCTTGAAGTCTATGCCTTTGTTGCCATGAAAATTGTGCCTTCCTTGTGTTCGAAAATTCAAGAAGGTGGCAGTTAAATGATTTTCCTTCTTATGAGATTGACTTGTGATGTTTTCATTATTAGTATTAGATTTCTTTAATAATATTTTCTTATCATCAAGATTAATGCCAAACACAAAAATAAGAGAACACAAGATATAGGCACGCTGCCAGGGAAAAACCCCCCTTAAGGGGAAAACCCAGTCACAAATGATTCCTTTAGTAGATTTAAGATGAGACGACCAAGACCCTTACAATCGAGAACCACGACATCCTCCATCAAGTCATCCTTGTAACTGTGAGAGAACCGAGTTCTTATCATTGTGATGTCAACGAAAACATCTCACTATGAGACCTTGTTACTTTGGTAGCATCGAAACCTCCACTGCATCGAACTATGATTACTGCAATAGCATTGAGATTATCCCTCTGCCTGATCCGAGCTCCTGTAGTGTGACCAAAAACATCTCTGAAATTTACTGAAATTAGTCTCTGAAATACGAGCTCTGCAATCCGAACTTCTCATTGTAATGGCACCAAAAATTCCTCTGAGATTACAACGAAACTTCCTTTATGAGATTCCCGAAATTCTCCATAGAGATCACCAAAAATTTCTCTTTGAGATTCTTGAAATTCTCCAATGAGATCACCGAAACTCTCTCTGATATTTCCCGAAATTCTCCAGAGAGATCACTGAAACTTTCTCTGAAATGTGAGCTTTTGTTCTACAATTTTGGTCGAAGGGTGTACTCCTATTTATAGTAGTTTCCCTCTTGTAATGAGCCGACACGAAAGTGTGAACTGTTGTGTCATTATTATGAGCCGACATGCATATTCATTCATTTGTGTAGGCCGACATGTGATCTCCTTATGGAATTCGACTTGATGGAGATCCTTTCAATAACAAGGAGACTTTGATGGATGGAGGAGTCTTCACAAATTTATTTTGAAAATAACCTAAATCCTACAATGGAACGCATGTTTTAATAAATCAAATCAAATTAATAATATAAATTCTTTTCACTTTCTTTTGACAAATATATTACATTTGACTCAAGTACAATAATGAAGACCAAACCTAGTTACATTTTCCAACACCTTGCCTTGAATTTCATACATTCCTATGCCTAGAAGTATGCGTGGCCTATTGTACTAACTGAAAACATTTAATGTTGTATGAATCTCCTTGAAACCTGTTCCCAACTCCTTGAATTTCATACCAACTGCAGACTACAATTAATCTAATAGAAATTCCCTCAAAATTTGTGCACAACTCCTCGAAATTCATGTTGTTCACTTGTTGCATGACCTGAGAATTTAATGCACAACACCCTTTATTTTTGTGTTGAACTCGCTATACAATTGTTGAGTTATGTGCCTCGATTTTTGTGTTGTTCTCTTGCTAAGAAATCACTCCCTCCTTGAGAATCGTGCCTTCTCTTATGTGGTAGCTGCACTTCTCTGCTTCTCAACTCCTCTTGTGTGTGCTCTCTCCTTTTATCCAAAACTTATGAAGAACAATTGGTGTCTCCTCCCCTTCCTTGACCTTTTGTCCTCTAATAAGAAATCCATAAGATCTAATTGTTGAGATTTAATCTTGGCCATTAAGATCAAGGGTGGAGATATAATCTCTCATTGGCCCACTTAACTCACTTAGAATTTAATACTCGTAAAAAAACTTTATCCCATAATCATCTTTTTCATTAATGAGACCAAAAATTCACTTTATGACCTTAATGCTCATAAAATCATTTTAAATTTATTTCTCATAAAGTTAAATAAAGGGGTCATGTTGGACACGTTTTCCTAGGAAAGACACCATGAGTTAGGAAACACTTGTCGTTGGTACACTTTACCGAGAAAAGTGTTTCTCACCACTCCCGTCTTGTCTCTAAAGTACAAATGGTTGCCCCTTGGCAAGGACTTGGTGAGAATGTTGGCCACCTGCTCATCAATAGATATATACTCAACCTACATTGCTCCTCTCTGAACATAGTCAAGGATGAAGTGGTATATGATGTCTATGTATTCTCACTTGTCGTGAAAGTTGGATTCTCTGTGAGTTTAATGCAACTCTGATTATCACAGTAAATCATTGTAGGCCTTAACTGTTGAGCAAATAACTCCACCAACATCTTGCAAAGACAAAGGGCCTCACAACTGGCCTACCTAGCTAACATATACTCTTCCTCAACATAACTAAATTCCATTGATTGTTGCTTCTTGCTGAACCATGACATAATTACTGAAACCAACGTGAAACAACATCTGGAGATGCTCTTCTGATCACTAGCACACCCTACCCAATCTGAGTTTGTGTAGCCAGTCAATTTGACTCCATCCCCCTGAACATAGTCCAAACCATAATCCATTGTCCCCTGCAAATACCGAAGCACATGTTTTTGCATCCACCTAATGCACTCTCCTAGGCTCCACCATGAAATAACTAAGAGTGTTGATTGCAAAACAAATGTTTGGCCTAGTGTTGACCAGGTACATCAATGAGCCAATCAACTGATGATAAATCATGGGATCAGTTGTTGCTCATATTGAACAAGCACTGCGAAAACAACTTAAGGCGAGTGATGTCACTCAGATCCCCACCTACTCCATTCTAGTTGTCTCCCAACAACAGGATATGGTGGGTAGTGTGAAAATTTCTGAATATATAAACCCAACTGCAGTATCTTGATTTACTTCTCCTACTTGTTTGATTTAATTAACAAGTTATTTTTTGAATATTCAGTAAAATAACAAAGCAAACACAACTACAACCTACACATACATACAGATCATTTACTTAAGCATAATGCACATATGACAAAGGACACAATATTTTTTGGACAATGTCCATGGAAAAACCCAATGCGAGAAAACTGATGTGGCAACTCTTAGAGGGTTTGATTATTAAGTAGAATATCTGAATACAATCAAGGGCATCAGTAAGGGTTTTCCCAATAGATAATTCACGGCAAATGTACCTATCACTCGGAGACAGAAAATATGGTTGATTCAGCCAAGGAAGCACTCATCTACGAGCCCTTTTGGCCCACTGGAACCCCAACACTACTTCTCTAGCCTCTGCGTCAGCTTCTCCTACCCAACGTAGCTGTTGTGCAGCCTCTGTGCAGCATAGGCTACCCCTGTGTCACCCTTATGGGCTCATCGTTGTCTTTGCATCACCTTGAAGGCCCTGCGTCAACCTTTGCATGAGCCTGGCTGGGATGCATCCCTCCTGCTGGTCTCTGCATTGCCTAGTATAGATCTGCTTCTTTGCCTTGGTATTCTCGACCTCAGATAAAAATAATCCCTCGTCGATATGCCCCTCACCAGCACTACAAGCTCACTCGAAGATTCTCAACAAACCACACCCCAGAATTTCGCCTTACCTCAAATGCTACCGCTCTGTGTGTCTTCTCCAACTGACCCCATGCCTTCCTTTAATACTTTTCTCGTTGATAAATCAACGGCCTTGATCTAATCTCTAATCAACGGATAATATTAGAAAATATTTGATCCACATCATTTAGAACATTTTCACCCACATGTTTAAATTAATTCCCTTTAATTATTTTATTTCCCTAAGTTAGACTTAGGATCTCCATTAAAATAATTAATTTATTGAATAACTTTCACATCAAGTGGAATTTCTCCAAACAATTTCTGGGTCTTGGAGGTCTCATGTGTTCTATGCTTCTAGCCCCTCCAAAAAGTTTCGAAGCTAGAGCACAACCGATGTTACCCAAAATCTCAACAGGTAGCCCTTATGAAAATGAGATGATGATGGACAAGTTGGGAACCAACGAGTCCGAGAGACACAATTGAGTGGCCTAGTTACTTGGTTAATTTAAGAAATATTTAAGGATTATATTAAATTTATATATGTGACCAGTGCTTTGTGGAGTCAATTTCCTGCTTATTACTAATTAAGATCCAAGTAACCAGATGGACAATCACTGCTTGAATGATCAACTAACCTATATGCTATGCAAATCCTAAGACGTAGGTGTGATGCAAGGATCTTGGTTAATTTTAAGTTATATGCCTATTCTAATTGAAACCTTCCTCTTTACTATTTTGAGACTAGTCTTTAAAGTAGACTGTGGGATGGAATCCAACGGGAAGCAAGTAGAGGCTTGATTAATGATATCTCCCCTTGTGTTCCAACCACCCGATGCCTCCAATGTTGCAGAGACTATGGCTCTGACGACTGCAAGGTTACCATGTTAACCACTAAAAAGGTGTTGAATGCCTCAATCTAGGTGAGAAAGGATGGCCCTAGAAGTCTATCAACCAAGCTTATGCTTGGAGGTAAATTATTAATGCAACTAGACCTAGGATGCTTATGCTAGATAGGTGAGTGATTTCTTGGTTTAATATTGCTTAAGTGCTTCAATACTTTAGTTACGATTAGTATTTAATTCTGACAATGAGTACTTAGAAATGAAAGAGACAATATTTCTACCAAGAATGTGCCAATATCAAGTTCCAATATCAGACAATCCAAAGATAAACTTCTTCAATGATAGCAAGGGTATAACACTTAACCAAAATGATAGTTTAAGATCTTCAATATATTTAGACAATACCAACGATCTTATGCCAATATAAGATACTCAATAATATGCTAATGCTTAAGATATACAAATAAATGTGTTTAGCATTTCCTTTAGCAATGTTCCTTAAACAATTAGTTTCTTAACACAATAACGCCAATCACAATTACTCAAGATATTCCAATGATGATTAATGATCTGATGTCAATGTTACTTGATGCCAACCAAGAAAAATAAGATGCCCAATGCCAAATGATTTGAGATTAGAGTGCTTTAGTGAGTGTTAACATCAGATGTGGACTTATGAATTTTTACTCAACTCACAACAACAAATGTGTAAGTGCACTTGAAACAATTAGAAGCCAATTTACTATAAAACCATGAAACAAGAAAAATTACAATCTATAGACGAGCATGGGAAAGAGAAGATCTTATGCTACTTATATCCAATCACATTCAAATGAGCAATTATTAAACTTTTAGGACAACAACAAGTAAATTACTCAAGATCGGGAGATGACAAGCATGTTAGGAACAAATATGATCAATAAGACACTAAATTTCTTGCTAAGTGATTACCTTCTTATGGTGAATTATTCAAAGATATATCAGATCTGGAAATACTTGTTACAACAGTAAGAAAAATATGCAAACAGTGAGAAATCAATGTGAGTGTGTGTGCTAAACTATGCCCAACAATTGCCAAGTGCTAGAACAAGCTTGTCAAATTGAAATATTAGATTTTTAAGCCCTTTAGGATGTGATCTTTAGATATGATTTACTGGTTATGCAAAGATATTTTAGTAACTAAACAAGTTATATCTATGCTCAATAATCAATGTCCAATTTACCAAACAAATAGTAATTTTTTACCATGAAACTTTTAGTGTGTTTACATAATTAATGAGTGGATTTTAGAGCATTCAATCTTGAATTTTACCATTGTTATGAATGATTCAGAGAACTGTAGAAAACAATGATGAAAATGGAGGGTTTAAAAATCAAACCCTAGGCCCAAGGCCTTGAAGTCTGCTTGCCCAAGTTGCCAAATTTTTTCCAATGTACTTGTCAATTGAAAACACCAAAATTGAGCCAATTTCTTCTTGCAAAACCCACCAATATTCCGTCCCAAATTTTCAGATATGGAGAGAGGAAAAAATAAGGCAAGCTAGGTCTAACGCTAGGCCTAATAGGGCTAGTGTTGGGCTAGAAGAGGCCTAGAAGGCTTAGCGGCTAGGGAAAGAGGCAAAAGAGAGTGACACAAGGGCTAAAGGAGGCCAAATAGGAGGGCGGAGGAAGAAACAGAAGGATGAAAGGAGGATGAGAGGGGAAAATGGGTTGAAAATCCCACAACAAACCCTAAGGGATGTCGTCTAGTCAAAAAAGGGAAGGACGAAGCATTCTAGGCTCATAGACAAGCCAAAAATGGCCTAAAAAGCCTGATGCAGGGGTTGAAGGAGGAGGTCGAGGCCTCCAAGAGCCTATGGCTAGGCTCTAGAGGCTCCAAAGGGTTGATGCTAGGGCGAAAAATGGTGACACAAGGCTAAGGAGGGCTTGTTACCCACCACTTATGGGTAGTGTATATAGGAGAAATGTTTTCTCCTAGATGGTCCTCAGCCGACAACTAACAACCTTAGTCACCGGGTTTGGCAAATTTTATCGTTGAAGTTCGAAATTCACCGAACTTGAAACAATGCCGAACAAATTCGAACAAGTTCGCCGAACTTAATCTCGAACTCGAACTCGAACTTGTTTGCCGAACTCAAACCCGAACAAAATGGCGAACTCCAACGAATTTTTTAAAAAAATCGTTTAAAAAACGTAAAAATTTGATTAGGTTCAGCGGAAGGGTTTCGTTTTGTTGGTAAGTTTGTTTAAAACTAAAAAAATATTCTTATGGGTGCTAATCACAGTGGGGCTTGACGCGAGGGTCAGAGAGGGATTGCTGGCTGCCGAAGAAAAGGGTTGGATTGGGTGTCAAATCACCCATTCCTTCGCCTGTATAGATCACTCTGATATGTAATATCGATGAAGCATCTTGTCAGAAGACATTTACTATTTCCCGAGTTCTACATCTTTGGGATAACAAAAAAAACCATCCAAAAAATCATTTAAAAGATTCAATGCATATATTTAGCCACTGATTTTGATATAATAAAGTATATATTTTATTTTTTAAATAAACGATGAGAATTTTTAAGATTTATATGTTTGGACGTATCTTATTTCATAGTTATTATAAATTGTTAAATGTCCTAAAATTTAAAAAATAACATTACATCAATTCCAAAATTAATAATTTTATGAATATGAGCAAACGGTTATAAAATTCTTCTATTTTATACGTATAGATATGAAAACTAATCATATAACCTTTAATGCACTTATATCTTGTGCATAAAATCACTCATGATAATTTTATTAAACTAAATAGATTGAAATAATATTAAAGCTTAATTTTATTTGATTCATTAAATATATTGAAAATTCACTACAAGAAAAAAGGACATTGGTGAGGGGCGAAAAATGTCACCATAAGCTCATTGGTGAGGGGCGAAAAATGTCACCATAAGCTCATTGGTGAGGGTCAAAAGAGCCTTCGTCACTAAAAACTGAACGTCACCAAAGGTGGCGTCGCTGAAAGTATAGGTGTTGTGGTGACATTCAAGGTCCGTCACCAATAATGATTTATAATGAGGGATTGTGACCGTCACCATTTCATATGAGCAATGGTGACGGAAAATAGCCTTCGTCACCAAAAAACTAAACGTCACCAAAGGTGGCATTGCCGAAAGTATGTGTTCTGGTGACATTCAACGTCCGTCACGAATATTGATTATAATGACGGATGATGATCGTCACCATTTCATATGAACAACAACGATTTTTTGTGATGGACCTTTCATGATCGTCACTATTGGTGCATATATATGGCGACGTTCATTGACCGTCACCATTTCATATTTGGCGAGGGTTAAAAAATGTCATGATAAGATCATTGGTGACATCAAGGTCTGTCACAAATAATGACTATAATGACAAGCATTGACCCTCACCATTTCATATCAGCAACAACGATTTATGGTGATGGACCTTTCATGGTCGTCACTATTAATTCATATATATGGTGGCATTCGTTAACCGTCACCATTTCATATTTTGGTGAGGGTCAAAAAATGTCACCATAAGCTCATTGGTGATGGTCAAAAGAGAATTTGTCACTAAAAATTGATCGTTGTCATTCCCTATTAATATCAGGGCACGATGGAATCGAACCACCAACCTCCTGCTTGTGAAGCAGGTGCTCTTCCATTGAGCTAGCACCCTTTAAAGGATTAAACTTTAAACTAGCAATTGTTGGTTTCCTAGTAAGACTCAATTTCAGCATCTAGAGCAGATCATGCAATCATACCTGTGGTCAAAGTATGGTGGAAAGTACAATATTCCAAAAGGATGGGGGGGGCTCATCCCTCGCCCAACAAGTTGAAAAATAACATTGCGACATGGAGGCTATTTTTCAGGGATGCGGGGTGGATCTTTGGTCAGTCGTCACAGTAGTGTCAACCACAAAGGCTTTAACCTTTTTTGCTTTAGCAGAATCTATTAACTCCAACTCTCAATGCAAGATGGGGTGTCGGTTGATCTACAAGACAAGTGAGCACAAAAATTACACCATTTCTAATCTGTTTGGAAAGATAATCAGGACCACTATTTAGTTATCCTTCAATGCCGGGCTCACTAGTGTGCAGCCTTGTTTGGAAATTGTAGCTATCTGGTCAACTCTTCCTTCATTTGGATTTGGCAGTGATTGAGCGTCTCTGCTATGCTTTCCCTAGGAAGATTAAGTGTAAGTTTGTTTTTAAGGAAAAAATTAGTGATCTGTCTACTTTTTGTTCCTTGTCGTGTAATGAGGTACACGACTAGCTATTAACTGAGGGTGAATTATTGATAAGAGATGCTCAATATTTATATTCGGTAACCTATACAGACTTTATTTCTAATTTGCTAGTCTTACAGAAGGGGATACTGATATAAGATCCATTGTATATACACTTCAACCTTTTGATTTAGTGTTTGTAAATAATTTTCCGTAAATATAAGAGATGTTTTGACAACAAAAATAATGGATGACCTACCCTAAAAGCTGCTAATTTTCTTGCATTCTTCAACTGTGTTGGAGCAGAAAAGAATGACAGCCACTAGATAAATATGCATGCCATCAGGAATAGAGAATTATATAACTACGCTGGGAATTGACCTAACCATGCTGAGATGTCATACAGTCCAAAACTGAAGCAATCGATGTCCTGCGAACATGAACCACGGTTGAGGCATACAAAACAATGAGCTAATTATGGGACATGTTGGCATATTCAATATATTGCATTAGAGACAAGTGTTTTCAAAAGTATTGGGGATCGATTAACAAAGTGAGAAAACCTGTCAGATACTCCAGAAAGAAGGGTAACTTCATCAGGGTAACCAATTCTGGGACATGTTGGCATATTCAATATATTGCATTAGAGAAGAGTGCCTTCAAAAGGCTCGGGGATTGGTTCATGGAATGAGAAAACCTGTCAAATACTCCATAAAGATGGAGAACTTGGTCAGGGTCACTAAGTTCACCTGCTTTAAACCAACAGTGCATAAATGAATTCCAGTAAAAAACGCTAGTGGACTTTGGACCCAAGTGACCACTCCAGCCTAAGAAAACTGAGCTATATTAAGGTTAATAAAAGAATTTTTTTGGTAAAATACATGCATTTTGGAGTTCTGGGATTTTGTAACTACTACCTCACTTTAGTATCATAACAAATCACATAATCATGTTGTGAATTTTTGTGTCTAACGCAGATGGTGCAGAATACCAAAATGCATGTGGTAAAGGCTCATAATACCTCATTTCCCTTCTTAAAATGTCTTTGTTCGTTGTTTTTTAATATCACCCTCATGATGGTTGGAAACTTTGCACCACCATTGTTGATTCTTGTCCATTTCTTGTGTCTTAAATAGAATCTGGTAGAAATAGGTGGTCTATTCCATTACTATGGCAGCCACTAGAAGTTCATAGCTTTGAGGTATCTTGTGATACATTCCTATTTTTGAGTACTGCAACAAACTGTGGAAGATTTTTGATTTGCTGAGTTGATGTATTGAAGGAAACTTTTGTGAAACTTAAATTGTTGTTGCCAAAATAGGCACCACAGCTAAAGGCATACAAAGCAATTAACTGCTAGCACAAGTTGAGCATGTTCATTATATTGCAGTAGATAAGAATACCTTCTAAAGGCTTTGTAGAAATGATTGGCATATTTACACACCTATCTAGATAATATATCAGGTGATTAGGCTCAATAATTCAATGGCTTGCAAAAACAACGCATGTAGTTATGAAAATGAATTATCAGAAACTAGGGATTGTGGATCTCAAGTACGCATTAGCTGTAGTAGCTTACGCCAGGAACTAAAACTCCAGCCAAATGAGACCACTATTCAAGGAAATAACAACAAAATGTTATAGCATTAATGCATTTTGCTAAATCACCAAACTGCCAGTAATAAATAATTGAAATTTTGGAGTTCTAGGATTCTAGAGTCTATGGTTACTACAGCTTCTTGGTTACTATGGTAGATGGAAAAGAAACCAAATATTCATGTGTTCATTAAGGCTCATATGAGCTGGTAAGTGGGCCTTTGTTTATGTGAATTCAAGTATAATTATTGTGAAGGTCTGCAAATTTTCCAAAAAATTGAACTGGTGCTACTTATTGCCTATTTCCAGTGCAGCTTAGATAAAAAAACTGATGTTAAGAGATGGTTCACTCCATTAGTATGCTGACTAATAGTTGGCAGTTTTAAATACTATAGAATATTTTGGACAATGTACGATCTACTAAATTAATATGCTTGTTGCAATTTTTTCCTAATCACAAATTGTTGTACATCCAAGATATTTGCCACCTGACCAAGATGACTAAGACCATTGTAATTCTTACTCACTGAGCTAGTAGTCGCAACATGTCTCCTTACCTTAGTAGAGCTGTGAAAATTGGTGGTTGTACTTCAGTTACTAGGGTGATTGCAAGAATATGCACGTAAGTCTTGATTGATTGTTGGCATTAAGATGATTGAGCTCATGTTCTCTTGATCCATCCACACATACTGATTAGTTTATTTGAGACATACTAATAAGCTTCTTTGAGCCATGGTGTGGGTTTTGTTGTATTCATTTTACTTGACTCCAGGATCTCATATGTCATACACACCCCTTGTGGGTTGTAATTATAATTATCTCCAGAAAACTACGGTCCATGATCAAGTATCTTACCCGCTATCAGATTAACGAAGGACTCCTCATTGGTTTCTAATTATGGAAACTACACAGTTTGATAGAACCTTTTAAAGGAATTATTGGTTTCCACATTAACATTTCACTTTTACACTACTGACAAACCAAGTTTGGGACATAGATTTAGAAAATTAAAACCTGCTACCTCAATTTAAAGGAAATCAGAATGTATGGTGTGTGTTCTCAGGTGCATAGTTCTATAGAAGTAGTCATCTAGGAATTTTAGCGTTCAAAATATTTCACTTAAATTCCCAACATAGATTTATAATCAACCATAACACTTTGAAAACATCCTAAAAACTAAAAGTTGATAATGTAATCCTTGATAAATTTAGGTTCTTTGAGAAATCAAGAAGCCAAAATATTGAAAGGTTCTTCATAGTTGCATCAGTTAATGGCTCTTCGAAGTGGGTTGTATAATAATATTTATGTGTATGCTAATGCACATGAAAGGGAAAATCTCTCTTATATGTGAGATTAATAGCAAAACATGTGAGTATTCATCTATGAAATTGGTGTCCTGGTACAAAAAAAATAATGGGTGTTGTAAGCAAGAATAAATGTGGGTTTTCATCCCCATCAACCCACAACAAAAATCAATTGGTGGGAGCTTGGGTATTGAATGTAAGTGTTTGATGAAATGTCAATACATGGTTTTCTGACCTTGAACGCTATTGTTTCATGTTGCGTGCTTAATGGGGATGGTGAAGCAGCTTTGGAATTTTTTTGCTAAGGACAATATCAAGGAAGAGCAATTTCAATAGAAATCTAGTGAAATGGAGATTAGATAAATTTGTGGCATATAGGGAATGATGCACAAGATAAATACCAATCAGAGAGATTCTGAAAACAATGCTATGAGATGGTGACATGTGGATGTCGAGAGACTCTAAAGACTCTAGCATGCTGCACAAGTATAGGGATACGAGGCAAAAAATCTGCATTTATTTCTTTAACTCTCTTCTAAAACTGTGACCCTTGGTAATGGTTTAATATCATCAATTTTTTTTCATATAGCTATGCCATCATTTCATTTTGCACAGACAGTTGTGTGGCTAGAATGACAGCTTGCCTTGTACATTTTTTTAGATGCAAGAGTGCTACTGCTTATTAATTGTTGGGAATGAATGTCTCCAGGGTGTAGTCAATTAGCTAATGATTCCATTGATAACAGGTTTTATTCAGACATCAATAGTGAGCTGAATCCACTATTAAAAGAAGACACAAATTTTCACATGGACTATTTATTTTTTTCTCCTTCCATTCAAACAGATACAATTTCGTTTTTATTGTTGAAGACAAATCTAGAGGCTTTTTTGGTCCATATCATAATTATATGGGAAAAAAGATATGGTTGTATCTGTCTGAAGTTCTATTAGGAACTACCCGTAAGGCCAAATTTGGTAACAATCAATTGAGTCTGAGTCAATGCCAGAAAAAACCCCTGCAATGATTCATGTAACAAGGGGCATTTTTGTAACATTAAGTCAGCAATGGTGTAAACTTAATATAGATATCCTTTCACTTCAAAGCAGTGATGCAAATTTTGGTCAAGAGCTTTAGGGAGGGTGAAGGTTTCTTATTGTTCTAACTTTATGGAGCTCAATTGTAGGGCAATTAATAATATTAATACAAGTTAATTGTTTCAAACTATTTGATTGCGAGGACAGGTTGTCTATCATTGAATGGATTGGTTGTATTGGCTACATTATGTGATGAGAAAGGTGGTGTATATAAAGCATGGTTAAATATAACAGAACCTTGAAATGTTGTCAACATGTTCAATAGACTAATAATTAGAGGTTGGGGGCTGATTAATGTTAAAATGAAACTATTCACTAAAGCTCTTTTCATGTGGTTGCAACCTGCATGTGGAATTTGATGTTGCCCATCAAAAAGTTACTAGTATGCTTAGAGGAATTCCTTTGCCTAGTTGTATGCTTGGGAAAGTAAAGTATAGGATTGCAAAGTGATAGAGCTTGGGGTGTTGTTTGAAGTATTCATGCAATTTGATTAGTGAACTACAACAGTTATGCCCCTCATTAATTATAACTTGGTGTCTTGGACCACCAAACCATCACATGGAATAGAGTGGAGGATGAATGGAGCCAAGTTGTCTTTAAAAGCACCTTGATCTATAAGTTTTCCCTCAAGGAAGGCACCATCATAGTATTCTCCAATCATAATATGGATGTAGGTTTTTCTTTATAAAGGCATGCCACCTGAAGAATGAAAATGCCTAGTTGGTGCAGTGGCAACATGCTTACCTGACAATGCCAACAACTGAAGAGTTCATCTCAGACACCAATTTTACTGGTTTCTAAAGAATATAATCCCTAGTAGCAGGAGATATTTTAGGCATTGTCCAACCACTATATTATATTGACAAGAGATTCCCATTTGCAGTACAATTACACCAAAGAAATCAATGCCAAAAAAATATGCCAATGACTACTCTTCACAACTAAAGGACACATTGTATTGAAGTCATTCATTTCTTGCTATTTTGTGATCTATTTTTGCTATTTCACATTAATGGCATTCCTATACTACAATATGCATACATTATGGTACCCATTTTCAATGATTATGCAACCACAGAAATTGGAGTTCAAATTCTCAATAGAATTTAATTGGTAAAGGGAAAACAGATGTAAACAATAATGATTAACCTCAATAGTTAAATAAAGAAAAATTTATAATATTCAACATAGTAGAACAAGGTAGACTAGTATAAAAAACTTCTAGAATGATTTATATACATCCTTTAATATATACTCTATCTATATTACTCTTGGCCTCTAGGAAGCAATATAGGGTTCATGCCAAGCTTGTAACTAATGCATTCTAGTTCACCTCCTTTTGCAAGCACCGTGACTTCCACATATGCATAGGATACCTTGCCAATTTGACAATAAAAATATCTTGAAGGCATGACATCCTTTGAAGAAAACATTGGAATGGTTGTTTGTCTCTGCATCTATAAAGGATAAAAATGGTGACACTATAGACCTAGAGGTTGGGTTTAATATAAAACCATTACAAGTGATACTAGCATATGTTTCTGAACATTTCTCTGAATCTAAGGGATCAACATTTTATTCTTGAAAGTTCACTAATCATTAAGTATTTTCTCAACCTTAATCCTAAGAATCTGTGTATGGAAAAGATCATGAGATTCGATTCCATCTTGAATTTATGTCTTGATGATTGCAAGAGGCAGGTGCTACCAATTCTGTTGCATTCAAGGAATTTTAGTTTCATACAATCTAAAACAATGTCAGTATCCTAGTGAAACAATGGTTTGGAAGTTTTGAATATCCACCATTGACATATTGGATGCCATTTTCATGATCTTGGCTAGTGAAATATTTGTGCTTATAATAGACTTAGATTTGAGTAATGTCTTCAACGTGAAGGAAATTGGTTCTAAATTCTTGAAGACAAGGACAGAATTATCTACTAGAAGCAATAGCCTTGGTGTGTAGGTGTTAATTGGGAAAATTACTATTCATGACAAATTCTTTCAAAATGCTTCCAACTCTATAAAAACAGTGAATACAGAGTCTCAACAACCATTGGGTTGGAAATTTTCTACTGGATGTTATATAATTAATGCAATAGATAATGGCAAAGCATGGATTGATAGAGGCGTGGATGAAAATTTTCAAAAGAAATTATGTGCCCAAGACAGCAGGATCTAATCCCACAATGGTTGATATGTGTCTATCACTCACGTTCCCTGATACAGAGTTACCAAAACAACATGCTATATTATCCCATGGAGACAATATTTCATGAGGGACAGAACATAACAACATTATGTACTCGCAAGTGGTAGCAAAGGATAATTTTAAAAGTTAATGAGCAATAATTATTACAGTCCTATGCAATCTTGGATGGACGGATCCTTTCAAGCTTTCAATCTTGAAAAACTGCTTGGAGAAAAAGTGCATAGCACTTTGGAACAGTTCTAACTCTGTCAGCAGAGGTGCCTCAATAAATGTGCACTACAGATCCCTGACATCCTTGGTTTCTCTAAGCAAGGATCTTATAATGAATGGTCTCAATATAAAATGACCCCTCCTCTTCATGAATTCGGTAATTTGATATATTGGTAGATATCTCTTCTCTATGATTGAAGAAGGTCTTCCACATTCTCTTCTTTGACCTAAAGCTTATTAGAAGTTTGATGTTGCAATTACCTCATGTAAGTCTCATCTCTAATCTGGGTAGCTCATGATGATTACCAATGCAAGGCTTCAGAGGGATCTATGATGATTGGGCTCAGCTATCTATAACATTTTTCCAAATAAGAGGGATTTAATGGAAGACCTAGATTTGTCCTTAAGCACAAAAAAGAGTAGCTGTTGAACCTAGTCATAGTCAACTCTAATGTATGCCTTGATACAAAGGCTTTAAGACAATTTAAGGATAATCCTCATACATATATATTGGATAGCTGATGTATGCCCTGATACAAAGGCTTTAAGACAATTTAAGGATAAGCCTCATACATATATATTGGCTAGCTGCTCGTTAAAGATCAAGTATGATCTGAAGTTCACTATTGGTCTAATAAAAGGAAAAGTACTATATCTCCTGGTGACCATCTTCATTTCTTTGTATCACATATCAAAGGCTGATGTCTGTTCTCTGGAAGCACCATTGCAGCTGAATGTATAAAACAGCAAGCATGAATTTCTATGAAGCCACTCTATTGTCTCATGCAATTACCTCATGTAAGTCTCATCTCTAATCTAGGCAGTTCATGATGATTACCAATGCAAGGCTTCAGAGGGAGCTATGATGATTGGGCTTAGCTATTGATAACATTTGTCCAAATGAGAGGGATTTAATGGAAGACCTAGATTTTTCCTTAAGCACAAAACAGAGTAGTTGTTGAACCCAGTCATAGTCAACTCTGATGTATGCCTTCATACAAAGGCTTTAAGACAATTTAAGGATAAGCCTCATACATATATATTGGATAGCTGATGTATGCCTTGATACAAAGGCTTTAAGACAATTTAAGGATAAACCTCATACACATATATTGGATAGCTGCTCATTAAAGATAAAGTATGATCTGAAGTTCATTATTGGTCTAATAAAAGGAAAATTACTATATCTCCTTGTGACCATCTTCATTTATTTTTATCACAAATCAAAGACTGATGTCTGTTCTCTGGAAGCACCATTGCAGCTGAATGTATAAAACAACAAGCATGAATTTGTATGAAGCCACTCTATTGTCCCATGCAATTACCTCATGTAAGTCTCATCTCTAATATGGGTAGCTCATGATTATTACCAATGCAAGGCTTTATAGGGAGCTATGACGATTGGGCTTAGCTATCGATAACATTTGTCCAAATAAAAGGGATTTAATGGAAGACCTAGATTTGTCCTTAAGCACAAAACAGAGTAGTTGTTGAACCTAGTCATAGTCAACTCTGATGTATGCCTTGATACAAAGGCTTTAAGACAATTTAAGGATAAGCCTCACACATATATATTGGATAGCTGATGTATGCCTTGATACAAAGGCTTTAAGACAATTTAAGGATAAGCCTCATACATATATATTGGCTAGCTGCTCATTAAAGATCAAATATAATCTGAAGTTCACTATTGGTCTAATAAAAGGAAAAGTACTATATCTCCTGGTGACCATCTTCATTTCTTTGTATCACAAATCAAAGGCTGATGTCTGTTCTCTGGAAGCACCATTGCAGCTGAATGTATGAAACAACAAGCATGAATTTCTATGAAGCCACTCTATTGCAGTAAGCCATTTGTGCTCACTATCATTATATATTGCAGAAGAAATATTTCACATACCACTGTATAAGGTTAAGCAGAGGACACTTCTGTTTTATCGCATGTTTGAGTGGTCAGATCTCATAGATTGTCTGATGGACACTATGCACCCTGGAAAGACAAATATAGGCTATGATCTCCCTGTGTAAGAGGGAGTAAGATCAGTCAAATATCTTCTCTATCTATATGTACAAGAAGCTAAGGATTCCTAAATGTTGACTAGACCTCTACTGTAAGTCAATATGTTGTCAGGCTGCTGTATGGAGCTATGAGGCTCCCATTGATTTAGTTTTGATTTTCAGAAAGCAGCTTGGCACCATTCCCTATATGAAGGGATTCTTGGCTGAATATTGAGCTCCAGGAGTTCCTGGGGGCTTGGGGTACTTATTGATCTATGAGCGACCATAGGGTGAGTGGTTCACCTTCCCCTAGTGGTGCATTGTGTACAGGGTGAGTGGTTCACCTTCCCCTGTGATACCCCATGATGGTTGACATGTGTGTAGGGTGAGTGGTTCACCTTCCCCTACTGCTGGTGACATATGCATAAAATGAGTGGTTCACCTTCTCCTATGGCATATGAGCAGGATGAGTGGTTCACCTTCTCCTGTGGATACCCCAGTGAGAGACGCATATAGGCATCTGTTGACATGTCGGTGGGACGTGGTTCATCCTTTCCCCATATGTAGGATGCTCATTCCATACAATTGATAGTTGACATGTCGGTGGGATGTGGTTCATCCTTTCCCCATGTGTAGATTTCTTCCTACTATTGTTGTTTTGCATGCACTCGGTGTTTTTGCATGCATGTAGGAGGTGGTTCGTCCTTTCCCTACACTTGGTGTTTTGCATATGTGTAGGAGGTGGTTCATCCTTTCCCTACATATGGTTGTGATATGTTTTTGTAGGATGCAGTTCATCATTTCCCTACATATGATTGTGATGTGTGTTTGTGGGATGTGGATTCTCCTATCCCTATGTGTGATTGCGTGTAGGATGTGATATATTCTTTCCCTGCTGGTGTTCTTGCAACATCCTACCCATGTAGTCCGGGACACATGGGAAGTACCTCTCATATGTCCAATGATTTGGGAAAAGTGGTTAGGGACCATAGCACTACCGATGGACACATTGCATACTATCGTACTCCCTATGCTAGGATGCATGGTGTTTATCTACTTGATTTGGGATCAATTCAGGTTCTACCTTCGGACTGACTTTTGTCAATGGAGAGTGGCAAGGTCTTATGACTCACTCTCGATCAATTCTTCTTTATTATTCACATCTTTGTTCAGTAGAGCAGAGTAGAGCATAGCAGAGATAGTTCAAGATGGCATGATGACCAATGGCAGTAGATGGATTGGTAGGTGGAATTCTCCCTAGTTGAGAGGGAGTGTTAAAATTGGCAACTAGAGCCAAATTCCACTTTGGTCTGATCAATTGATGGAGATTATAATCCCATTGAATTCCTCTTTTCAATCTAAATATTGTCAAATTTGGATCAGAAAAATATTTGTTTATTCAAAAAGAAATTCTATAATCATGATTTTATTTAGGCAAGAAATTTGAAAATTCAAATTTTGAATTTGCCTCCAAAATATCAAATTCTGCTTCTCTTCTAAATTGTATATAAGGATTCTCTCCCAACCCATTTGAGGCATCAAAAATATCTCTTGCATCTCTGAGGCAGCCGAGTGGGGATAATGGCTAAACGCAGAGGTTAGGTCTGTTTTGAGTGAGTCTATTTGCTTGTTGTAGTGCCGAGGAAGCTATGGGTAGACTGTTGTTGGTTTCAGGACAATCTCAGTAGAGATGTATTGGGGTTTCGTTACATGATTTCCCTCCTCACAATAGACCAAGATCCTTAGACAAGATGCTGAGAAGATCTAGGTTAGATGATGCTTAATCTTGGCATTATTAACCCTCTCCCACAGACCAAGATCCATCCTCAAGTCAGTCGTAGACTTGTGGATAGCTTAGAGCTGCCTATTGTGTGAATCCTCTAGAGAAGGATTGTTGCAACTCCAAGGAAGTTGTTTCAATCAAGTCGCAACCCTATACAGGCTAGATATGTGGTCACAGTTATGTCGCTACCATCAAGAAGCTATGGAGGGCTGCATCTAGCCCTAACCAGCTGTGGAAGGTTATAACTATAGCTCTAACTAGCCTTAGATTGTGGAAAGTGACTTGAAAGGGGAAGCCGCAACCTTGTAATAATGTTTAGAGGAGTGCAAAGGGTTTGTTGTCATAGGACAAAAAACCCTAACCAGAACACAATTCATATATAAAGCAGTTCAACACTGAGGAAAAGCTTTGACTACATTTGACCACTAATCTGGACAAAATATGATTGTTGATGTTTAAAGGCAGAATTTTGGATCATGTATTTGGAATTTGGACAGTGATACTAGTCGTCACCTTGGAAAGTCAATAATGTTTCTATCAGCTCTCTCTCTCTCTCTCTATTGTACATTTGATTTGAATAATAAGAAGAATTGTTCAAGGGTTTTCCCCATATTGGGGTTTTTCCCTAGCTTGTGCCATATTCTCTTGTTCTTTTGTCTTGGCTTGTCTTCAGCATTTCTCATTTATGTTCTTTCGTTAGTTACTATCATATATTGTTTAATGTAATTGATAATGGATTAATGGGCTCATGATTGAATGAAGTAACTATCCTAAGCAAAGAACATGTTTCCAGAATTAATATATTCTTTGTTTATTTTAATTTCTCCTGAACACCTATGTTGAATCCAGCAAGGATGGGCTTTAAAAGCAGAGCCATATTGCAACAATTCAGGAGAGATTTAGTCACTGTGTTTTTCAGAATTCTTGTTTTTCTGGAGAATTCCAAATCAAACCCAGAGACATGAAAAGAAAACTTTGAAAACAACAAAACGACCATAAATAAATGAAATGCATGCCAAGAAAACATAATCATTAATGAAATGTATGTGTTTTTATCATGGAAACAAGGGAATTTCGAACATGTTCTGAGTTGCAAAGCATATAGAGGTGTGGACAGAAGAATTATCCAAACTTTTAATAAAATATTTAATCGTAGATGTATAAATCGTATTAATAGACAGGGAATTGAATACCTAAATTTCATTATGATAACTCTCGAGAAACAATTATCTATCCATCTCTGCAAAATTATGTTTCTCATATTGAGAAAATTGGCTAACATGCAAATTTCCTTCAAATTGAAACTCTAGGAATGCATATGATTCATCAAACAGTTGATCATGCAAAGAAAGGAGTAACAAGTCCTATGACATCATGCAAAGTTAATGAGCAATAATTATTATAGTCTTATGCAATCTTGGATGGACAGATCCTGTAGCAGCTTATGTCAACACTTACATGTGTTTGAACTTTGAAGGTACCGTTGATTTGTAGGTACCCAAATTCTTGTTCAACCCATCAGTGATAGAAAACCCAGCCTATGAATGTTGGGATTTTAATGTTTCATTATTTTGCATGATAACTAAGCACAACGAAAGAAAACATTCTATTGGTGAAGTTTTAAGGTCATTGCACTGGATCAATGATTTCAAGTAGCACCCTCATTTTGCACATGCCATAGTAGGGTAGGAAAGGAATAAACTCCTTTGAGCAACAATGTGGCATGAATAAGCTCCCTTGATCACTAAATTTGATTTCATGTTGTCATAAATAGAGGACTTGTCTTTTTCTTTGTAAAAGACAAAATTGTGTGGTGCTTCTACTAGAAGGGGAGGCCATTCCCATATATACATGACAAAATTCTAAGACTCTCATGCACTCCCAAGAAGAGAACATCTCTGAGTTGGAGTCTGTGTTACCCCCTATTTTGGCATAGGGTTAACACTAGGGAATTATCAAGAGTTAACCAATTTGATGTTGGGAGGTTGGATATAGAAATTTCAGCTTAGAGCTATGTTGCTCGAAGGTTGGAGATAGAAATGTTAGCTATGGTGAAGGATCAACTTGTTAAGGTCTTCTCCATTACGAAGAATATGCTCACAATGGTCTTTGTGAGGAGTCACTCAAATTGTTGCTCAGAATGGTCTTTGTGCGGAGTCGCTCAAATTGTTCAATCAGATGCAACAGAATGGGATGAAAGTGGATAATTTCACCTTTTCCACTGCTTTTGCAGCATGCACTAGTTTAGGATGCAATTCCATATAATCATCATTAAAGTTATGCTAGACTCAAATATTTTTGTGGAGAATGCTCTTGTTGACATGTATGCCAAATTCTATTATTGGCCCGTATGCCAAATGTGGCAGCATAGAAGAGGCATGCTTAGTCTTTGATAATATGTTTGAACAGAGGGAATTTTCTTGAAATACAATGATTACTGGATATGTTGAACATGCTTATGGTGAGGAAGCACTGCATGATCTCAGTGGGTTATGAACCTACACTGTTGATGTTGAAGGATGAATGAGATGGAGTGGAAACAAATAGGGAAGGTGCATCAGCAAGCTGCAAATAATCTGGAATTTCCTTTGGATGAGAATTTGAAACTATAGAAAGGCTCATAATTTGGACATGCATTCAGGATTGCAAAAAAAGAGCAACAAAAAGTGCAGAAGGAGTTGAATACACAATTTATTTTTTTAGAAACAAGAAACAATAGTATCAATTTCCCAAATGCAAAACAAAAATGGCTTAGGGAGCAGTGGTATCAGCTCCAGAAGTGGAAAAAGAGAGTAAACATCAAATAGTTGAGAAAGAGCATTTGATGAAAGAATATGTAGATTCCTTTGGGTCTATGGAAAATCTACTTCTTGCATTCACGTGAGATAAATGGTTTCGACAATATTCGTTTAATAATCTTGAAGTTTCTTTGAAGAATCTCATAAGTGCTATACAAGCAACTCATAAGTCTCAAAAAAAAATTATTGATCGAGGCCTTGAGGGCAAGTATGTTGTTTTGGGCGAATATGACAAATATTTGACCGAGATGGCTAGGCAAGAACCTAAGTGTGGCATCATTTTATGTTTATGGAGCATCAAAGAGTGCTCCATGGAAGGAACATCATCCTAGAATTCTCTATGGTGTGGGTACAAGCAAGTTAAGAGAATTTCAAGAATGGATTCCTAAGAACTCTCTTGTGGTGATTATATCTCAAGCATGATCCTACGTTGGGAGAAAAAACCTTGGTGAATTCACTATTAACACAGTTTTGCATAGCTTTAATTGAATCTTGGTCAAAATCTTACACTCTTGCCTGATTGCTCCACTTTCTAGGTTGAGTCTATCAACTTTTCTTTTAGCTTTTGAGATCCCATTTTCATTTGATATATGATGCCATCTTTCAATCTATACATTTCATTCAACTTGAGATCATCAATCACAAAAACAACATCAACTATAGTCAATATAATCCTTTATCTACTTTTCCCATGCCTGAAAGGTCAAGCCACACAGGGAAAAATCCATTTTAATGTTTATTTTCCACTTGTCTCATGCTAAATAAAATTCACATATGAAAAGAAATATGTGTTTACAACATCCTAGATTAATGACACCAAAAGAAAAAATACACTCCACTAGTAACCATAAAATTTTAATAGGGCAGCAAGGAATTACAATTATGAGAAAAGGCAAGAAAGAAGGATCGAAAACAAAGAAACAGTTAAAATAGTGAGCAAATGAGAATGCTATTAAGCCTAATTGATCAACCTAGGACACCCAAGGTAAGATTGGTTCAGTAGTGAGGTCAGAAGAGTTTATCCCAACCACTAGGTTTCATTGTCACCATGGTCCGTGCCACTATAATCCTTTATCTACTTTTCCCATGCCTGAAAGGTCAAGCCACACTGGGCAAAATCCATTTTAATGTTTATTTTCCACTTGTTTCATGCTAAATAAAATTCACATATGAAAAGAAAGATGTGTTTACAACATCCTAGATTAATGACACCAAAAGAAAAAATACACTCCACTAGTAACCATAAAATTTTAATAGGGCAGCAAGGAATTACAATTATGAGAAAAGGCAAGAAAGAAGGATCGAAAACAAAGAAACAGTTAAAATAGTGAGCAAATGAGAATGCTATTAAGCCTAATTGATCAACCTAGGACACCCAAGGTAAGATTGGTTCAGTAGTGAGGTCAGAAGAGTTTATCCCAACCACTAGGTTTCATTGTCACCATGGTCCGTGCCACCCAAATGGCATAACACGAAAGCCCTAGACCATTTTGGCAGAATATTTACCATTCAGACCCGTCACCTAAGCCAATAGAAGTCCCTCATGGGAATGTTTCTTGCAACGATTCCTATAATTAAACAATAAAAATAAAAATTTGTTAGCTACCTCTTGAGTGGATTTAGTAGCCTCTAGAAGCTTCTCCTCTAGAACAGAGCCTTAATCATGCTCGTCTGAGTGCACGGTCATCTCTTCAGGATCCAATTTCTTTGCCTTGAGACTCTTGGGAATATGGATCCAGGAAAATCCCAAGCCCTTTTTGAGGCAAATCCCAGGCCCGTTTTGGGTCTCTGGAATTTTTAGGGATGATCGGATCATCACAATCCATCTGTGCTATAGCATCTGGCTAGTGACCACCTACGATCTTAGGAGATTTGATTTCCTTGTCGTAATCAATGTATTCTTGCTCTCTTATCTACTTCTTCGCTAATTTTTGAATTGGAAAGGCACATGTCGTCGTCTTCTTTGGTGAAGCCATTGTTGCCCATGCTTTTAGCTTAATCTTCCTCCATGGAATCTTGAACATATAGCCTATTGAACACCTAGTTTTGCTTTTCTAGAAGTATTTTGAAGTGGAAAAGGGAGATGGAGGGTTGGGGATGGGCCATCACCCAGAAATGTGGTGAACCTTGTGCAAATTCCCTCTGTAGAATGAAGTCACCACGATTGGAGGAAACAAGAATCCAATCTCTTGATTCAACCAAATGTGTCATATCATACCCTAACCAGAACTCAGTTCATATCTAAAGTAGGTCAGCACTGAGGAAAATCTTTGACTACATTTGACCACTAATCTGGACATAATAAGATTGTTGATGTTTAAAGGCAGAATTCTGAATCATGTCTTTGGCATTTGGACAATGATACTAATCATCACCTTGGCAAGTCAATAATGTTTCTATCAGCTCTCTCTCTCTCTCTCTCTCTCTCTCTCTCTCTGTTGTACATTTTATTTGAATAATAAGAAGAATTGTTCAAGGGTTTTCCCCATTTTGGGGTTTTTCCCTCGCTTGTGCCATATTCTCTTGTTCTTCTGTCTTGGCTTGTCTTTAGCATTTCTCATTAATGTTCTTTCTGTTGAAAAGTGTAACTAGGTCGGTCTTCATGTTGGCTATGTAATTATGTATTTATGAAAAGAAGAAGACAAAGATAATAAAGTGTATTTTTGGTGTACTTGCTTCATGGGTATCAAATCTACTCTAGCTATATGCTCCAGGATCTTGTGAAAGAATCTCACAACAGTCCTCAATGCAATGATGAAAGACAAGCCTCAAAATGCAAGAAATGAAGTACCTCATCAATGCTGAGATAAACATTATCCAGTCGGCCTCACTCACAGCTATATGGTCGGCTTCCTCAAGGGGTTGTGCCCTCTATACACACACACACACACACACACACACACACACACACACACACACACATACACACACATACATATGGTATGCGGTCACAACTGAAGAAATCAATGCAGATACCTCTGAGTATACAATTCAGATATCTTCTGAAGCTTTTGGATAGGTTCTATAGTTCGGATACTTATCACAGTTTGGATTCTACTTCAGTGCATATGGAGAAAAAGGTGTGGTTAAGGTCTATGATATGATGCGAAGAAGGAAGACTATTTAGCGAACATAAAAGAGCTTTATTATATCTCTGTCTTGGGTCTTAAAATATTGGTTAAGTTCTATAGCGTGATAAAGGTCTCTGCAAGGAGTGTAGAGAGAAGACATTGTTACAGTGCAAGATATACACAGCGTAAAAGAAGGCCAGCTCAACCATGATACAGTCATGGTGATGATTAGTACAAAGATGATGTTCAGTAGAAGGTCTCGGTGATGGAATATGCTACATGGTGCTACATGGTGCTACAAAGGAGGATGATTGTGTCTTGGTCTAGGAGAGGCAGTTTAGGTCAAGGTTCGTCATGGTCATTGCAGTCATCAAGTGAAGAATCTATAAGAAGAGATTTGCGGGTTTTCCCCTCAAGAGGAGGGGTTTTAGCCCTAGCTTAGAGCCTAACTATTGTGTCACTGATGTTATTTTTTTTTATGGTTGTTTGATGTTTTAAACGTAATCATAATAATGAACAAAGATGATAAGTAAGAAGTAACTCAAACAAATATCATGTATGAGAATTTTCATTAACTCTTGCCCTACCTAATTCTCAAAACTTTCGTTAGTTACTATCATATATTGTTTAATGTAATTGATAATGGATTAATGGGCTCATGATTGAATGAAGTAACTATCCTAAGAAAAGAACATGTTTCCAAAATTAACATGGAATCAGAGCACAGGAGAGAACAATCCCAAGCTCAAAGAGATTGCAATCACTTAGAAGCATCTGAAGAATTTCATTGGTACCTCTATCCCTCTATGTTAGGGATCAAGAATGTCAAATCTGTGGTATTTTCTTAAGGCCTTCTACTAGCCCTAATCAGTGGACATGGGCTCCAATCCAAGAGCAACTCAAATATCATGAGTGAAAGTTGAAAGTCATCAAGGTATGTTCCAGTAATATATTTTCCAAGGATTATTTATCAGTCCCATTCAGACTGTATCTTCATTATATTTGAAGCAGAGTTTCTCAACCATAAAGTCACAGTCCTAGGCATAACACATGGATACCAAATCCTAGGTCTTCTGGGCATGATCACTATGATCACTGTTTGTATCAGCAGTTCAATATTCTCTTTAGTTTGACTCTTTTAGTGTGCCTTTAAGAATACTTCGTTTTGAAGATAGAAATCCTCTGTGATAAGGTCTTGCCACTATGGTTCCCTGCTTGAAGGGTTAAAGTAATTGTTCGGAAAAATCATATCATCAACAAGCCGTGTTTCTCTGTGATCCTTGAATGGATCTCATCCTCTAAGAATTATCACTATGACAGGGAAATCTCTGTCCTAGTGCAGTATCATATATGGTATCACTCAGTTAGCTCGGTTCCTCTAAAGAAGGCATTGCTCAATCTCTTATATCTTGGTTCCTACTAGTTTACTCTCAATTGAAACAGCCCCACAGTCTATGTGAACATCTTGTATGGTTCTCCCTTTGCAATCTCAAGTTCTCAACACATGAAAAGTATGGCTGCACCATATATATATACAAGTTATGGCAATCAGGGTATAGGTTCGGGATATTATAAACATCATCTCAGGCATGTAAGCTAATCTATATTTACTCCTGTTATGACTCTGAGTAATCATATATTCTGCAGTAAGTGTGTCCTCCTATCCCTCTTCAATATAGTTTTCAATTGGCATGACATCATATTTTCAGGCAGACCATTATTAATATACATACGTTTAGTCAGCCTTGAAAGAAGAATTGAGATATGCATTTTTGTTCAAATCAGTCATGGCATTCTATCAAAGTTTTTGGAAGTTCTGATGATAAGGCTTGCTTCCAATCTAAGTGGTGGAAAATTCATGGCCATAGATTGTATGTTGACAATATTCTCCATACAAAAGGAGGCTAGCAAAGGAGTCATAGGATAATGAATCATCAAGGCTCATCATAATTGTGGATAATAGCATAAAAATGCATCTATACAGAATATATGCCTCTGTATGAGACCCTTGATTTGCTCAATTCACATCAGCTCATACACTTCTTAGCCAACTTGTTAAAGTTTCTTTTAGTTACAGTGGGTACACACTGAGTATAGACTTTTTTGGGTTACAGTCGTAAGCAAGATAGCTTCTGGCATCAAGCTGTGGAGATGTTTTAATTTTTTTTAATAGAATTAATCTTTGTTCAGAGCAGAGGTTCAACTGGATTCATGTCAGTCACAGAAGTCCTGCGTCTCTCAAAGGTAACGAACTTAGAAGTTTGAAAGATCTGAAATATAAGTCTGCACATCAGAGATTCTTGCTTATATCAGCTCCTCTATGGCACTTCTATGGTCTCCTTTCCATCGTGAAATATGCACGATACCATGTCAGTCTAAGAAGAAGCGATAGGGATTCTACGGCAAAAGAAACTACAACACATTTGAAGCTTTCAATATTGAAGAACCGCTTGGAGAAAAAGTGCATGGCACTTTGGAATAGTTCTACCGCTATCAGCAGAGGTGCCTCAATAAATAGTAAAGATCGAAATCTTGAGTTTATACAACATTCATTAAGATTCATTTTCGAAGAGTAGCAAACAGAAATCATTGCAATTTCATATACCCTAAAAAATCGAATTACATTTTCATTCAGGAGAATTTAGAGAAAGTGTCTACATACCTGGTCAAAATTTAAGGTAACAAGAGCGATGTCTGAGGAGAGGCCAAAAGTAAAAGCAATTGAGGAACCAGATCCAAGGAAGAATAAAAAATCCCCCATAGAAGGAATTGCGAGCCCCCTTCAAAAAATCGTCCAGATGGGTGATTCTGAGAGCGTTATCAATAGTGGGCCACCATATCATGACCATGTAATTTGCTTGCCAAGTGATTCATCATGCATTTCTTTTTCTTGTCATTTGATGTCAGGGTCGAATTGGGTTAAACTTGTGCAGAAAAAGAGCTTGAAGCTCGTTCAATGAAATTGCACAACTGATAGATCAAAAACCCGACATGAAAGCACGGTGATAAAATTGAAAGAGAGTAGTTTACATAGTTTTATGAATTAAATAATTGATTTCCTACTGGCGGGAATAATAGGGCGGGACATCGTAATTAATATGAATGAATATGCTATGAAATTATACAATTAAAATTTGACCAAGGGAAATAAGGGTATAATAAAATAGGATGTGTAGGAATTACTTAAATCACTATTATATATTTAAATTATTAAGGTGACATATTTTTATGAGTAAAATTATAAAATACTATGGAATAATTTAGCATAGGAATTATGGCTAAAACATTTAAGAGTTAGAATAGAGTTTTTAAGTGATCACAATAAAAATAATACATATTAGAGATATATACATGGATCATATATATCAAGTTAAAGTGATCGCTAAAGCAACATCTTCCTACACCTAGTGTCCTAGATGGCCAAGGTAAGGTGTCGTCAAACCAATTATACAGTCATTCGTATATATTAATTGGAAAATTATTAATGTCACAAGAATCACAAGGGTTGATATGTCAATCAAAATTTAAAATTATCCTCTAAAAACTCATATAGAAAGTGGGGTAATAGGTCCTATGACATCCAACCTGTGATTTGCAATGGGAAATCCTCAACAGTCTCTTTGGAGAAATAATGTCTCATTAAGGGGTTCAATAAGAGGTATGAGGCCCCACCAATTTGATAGTTGAAGAAGTTTGAATATTGGCTTGTCAGTTTTGGCCCTAAGTAGGCAAGGCAACATGGAAGGAGGTGACCCCCTTGGAAAAGTTCAAAAGGGGAAGGCCACATAAGGTCTTATATAAAGATCTAAATCCAAGGACCTCCCTCATTAAAATAGTTAGACATGTATTGAAAGAAAGTAGATAACGACCATCTAAATCTTGATAAAAGAAAATAGAACATCCCTTGAATCCATAATAAATGGAGCATCTACATATGAGGTGATCCTCTAACTCAATGTTGTGTATATGGCAAAGCTAGAATATGTTATTGAGAAGAGGAATATCATGATGTCAATAGTTTCAGCTAGACACTAATGTAAACCCACTTTGAAACCACCAAGGGGGATCTGAAGGGCAACATCTAGTGCTCTAGTGTGTATGAGGGTTTAAAAATAAGGCCCCCTCTTATTTGCATGAAGTGTTCCTAGTACAAATCCATCTTAGTGTCAAGGCCATGAAAAGATGAAGTTCAAGTACTAAATTTATTGTTTATAAATAACCTCTTTAACAACTTGACACATACATATAATGATGTCATTTACATTGGAGGTGTATGTCACTTGATCATGTTACAACTTTAATCGCTCCCCCACAAAAAGGTGTTATGCTCCCTTGTGATGATGCATCAACCCTAATAGAGAACAATCTTGTGATGTAAAAGAAATTTAAACATGATGTAACTTTAATAGTGCCCTACATTCACCCTTTGGCTCACCACTCATGGAAAATGTGAGGCTATTTCAAGCATTGATGTGGATAATATCATTTTATTTTCTCTTGTGTATAGTATTCTACATTGACACAATTGTGTTTTTTTAGAAAACAAAATATTTGTATCAAGGGTTGGCTCCTTGTGCATTAGGGTTGAAGAGGTTGCGTCATTGTGAGTGATCTATTCATTGCCAACTCCTTCTGTGGGAGAGCACTACAAGCTCCATGTCAACATGAAGTGTAGATATTGTGAGCAATTCTTATTGAGGTTTTGAAAATTATCCAGTTGTTCCACATTTGGTATACATGTTAATAAGGGAATTACCCACAAACACACACCCTCGAGACCAACACCTAGTTCTCTGAAAATCAAATGGTACCAATATTCTTAGTTAGAGGTGAAGGATTATCCTAAGAGTTTATTTTGTTGGTTTGATGTGTTGTTTTTTGCCTTGGATACTAAGTGGTGAAGGGCTTCAAGGGTTAAGAGTTAAGGGCCAAGGGCTTGGGGGGAAAGGGATTTAGGGGTTAAGGGCTTAATAATTAAGGGATTTAGGTGTTAGGGGTTGAGGGGTTGGGTTTTAAGGTGTTTAGGGGTTATGGATTAAGGTTTAAGGGTCATGAGTTAAGAGAATAAGGGGTTAGTGCTTAGGGGGTTCATAGATTCTACGTTAGGAGTTAATGGATTAAGGTTTAATGCATCAAGGGGTTGATGGCTTATGAGTTATGAGTGTAGGGTTAAGAGATTATGGCTTCGGGGTTAAGGGATAGGGAATTTAGTGGTTATGGGTTAATAGCTTATTTTTTGTGATAATGGGGCCCCTAATCCCCTTATCACCACTATCGGGGGTTCCTCTTTCAATTCCTCTTGTTACCTTCCCTACAGGCCCCCTAGCCCCTATGAAATTAGGTCTTAATCCCCCTTCTCATTCTCTAATGTGTGGATTATAGATATTATTAAATCATGCTTGGACATCCCACTTCTACCCATCCATGCTACATGTGTGTCCCCTAGTCCTGTTCAATACACCACAAAATACTCCTTCCACATTTTCGGTCATATCATTCAACTTATCTTCACATTGTGGGTGAAATTGGTGTTTATGTTGTAAAGTGAACAAAGAAAAAATTTACTTGTTTTCTCTTTTGAGAAGATGTAGAAATTGATTGTCATGATTGGAATGTGCATGCATCAATCTACATTGGGTTGTTTTTCGAGCTTATACATGAATAATCATTTGGTCATACTCCATACTATTGATGGAATCTAGTATCACAAATGTATCGATGGGAAGTTTGAGAGATTCTTTTGAAAGCTTGTGTGTTGTGGTGTTTAGCTCCTGGAGAATGTGTGTGAAAGATAGCTAGTCCAAATAGTTGGGGGGATCCATGATATCCTATAGGATGGGATGTAGGTAGATGTTTTCTATCATGAATTATTGACCCAATTGATCATGATTTTTTAATCCCCCATGATCTATCGGGATTTGTCTCTTTTGATGGATGTAATTTCCAGAAGTGTACAAAGAGCAATGGAATCAACTCAGTTGTTGGAGCCTTAACTTTGGGTATACCTTACTTTCTCGCTATAAGACTGGGAGAGGAAGAGTACCACACGCACTTTGCAACTAGGTGGGATAACTTGTGCAACACCATCAAAGAAGACACAAGGGCATCCAAGAGGGAGTGGAGAAATTACCAGAATCCATTATTTTTGTGGTATAGGATGAATCTTGTCTTCTAAACACTATTTTTTATCAATTCAATTGTGATCTTTGTAAGAATTTCTCGTGAACAAAATGTGTTGTTGTTCCAATCCCACCAGACATTGCTAATTAGAATGCATGGGAAACCTTTATAATAATCTTCCATGATATTGAGTAACTAAGTTTTGAAATTTTCTTCCAAGTTTTAGATAGGACCACGAGCCTATCATGTTAAATTTTGCAAGGGTGGTGGTGATCATGACCTGCACTATGTTGGGAGAGGACATAAATAAGTGTGAAGAAATATCATCAAATGACTTGCCTAAAGGATAGATGTTGGGTTGATTCGTAAACTATCATGGATATTTTTCGTGAAAAAAATGTGTTGTTGTTCCAATCCCACTAGATATTGTTGATTAGAATGCATGGGAAACCTTTTTAATAATCTTCCATGATGTTGTGTAACTAAGTTTTGAAATTTTCTTCCAAGCTTAGATAGGACCATGAGCCTATCATGTTCAATTTTTCAAGGGTGGTGGTGATGACCTGCATTGTGTTGGGACAAGAGATAAATAAGTGTGAAGAAATATCATCATATGACTTGCATAAAGGATAGACGTTGGGGTGACTCGTAAACTATCATGGATATTTCTGGTGAACAAATCTGTTGTTATTCCAATCCCACCAGATATTGTTGATTAGAATGCATGGGAAACCCTTTTAATAATCTTCCATGATGTTGTGTAACTAAGTTTTGAAATTTTCTTCCAAGCTTAGATAGGACCACAGGCCTATCATGTTCAATTTTGCAAGGGTGGTGGTGATGACCTGCACTGTATCGGGACAAGATATAAATAAGTGTGAAGAAATATCATCATATGACTTGCCTAAAGGATATATGCTGGGGTGATTCGTAAAATATCATGGATATTTATCGTGAAAAAATTGTGTTGTTGTTCCAATCCCACTAGATATTATTGATTAGAAAGCATGGGAAACCTTAATAATAATAATCTTCCATCATGTTGTGTAACCAAGTTTTGAATTTTTCTTCCAAGCTTAGATAAGACCACGAGCCTATCATGTTCAATTTTGCAAGGGTGGTGGTGATGGCCTGCACTGTGTTGGGACAACTAGAGATAAATAAGTGTGAAGAAATATCATCATATGACTTGCATAAAGGATATATGTTGGGGTGATTCATAAACTATCATGGATATTCCACTAGACAGTTCATCATAACAGAACAGATAAAACTATATTTAAAAATGAATGAATAAGAGTTTGTGACAGGAAGTGTCAGTGAGTTTCAGGTGTGCTAAGGAGGGAGTGACGTCAAGGCATGCTAGGCAGTGTTAAGGCATGCTAGAGGCCAGGGAAACGGTGTGCCAATGCATGCCAGGGTGGAGTGTTTGGGAGTGCCAAGGAAAAAAAAGGGAGCACTAGTGTCAAATGCATGGAAATGAATGAATAAGAGTGTGTGACAGGGAGTATCAACGAGTTCTAGGTGTGTTAAGGAGGGAGTTTAAAGGTATGCAAGTTAGTGCCAAGGAATGCTAGAGTGCCAGGGCGACATGCTAGGATGTGCCAAATGCTAGGGTGTGTCAATGCGTGCTAGGGAGTGCCATGGAAACACAAGGGAGAACTAGTTCAAAATTCCTGGTAATGAATGAATAAGAGTGTTTGATAGGGAGTTTTAGTGAGTTTCAGGTGTGATAAGGAGGGAGTAGCAAGGTTACATGTTAGGAAATTCCAAGGTATGCTAGAGTGCCAGGGCATGTCAGGGAGTGTTAGTGTGCAAACCCTTATTCATTATATTACAAAATACAATACAACATGCTAGAGCTCTTGTACCATGGATCGTGACCCTTTAAAATCACACTGATACAAGGAATAAAACTAGGGATTGGTGTTAATCCTTTGAAAACAAATCTATCATGAATAAGACAACACTTGACCTACTTGTTGATGGTGGCCACACACAACCCTTTCAGTCCACAAGTTTAATGAGAGCACCACAAGTTTAATGTTTGGAGAACAAGGGGCCACCCCTTTGTCCAACACTTTTGATGGGTCCCATGCATCATTATGGCACTCATGGACCCCAGTATGCCTCCTAGAAGGCCCTAAGACATCAGTTGACCTCTTATGAGGCTTATTATTCCATGTATGAGATAGTTTGGTGGGATTGTCACCAAAATTTAGGGTTACTTGCATAATATTTTATGTTTAGGGGCTAATGTAGGCCCATAAGCTAATTCGATCAACTCCTAATCAAGGTATAAATAGGAGTTAGTTGGATTCATTTGTATCATCACTTGATTTGGGATCTCTCTATCTTTAGAGAACTTCACATTTTTCCTTGGAGGACTATTTTGGATGATGGATGCATTTTGATGTATGGATTTGGGCTAGGCTTTTGCAAATGTGAAGCTGGTTGGATATACTCTCTAACATTGTGAGTGAAAATTTAACGATATTCTTGTTGTTGTTGCATACTATTGAATTTCACTATAACTAGGGTTAATTGTTGCATGATGGAAATGTGGAATTATGTGTCTATTTATCTTATTTAATGTATGGGCCATTGTTGGATGAATGAAATATCTTAGAAATCATTTTATCTCAATAAACTTGCACCACTTGTATGAAGTATAAATGCTTGAAGGTCACTTTTCGTTTTCCTCTAACATTGGACGAAGTTGACGTTCTGGGCCTCCATGATCAAGAAACTGAATTATTGTTCAATATCACCCCTGACTCCATATCCCCAAGTGAATTATTCACTAGTACCTCAAAAAGGGTGATGATTCCCCCCCCCCTTTTTCACAATTTTCCATTTTTCCCTAGGTCTAGCCCCATTAGGTCACCTAGGGCATCAATTTCCCAAGAATATAGCTAGAGGAAAACTTTGATCTCCTGGAGGCAACGACATTGGTGGGTGCCTTCACTCTCCTCATAATTTGGGCCAATTCCGATGATGGAATCTTCAAATACCTCAAGCCCTAGCTCTAGGATCAAGTTTTGCATAGGTGTTCCCAAGGCTATAGCCTAGTAGGATCAATTTGACCCATCGAAGTAAAAAATATTGCCTAATCCTTTCCCCTCACATTTTCCAAGATAGGAACATCATTGGTTGCTAAATTCCATCCCCGAACCTAGGTTGGGTCCACTTGGCCCCATGTGGTCCCATTTGGTGTCAAAGGCATTTCATCAAGGACCATTTGGGAATCCAAGTTCCCAAAGGATTTTAGGGATTGGTAACTTCCTTTATAAGTCTTATTCTTCTCCCTCAACCCTTAAATCCCCCTCCTCTCTCCCTAGAAGATCAAGTCCCTTGCTTAAAAGGCAAGCATGTCCCCCTCTATATAATATCTTAGGGAAAGGGATTCTAGGGTCACTTCCCACCTATTCATTGACCTATAATATATGAGTGACTTCTTAAACTACCAGGACTCCTCCCATTAGTGAAATTTCGTGAAGAGCAAGGAGCCTTAGCTGTGGTGATAATGGGCTAAGCCTCCGCCGTTTCCCTTGTCCTAGTTGTTTCCCTCTTAGGAACCCCTTTTAGGTCCACTACTAGTTTTAGTGGTAACAAGTTGTTCACAACTCCATTTGTGAACAACTCTTTGGTATCCCACTTTTTCCATACTATGACTCCAAGATGAGAATTCTATGGCTATGGAGGTTGCCCTTCTTCTCACTGAATTGATCCTCTACAATATAGTGAAATAGGGCTAGTTGGTTGGCCCACTTGACTGCTACTTTAGTCCTTCAAATTATGCACATCCTTAGGCCATATACACCTGCCCTTCTACCAATCTTGTTGTCCTTCACAAGTACAAGAGTTAGGGTTCTTCTTTGACAGTCACCTAACAACCCTCCAACTATACTTGGACTAGCATCAATCTTCCCAACCATAGTCAATTATTTTTACTGATCTAGGGCTCACAATATTTTCTTCATCTAGGGCTCTTCAAATCTTCCACATAACAATGGTTTGAGTCCTCTCAAAATCATTGTTCTTGTGTATCGACAATTTGATCTTAGTTGTCCAATCTATGAATAAATCTAAATTGCTCCTCTTATCATCCTTCTAACAATTTGTAGATGACTGAACTAGGGTCACAAATCAACCACTAATAGTCCATTGACTAATTTTTTATAGGTTGCTTCAGATATCTGTCTAAAAATTGATGGATAGTCCACCAAATAAACTCCTCAACATGTCAATCCATTCTTCACATGGCACATTTCTTTTGTATGCTCAATCTTCTGCTCAGGTTCCACCCTCCTTTGGATCTGCTATCTCCACACATACTGAATCTGCAAGCCATCTTCCAGATCTGTGGTCTATATTTTAGAAATAAGCCTCGCTTTAAGGGTCACAACTGCTCTTCTTCTACGCAATTTTTTCACAGTCTTAAGGGCATACCTTATGAACTAAACATGCTAGGTAACTAGGGCACTATACTTATGTACTTCTAATTGTTATAGAACAAACCCTATCCACCCATAGAAAAAACCACGACTCTTGCCTCCATAAGAGACTCAACCTAGCTCACATGGATCCATAGATTTTGGGCATTTCTTTGACTGAATCTTGACATGAACTTCAGATCTCAATGTCAACCCTCAAACTAGGGTTAGCTCAGTCAATATTACGTCTATGCCTACTTTTGTTTTGGCTCTAAATTACAGTGCAAGCCCTCTTCCATTTATGTTTATCTTTATAACCACCGCAAGACAAGATCATATCAATCCTCTCTTTTATTTCATGTATAAAATCTAACCAACGGGATTCAATCTAATCTTGTAATGTACTAAAACAAGATATTGAATCCTTCCTACAAACACGATCGCACAATCACATATAAGTAAGAGAAAGAAATTATCAATTGCACAACAAAATATGTATCTGGGGAAAGCAACTGCTCAAAACCCCTCTATCTCTATTGTGTATTAAGTCAAGGAATCATGAAACAATACAATGCTTAATCTCTCTTGAGATTCTCCAACACTTTGCCAATTGTCTCCTGCTGATCTAGGAAAAATTGGTCTAATACTTAGCCAATTCTCAGTCTTCCTTCAACCTACCTTGCTCACGCAATTCCTATGGAATTATCTCCATATTAATTAGGAAAATCAATTTTCATTGATTGCGCAATCCATCATGGCATCCCAATGAATTTATAATTGCACATGGGAAATTTTCTATAAATACAATTGATAGTTATGTTCCTCTGAACTGTGTTACAATAAGGATGAAGGGCCTTTTTATCATTTAAAAATAAGATAAAATCCTAAACAACCAAAACCCTAACCCGAGGAGATGTAACACCAAGAGTTTATGGGCCCCGTTGGGGTTAGTTGGGCAGCCAACTTCCCGAGGTCGTAACTTGGTCATATGATCTTCGTTTGACGCACATGATACCTAGTTAGAAAGATCTCTCCGAGGACTACAACTATTAATGCAATTTATATGAAATAACTAAACCTTTCATGCCCAAAAAATGTTGTTTCGGGCCTCAAAATGGCTCTGGAAGTTCAGGACCCGAAAATTTGACAAAAATAGTAAATTGTGATATAATTAAGGAAACTGAAAAACTGAAAGAGACAATGGCGAGGGCCCAAGTGGAATAGGCGGGTGGCCACAAATATCCACCTCGATCACCTTCAATCGAATTTCTTGAGCTAACTCAATCATCATGACTTAGTTAACTGACACAAGTTGTTATGAGACGAAATTACAATTTATTTAAGGGAAAAATAAATTAGACGCCTCACATTCCTCACTCCTAGTACATCAAAATTCCTCACCGGTGTGGGTGCATTTTTTTTTCTCCTTTCTAGTTGCCAATTTCACTGTTTCTTGTTGCAAATTTCAACACTCCCTCTCAACAAGAAAGGAATTCAATCAATCCCCATCCGGTACCTTTGGAATGTTCTGCATGCTACACTTCTCTAGTGTTGTTTGCACCTGCAAATCCTGAAACTGAATAGCCTCCGAACAACTGAATCAGTATAATGCATCTGTCGTCAGAGTCTTCTGGCTGTTGTTAGCTACTGCACCTGTCTAGTAGTGGATTCTCTGCGATGCTGCTGACATCTACATTCGTGCCCTTTGAACTGTTGCTAACTTTGATTTGTGCTCCAGTATTTGACATCTGTCACTCTGATTTCTGTCTTGTTGACATCTGACTACATCAATCTAATTGATCCTTCCTACTAATGTTGTATTGTGGGCTCCTCATAGTCAGGTTCGATCCATGAGACACGCCATCTCAATGGACCTTGCCCAAATTTCTTATCTTAGGATTATGTCTACACATCACCCCACCTTACAACTCAAGGGATGGTTGCTCCCTCTTCCTATCTGGCTCAAAATTTCCCCCTCATGGAGGTCTCTGCTTGAGTGGATGCTTCCACTCAGTCTCCTCTCTACTTCTCTAATTGTGGCAGCTACTCCACAACCTTCTGAGACTGCTTCTCATGAGAATGCATGTTGAGAGGTAATTTATGCTCCCTCTAAACCACCAAGTCTCTAACTTCTTCCTTTCTCCTCAAAGCTTTGCATGCATCTGGTACCTCAAGTACATATAGGTTCTTGACTCACGCACAATGTAATTGTCCCGACGTTACAAAAATTTTCTAAAAAAGAATTGATTTTAAATTGATGATATCTCCCTCATCCGAGCTCTGATTCGACTGTTTTTTTTTTCCATTTGGGTAGATTATCACAAGGATTCCAAATATTCTATTTGTTTTTGAAAATTTTACACCAAAATCTTCAGATATTCTCTGAAAACTCACCGTCCAAAAAATTCTTGCTCTAATACCATGTAGAAAATCTAACCAGTGTGGGTGCATTAAGCCATGCCAAATCATACCAAGGCATCTCAACATATTCCATACATGCTAATAATTTCCAAGCGCCAATATGTGTCAGGGACTAGTGTTATGCATGTTATGAAGTGGAAGGGAATGTTGAAGAGTGCTAAGGTGTGCTAGAGAGTGATAATGCATGTTGATGAGTGTTAAGGGAGCACTAGGTAAAAATTCATGGAAGCTAATGAATATGAGGAACATGTGCCAGAGACTAGTGTTAATGAGTGTTAGTTGTCATGCCAAGGAGGGAGTGACAAGGTATGCTAATAATTGGTAAGGCATGCTAGGGAATATCAAGGCATGTCAAGAATTCCCAAAGTGTGCTTGGGAGTTCCAGGGTGTGCTAATTATATCATGTGCCAATTAATAGTGCCAAGATATGCCAATACATGCTAGGTGCTAAGGATATTGTGGCGCAGGGTGCCAGGGTATGTCAATATGTGTCAAGGAAACAAAAGGAAGAACCAATATTAAGAGGGTTAATAAGTCAGGACTTTATCTTTCTGAAAAGGGGCATGCTAGGCACACTAATAATAGGTCCCGATACATGCCAAGTGGCATTGTGTACCAAGTTCTAATGTATGTTAATGCATTCAACCAAGGTGTTCCAGGGCATGCTAGGGACTATATGCAGTATGCCAACACATGCTAGGAGAGTTCCATGTTGTGCTAGCGCATGCCACCATGTGCTTGGGCGTCAGTGTCATCATAATATGTTCTAGGTACAAAGATGTTCCAAGACATGAGGGGTGCTAAGAAATGTTAGTGTGTCCCAAAGCATTAATTTAAGGTGTTCCCAGATTGTTGAGGATTGTTAGGTCTTTCTCATTAATAGAATTGTCAAAGCTTGATTATGTATTAAATAATATATTTCCTACACACAATAGTGGAACTTTATCTAAAGGGAATTTGCTAGATAATAAACTTAATAGATATGAATCATGTGTTGACTCATAGGAAATCTCTATTCGACTAGTCATTACTTGAGGGAAATGATGCACACTAATTACTTCTACAAAAATTGACTGACCCTAACCACTATGGCCTTGGAAATATTATAAAAAAAACTCCACAATAATTGTATTAAATCGTTATCTTTTGACAAAAAATATATTAACAAGCACATAGAGTCATCAAAAACTCATTGGAATGATCAATGATGACAGACATTTTTTGACCGTCACCAAAAGTAACAAAAAGAGCATTGGTGAGGGTCATTAAAAGTTCGTCACTAGAAGTGTCACCAAAGAGAGAATTAGTGATGGGCCTTTAACGACCCTCACCAAAAGTGTCATTGAAAATGTCTTTGGTGACGGACCATAAAGGACCATCACTATATACACTTACAGTGACGGTTTTTTAATGGTCAATGATGACGAACATTTTTTGACCGTCACCAAAAGTAACAAAAAGAGCATTGGTGAGGTTCATTAAAAGTTCGTCACTAGAAGTGTCACCAAAGATAGAATTAGTGATGGGCCTTTAACGACCCTCACCAAAAATGTCATTGAAAATGTCTTTGGTGACAGACCATAAAGGACCATCATTATATACACTTACAGTGACGGTTTTTTAAGGACCGTCACCATATGTGACATTGGTAATGGACCTTAAAGGTCCGTCACAAGCATGACCCTCACCAATGTGCTTTTTTCTTGTAGTGATTCTACTAAGAATAAGAAAGAAGAGTGCACATATATAAAAATGAAGACTCAAGAGAACTTAATAATTTCTTTAAGAAATTGTTTCATGGTTTATATGTGTAAATTATGTAAATGTTTGAGCAATAATTCTATCTGATATATATATATATATATATATATATATATATATATATATATATATATATATATATATATATATATATATATATATATATTTTATTTTTTTTCAAATTTCTATATGTCGAATTTTATGCCGAACTTTAACGACAAAATTTTAGGTGCCGAACTTTATTCGAATTTCAACGTCATTGAACTCGAACACGAACACGAACTTGGTGACTTAGCTAACAACCCTTCGCAACCATGAGATAGCTCAATGTGCCATTTTCTTCGCCACCTGAGCCAGCCACGTGTTCCCTCAACCACTTGACATGAAAGTATTCTTGAAGATGGGCCTTCCGACCCAAAAGGTATGGCTTTTCATTGGTACATTTAAGTAATTTTCCTTACTTGTCATGGGCACTTTTGGGAATGGAATTGTGGGGGGATTCGGAAAAAAGAGTGGGTTAGGCTTGTATTCTTGTCTCCATTTTCCCGATTTTGTGGTTACCCTCATATCCTAGTCCCGTGGGATCTCCTTTACTGACTATTTAGCTTTTGGATTGGCACTACATGGGAAATCCCTACTTTGGTTGTGTGAGCTCACTTCCCGACACCACCTACATTACTCCATTTCCACTCATTTTAACCCCCTTCATTTCTTTTCCCATTCGGACCCACATGTATCCATTGGGTCCACATAGGGGTAGCCGCCTCCTCCCCTTGTCCACACCTTGGGTCAGGCCTGAAACGATGCCCTGAAGGTTGATGCAGCTAAAAAGGAAAGAAAAGAATAATTTGGCCAGTCTCAACAAGAAATGTACCAAGAAAATAAAAAGATGGCCGAGACATACAAATTTAGCATGTGGGAAAAAGCCAAAACAGGAGCTCTATCGCTTATCCATGACCATCACCCTGATTCCTATGGGCCCTAGATGAGCCCCCTCTATCATTAAGGAACCCATGATTGTCTCAACCCTTGGTGGGAAATGAACCGTCCCACCTTAAGGGGTTATTCACTACTACATATTACACATCATGCTCTCATCCACTGGAGCCCTAAACAATTATGAATAAAAATCAATAAAAGGAAATAGGCCTATGAAGAAGGGTGGAAAAAAAAGAGGACGAGGTAACTCATGTACCACGATTTTATCCCTCCTACACTCATATAACCTGGTGTAGGCTTCCCTTATTTTAGATACCTTGGCTCCTTAACATGTGGTCTGGATGTTTTCCCTAATCCCCACTCTGTTCTATCATTAGATCATTTTCCACCTACCATTTGAGGGATCTACCATGGACATGTGACCCCTCTAGAGGTTGAGTCCTTGGCTAACCCCCTATTGAGCTTGGAGAGACTTGTACTTGTCAAAGCCCACTATGTAAGGGCATGCCACCATGAAGTGCCCCATTGATCCCATAATTTGTAAGCATTATTACTTGATTATTCTAATGATTTGTTGTATTGGAGGGCAAGGGGACGCACAGAATCTTATGCAGGATTGTAGGTGGGTTCTTATTTGGGGCTTGGTCTCCATAGGGCCACTTGTAGCATGAGCGTTGAGAGCCATGGGCGTCCACCATAGCAGAGATTACTTCATGGATCCCCAACAGTGTTCGTTGATTGCTCCTTTTCCACCTTTTGGATGAGGATGATGCACTTGGTTCACCATGTGCAACTTGCTCCACAAATGCACCATACACTTGGCAGATGTTCCAGGGTCCAGAGGATCCTTCCCCGCTATAGAGGCAAGACTTATGTCATCATTATAGCCCTCACATATGGTCTACAAGAACTTTCGATCCATTTGGAGACCCATGAAGATGACCTTGTGCCCCCACACCCACTTGGGAGCACCAAAGGTTTTTTCTTGGAGAACAAGGAGCCAACCCTTGTCCACTATGATGGGAGTCCATTTCTACAACATGACACCTCTTGGACTTAATTAAGCCTCCTCAAAGGCCCAATGACTCACTATATTGACCATTTTTACCTCTTTATAGGCTTATTCTTATGTTATTGAGCTATTTTGGTGGGCTTGTCACCAAAAGTATTGTTATTATGCATATTAATTTATTTTAGGGGCATTGTTAGTCCAACAACATTTTAAAGATAAATCCACAAAGACCACCTAGAATCCAAGTTTCCATAAGAATTTTAGAGTATAGGAATCTCGTTGACAAGTCATATACTCAAACCCTAGCCCTTGGAATTCTCCTATGCCCTTCCTAAAAATCCTTTCATCTTGCTTTCCAAGCAAGTCGTACATTTGAGCCTCTCCTATGAATAGGCTTCTAGTATCACCTTTCACCCTATCGTTTATCCAATCATCTTCGTGATCCTCATTATACCAGGTCTCCTCCCATCGGTGAAATTTCGTAAAGAGCAGGGAGTCTTAGCTAAGGTTGATGCAGGAGCATCAGACCACTCTTAATAAAAATTGAAACTATAGGAGGCTTGCTACTGCAGAGGTTTTGTTGCAACTCACGAGTGTTGTTACAGAAAGATCGCGAAGGCAATTCCACAGAGAGTGTGGGTAGAATTTCTAAGGGAAAGAAAAGGATGCCAAGAAGAGGATTTGGTAGTGATAGCAAGTAGTAGACTTGTTACAGAGTTGAAGAAGGCATATGACCAGAAGGTCATATTTTTGTACCTCGGGAGTCTGATGTAGGAGCATCGGGCAACCCTTAATCAAAATTGAAATTCAAAGCTGCGGAAGGAAAGACGTGGACGACCATTTGAAAAGGGGGCTAATTTCCATGAAATGTAGCTAAAATTGTTTCCTCAAAGGTGAAATTGATGCATCTAGAAGATATGATTTGTTTTAAAAATTTTCCATGTAATTAAAACGAGTGATTCTAGGGATTAGTTAAGCGATTTGTGGGAGGAAATCGTGGATCCTAGATTATCCACCGTTTGTAATCTCTTTTAAATACAAATTTTGTGTTGTATGAGAGGGGGGCAGCACAATGTAACCTCAAGGTGAATAAGTGATCAAGCCCATAGTGGCCTTAGCATGTAACTCGAGCTCGACAATAATGGAATCCATTTATTTTGAAGTATCCAACAATGTTCAGGATCTTGTGGTATCTGTGTGTTATTTAGTTTCGATTTCTCGCTGTGTATACGTATTTTCTCATCTCAACCTTGATAATTGATAAATTAATGTAGAATATGGACAAGGAAGAATGGCCAACCAAATGAATATCAGGCCATTCTGGTCGAGGAGGAGCATCTCGTCATCATTCACTTCAGCCATGATTGGGACAAAACATGTATGCAGATGGACGAAGTGCTATCATCTGTTGCAAAAAAAAACAAGATCGTATTGTAGGAACATAGTGGAAGATGGACGGTCGTGATCAAGTCGCAAAAATGAAGTAGGAGAATGGACGATCTAGATTATATCGCATTCGGCCATAAGATTTTAGCCCACATCGCAATCGACAAGAGAAGCTTGGGAAATGCGATGAGGAGATTGGTAAATCCGTGATATTGCGATAAAGTTTAAATCCGTGATATTTTGATAAGTCAATTTGCAATATGTTTGAATTTGCGAAATTGTGATATTGTTTGGGTGCCAAAATCGCGATGATGCCTAAATCTGCGATATTGCGACACTACTTGGGTTCTGAGTATTGTGATCAGAGTGCGTAGTGGAAAATATTGTGGGCCATAACCCACAGGTCACGAATTGTGGAAAGTTGCAGCCTTGCTACATCAAGTGGTATCAGAGCAGAAGAAGATTCTGCGTGAAATGGAAGGAGGTACAAATATGTTGAGGATTGGAAAGCGTGTGGTCTTTATATTTTTGTGCAAGTAGAAACAGAAGAAGGTGAGAATATTGTAGCAGCCTAGAGCAAGGAGTGCTCATACGGTTCCAGAGGAGAGAACCAAAGAGATGTCGAAAGACTGAGCTTAGAGGAGAGAAGCTTAGTGAGGTATCGTGTAGCAAGGAGGAGGCTTGATACTCCATAGGTGTTGTTGCAACTCACTAGTGCTGTTACAGAAATATCACGAAGGGAATTCCATAGAGAGTGTGGGTAGAATTTCTAAGAGAAAGAAAAGGATGCCAAGAAGAGGATTTAGCACTGATAGCAAATAGTAGACTTGTTGCAGAGATGAAGAAGGCATGTGACTAGGAGGTCATAAAATTTTTGTACCTCGGGAGCCTGATGCAGGAGAATCTGACCACCCTTAATCAAAATTGAAATTCAAAGCTGCGGAAGGAAAGATGTGGACAACCATTTGAAAATGGGGCTAATTTCCATGAAATGTAGCTAAAATGATAAAATTGTTTGCTAAAAGGTGAAATTGATGCATCTAGAAGATATGATTTGTTTTAAAAATTTTCCATGTAATTAAAATGAGTGATTCTAGGGATTCGTTAAGCGATTTGTGTAATATTCCCAATTAGCAGCAACTAATTGGAAATATTAATTTTGTCGAATTTTTGCTTTTATAAAGTTAAATTATAAATAAAGTGAGTAAGAGGGGGATATAACTCACTTTAAAATAAAGTACGCTCCCTATTAGACTCAACGTTGTAACTTAAGTGGGCCAAGGGGGGCCAAGAGATCACGTAGAGGGGGACCCACTTAGACCACGTGGGCATAGATAACGCAGTTGAGCTGGCAACATGGGCCAAATGGAGGCTACGTAGGAGATGGTGGGGCCGAGGGTTGAGAGAGGCCCATCATTATAAAAGGAGGAGAGCCTCCTCATTTCCTCATTCGAGTTTATGCATATTGAGCTGGTCACTATGACTTTGAGCACGCTAGCTGTTTCGCTTGTCTGCAGCACTATTTAGTGCATTGACTGTCTCCGTTCGGAGATCTCACCCTCAGCCCCGGGAGACTTCGAGTGCTTGCTAAAGTGATTTTGTCCCATCAGTATTTTGCGAGAGGATTGGAGTTTGTCATTTGTGGAGGAGAAATGCATCCATAGACTGCGCAGTCTTGAGAGGGAGGACGCAGTCCATATTGCGGGAGCTCTGGTGTGACATTCTTCAGAAGGATTTTGGTCAGGAGATTGAGCAAGGGGCCAGCCCTTGCCTATTGGAGACTTTTGGTTAAGCGAGAGGCCATATTTTGGAGTATTCCATTCAGTCTCAGCGCAGAGCCTTGGAGGATAGCGTAGATCCCCAAGGGGGGGTATTTTTGGGGGTCGACCATTCCAGAAACGCTCTCTGGGCTTTTCTGGGTATTGTGAGTAGACGTGGATTCCAGAGTTTCAGCTCATTTCGAGTAGGGGAGCAGCCCCAACTACTAAGCTGGTTCCAGCAGTGGCAGCTACATGGCAGTTTTCTAGTGGCTTGGACACAGATCAGAGACCATCCATTCCTTCGATATTCTGAGAGTATTCCCACACTTTCCTGGTGCAAGTCGAGGTGCCATCACTCAAATCACCTCTTGTACTCATTGCTATTTCTCAATATAGTAAAATGGCTCAGTATTCTCTCTATTTTATGTGTATCTGTTGCATATATCGTTTCTAGCATTTCATGTACCGTTGTATGATCTGCATCACTACTTTGAAACATTCCGTTGTTATACCATCTATTGTGTTTTGCCCATACTCTATAGACGGAGTCTGGTGAGGGCCAGGTAGCCTCCAGATCTCACCCTCTTTTCAGAGGTGAAATATCTGGTAAATGCCCCTCTAGTCCATCTCTAGTTTAGAGTTGACTGTGTTTGAGAGATATCCCTGAAAGGGGATATTACAGTGGTATCAGAGCTCATAGACTTGGCTCAGCCTATGGAGCGAGTTGTCTATGACACCGGAAGAGAAGCCGTGGGGATATTTTTCTATGAACAAAGAGGGTAGGCAGAATCTTACCCACCAAAGGCAGTAGAGGTGACAAATATGGGGGTCTCACAATAGTGTGACCAGCATTTACCAGCCTTCAGTAGGCCAACCAGGATCACGATGCCTACATTTTTACCTCCAGCACCGAGTGATCAAGGTAGGCGACATGATCATATACCCTTTGGAGATTGTTTCCGCGAATAGAAGTCCATGGGGGAAAACTTCAGAGTGGCTTTGCCCTTTAGAGATTACTGTCAGCTCAGGCAGGATGAAGAAGGAAGGAACAGTGGGGCTCTAGCACATAGAGTCCAGAGTTTCAGCGTACCACTAGGAGGACACCTTTCCCCACGTATGATGGATCCACTAATTCCACAGTTCGGGATCGGGTGGAAAAGTTGGATACCTCTTTCCAGCTTGACCGAATAACGGAGGGGGAAGCCATCAAAATGGCTACCTCACACTTGGGGGATGAGGGCACACAGGATCATGGGGAGCATGTGGATACACCCAGTATGACATAGGGGTCACCTATGTTGGAGACCTCTTTGACCATATCGGTTGACATCTTAGTAGAGAGAGTAGAGCTTACCCCAATAGTGCCATCCATTGAGGTGATGACCGGGGTAGTGTCCGAGTTTTCGGGTGGTAGTGGCACATGGAAGATGGGTGCGATGCCAGGAGATGTATCCACCTTTGATGAGGCACTAGGAGATACAGAGGTATTGGATGATGGCCGCACACAACAGTGCCAGTAGCTTCGAGCCGACCTTCTAGTTTTGAAAGGGAAGGCCACATCAGTATGAGAGGCTATTTTGTTTCAGAACGAGGAGCTAGAGGCATGAGGGTGGTTTGTGCCGAGTCAGCGGCCAAGTTGGCCCACATTGGGGAACGGCTGGATTCCCTAATGGTACAACTAGAGGGCACATTGGAGTGTCAGAGTAGCCCCCTTTAGGCATGCATAGACGGGGCTAGCAGCATTATTGGGTCACCTCTTTCCATTGGAGAGAGAGAGGCAGAGCCACCTAGTCGATCTCATACGTTGACTTGGTTAGCGGGATGAGATGATCAGAGTTGCACAGGGTACAACATCCACATGTTGAGGTGGGATGGCGAGAGATTTTGAGTTGGTACCCGGTGGAGTGGGTTATGATGATAGTGGTGGGCCCAGGTGTAGTTCAGCAGGAGTTTCCAGGTGCTGGGAATACAAGAACCCCAGATTGGCATTGGGATTTAGGCGGGACTACCTGTTGTTTCCCAGGCATGTCGGTTGACTACGTTGGAGGGTACAGTTGGCCTAGCAATAGAGCATGCACATTCGATAGGGGAGTTTCGGTCAGCTCGAGTAGCCAACCAGTTTATGGGCAGACTCCCTAGGTTGTCTTGGTATGACACTTATACACGAGATCACGGGGTGGTCAACATACCTTGGCAGGAGCTTGTCGGAGGAGGTGGCATTGGCAGGCCACTAGATGGCGCCTTGTATGGGGCCAAGGATTCTTCACCTTTGTGTGGGGCACAAAGGACGCAGCGGAGCCAAGAAGTGGTGGTATCGCTACTGACACATAGGGAGATTCACTTCTTGGACCCCTCGGGGAGGGTTTGGAGTGATGATCCATTCATCGGCGGGTATAACGATGCAATGATGGAGATGATGATACCGATTGGGGGTGGTCCGACATGTAGAGGCACAGCTCTAGGTCATCACATCCAAGGATGTGTGGGAGCCTCTAGCATTGAGCAGTGGACTACCGGTGGACATGGAGTTGCATGGTGGTGTACCGTAGTGTGTGGGACTGCATTGTGGAGTAGGAGTGTCCTACATCATATTGAGAACATGCCCTACATCATATTGAGAACACGCGAGGAGTGACCGATGCCTGGACACAAACAGGGCACGAGACGATACAGGGTGGTACAGCAGTAGCAAGGGGTATCCAGCAGTATATAGGGGTATGCCTCAGTGTGCAGTGGCATGTCGAGGAGTACATGGATGATCGGTGGTATGCGAGGGCGTATGGTGCTGCACAACAGGGTCTTAGAGTATTGCATCCAGGGAGACTCACGGACAGGGACACCAGGCTTACCTTTGGGGGTAGTTCACCCAGGATCGATGGGGAGACAAATGAGTGATACTCGATGGTATCTGTGGGGACTCATGCACCCGACCCTCTTCTACATCACGCACGGACATAGTCGATTTTGTTGTTGTCCTTTGGCACTTTGGGCATGAGCAGCGGGGTACGCGAGGCTCACCCAAGATATTTGGGTGGCACTCAGCACACTAGGGGAGAGACTTCTCAGCAGTGGCACTGGGTCGGTGCGCTAGTTGATAGCCACAGGTTAGGGGATGAGATGATCCTCTGCAGGGGTGGCACATCAGTCATCGCTGAGCCTACGATTTGGGAGCAGGTTGTGAGGGAGGCATGCATCACTCTTTTCTTAGGGCATGTCGAGACCATGCATGAGCAGAGGATACTGGGTACAACAGAGGTAGCATCCCAGTATGTGTCTAGGCTCCAGATAATGTATCGACACATTATCGAGAGGGTGGATGGCATATTCAATGCAGATGAGGTGGCGGAGGTAGAACAGGAGGGCATTCCTTCTGTATGCCAGGGTGATGACTCTTCTTTATATGAGTCCATAGGATCAGTTGAGGACGCTTCTGGGGAGCGAGAGCAGTCATGCAGAGATGATGACAGTAGACTGGAGCTGCATTCTAGTGTACAGGGTGATCAGTCAGGGGACTCTATGGGATATACTCTGGGTGATGAGTCACTTGTGACGATTTAGCCAGAGTGGTATATGATGGAGCCTGAGTCAGTAGAGGATGATACTATGCACATCATGCATGATAGTCCTTTGGGGGAGAGCCAGATGGAGGCTCACATCGAGTCCGTGATGGATATGCGTCTAACCTTGGGGTCAGCCATTGAGGAGGAGCAGTCAGATGCACTAACATCGAGTATGGTGACAACAGTTGTAGATCCATATCCTTTAGAGATGTTGGAGGTTGATGGGATATTTCTACAGGGGGCTAGGGGACGGCAGGAGCTTTACATTCCCGATGAGAGGGATGAGTTGTCAGAGATGGTGGAGCATCCATCTTTGGGCCGACACATTGATGAGGTACAGATAGATGTACGTACAGTCGGCCGAGCTGTAGTACTTTCAGTGAGTAGTACTCTCCAAGAGTACATCAATGGGGCTTGCAGCACATCTTGCCCACTTTGGCCCATTATAGAGAGAGGGGCTTCCTTCTACAAGCAGCTTTCATTGGCAGACAGGGCAGAGCAGTGTGATTTGATTACGGGCTGGCGACAACACTCTAGGCATGTACCGTATACAGTTGTTGCTACATTAGATTCTTCTTCCAGGATGGATTGGCGGGAGATCATGAGTTGGTACCCTCTTGATGGTACGATTTTCTTCGTAGGGAGCACAACGGAGCAGGGGCCCTTAGACATAGCAGATGGTACAGATTCCAGTTGGCAGTGTGGCCCAGGTCATCATTTCTTCAGCACTCCATCCCGATTTTAGGAGAGCAGGATCAGCATGGGATTGAGTGAGGACCTGGATTGGAGAGAGGTGATGAGTTGGTATGCAGTTGGTGGGGCAGCTTATACAATTAGAGGTACAACACAGCAGGAGCCAGGGAGCATTGATGCTTGTTGGCGGGCTTCACTTCATGGGGCATCATCTATAGCCCGAGGCAGTGCGTAACCTGAGCCGTGGGACTTGGGCGATGATTGGCCATGGTGGCGTTGGCATCCGGGAGGATTGTTTATTCGCTGGTATAGTGAGAGATCTGTTTGGGATCCCGGCATTGAGAGATCCCTCCATACCAAGGTGATACAGAGGACAGGGAAGATTCAGTGGTGCATCCGGGACCCAGGCACATTTTACAGTGATGGTGAGGAGCATCAACTAGAGAGGATGTTGTTCAAGCATTGCTTGAGGACAAGCAATTTTTGGCGGGGAGGACTGTAATATTCCCAATTAGCAGCAGCTAATTGGAAATATCAATTTTGTCTAATTTTTGCTTTTATAAATTTAAATTATAAATAAAGTGAGTAAGAGGGGGATATAACTCACTTTAAAATAAAGTACACTCCCTAGTAGACTCAACGTTGTAACTTAAGTGGGCCAAGGGGGGCCAAGATATCACGTAGAGGGGGACCCACTTAGACCACATGAGCATAGACAACACAGTTGAGTTGGAAATGTGGGCCAAATGGATGCTACATAGGAATGGTGGGGCCGAGGGTTGAGAGAGGCCCATCGTTATAAAAAGGAGGAGAGCCTCCTCATTTCCTTTGAGCACGCTGGTCATTTATCTTGTCTGCAGCACTGTTTAGTGTATTGAGTTTCTTCGTTCAGAGATCTCACCCTCAGCCCCAGGAGACTTTGAGTGCTTGCTCGGGTGAGGTTTTCCCATCAGTATTTTGCGGGAGGATTGGAGTTTGGCATTTGTGGAGGAGCAGTGCATCCATAGACTGTGCAATCTTCAGAGGGAGGATGCAGTCCATATTGAGGGAGCTTCGGTGTGGCATTCTTCAGAAGGATTTTGGTCAAGAGATTGAGCAAGGGGCCAGTAGCGCAGAGCCTTGGAGGATAGTGTAGATCCCCAAGGGGGGGTATTTTTGGGGGTCGACCATTCCAAAAACGCTCTCTGGGCTTTTCTGGGTATTGTGAGTAGAGGTAGATTCCAGAGTTTTAGCTCATTCCAAGTAGGGGAGTAGCCCCAACTACTCAGTGGGTTCCAGCAGTAGCAGCTACACGGCAGTTTTCCAGCAGCTTGGACGCAGATCAGAGAGTAGCCATTCCTTCAATATTCTGAGAGTATTCCTACACTTGCCTGGTGCAAGTCGAGGTGCCATCACTCTGATCACCTCTTGTACTCATTGCTATTTCTCAATATAATAAATTGGCTCAGTATTCTCTCTATTTTATGTGTATATGTTGCATATATTGTTTCTAGCATTTCATGTACTGTTGTATGATCCGCATCACTGCTTTGAGACATTCTGTTGTTATACCATCTGTTGTGTTTTTCCCATACTCTATAGACGGAGTCTGGTGAGGGCCAGGTAGCCTCCAGATCTCACCCTCTTTTCAGAGGTGAAATATTTGGTAAACGCCCCTCCAGTCCATCTCTGGTTTAGAGTTGACTGTGTTTGAGAGATATTCCTGAAAGGGGATATTAATTTGTGGGAAGAAATCGTGGATCCTAGATGATCCACTCTTTGTAATCTATTTTAAATACGAAGTTTGTGTTGTATGAGAGGGGGGCATCACAATGTAACCTCAGGGTGAATAAGTGATCAGGCCCATAGTGGCCTTAGCCTATAACTCAAGCTCGACAATAATGGAATCCGTTTATTTTTAAGTATCTAGCAATGTTCTGGATCTTGTGGTATTTGTGTGTGTTATTTAATTTCGATTTCTCAATGTGTATACGTATTTTCTCATCTCAACCCTGATAATTGATAAATTATTGTAGAATATAGACGAGGAAGAATGGCCAACCAAATGAAGATCGTGCCATTCTAGCCGAGGAGGAGCCTCTCGTCATTATTCACTTCAGCCATGATTGGGACAAAAGATGTATGCAGATGGACGAAGTGCTATCATCTGTTGCAGAAACAATCAAGATCGTATTGCAGGAACATAATGGAAGATGGACGGTCACGATCAAGTCGCAGAAATGAAGTAGGAGAATGGACGATCTAGATTATATCACATTCGGACATAATATTTTAGCGCACATCGCATTCGGTAGGAGAAGCCTGGGAAATGCGATGAGGAGATTGGTAAATCCACGATACTGCGATAAAGTTTAAATCCGTGATATTGCGATAAGTCAAATTTTCGATCTGCGATATGGTTAAATCTGCGATCTGCAATATGTTTGAATTTGCGACATTGCGATATTGTTTGGGTGCCGAAATCGCGATGAAGCCTAAATATATGATATTGCGACATTACCTGGGTTCTTAGTATTGCGATCAGAGTGCATAGTGGAAACTATTGTGGGCCATAACCCATGGGTCACGAATTGTGGAAAGTTGCAGCCTTGTTGCATTAGAGGTGATAGTGGACTATCGCTCCATTGTTTTCCTTGACCTAGTATTTTCCCTATAGGACCCCCTCAGAAGGACCCCTGGTAGTTTGAGCGGTAAAATTTTGACGTCGTTTCCGGGGACACAAAATGTGTGTTCTATTCCCCATATGACATTATTGATATATCATCTGGTGACTCCATTGGAAGAACGAAGCCCTAGTTCTTTATTAAAATTCAACATTAATTCTTTTAGGGTGAAGAAAGCATCTATCAAGACATCTACATTCACCCTGGCAACTCTGTTGTCACTCTTATCGTACAAAAATCCTAAAAATTTGACTATCTCGAGGAGCAGGGTTCCCCCCTTCTCCCTCTAATGACCTTAGTACTGAAGAAGTTCTAGAGTGCCCAGAAATCAAAGCATGGATAAAAGGTTGGGTGCCTATTTTCAAAGGAAGTCCTAATGAAGATCCCAATGTGCATGTTGACAACTTCTTTTGGGTCTTAACCCCAGTAAGGATTAACAATGAAGACACAGTTATGATATTATTGGCCTTATCACTTGAATTTCAAGTTAAAGATTGGTTTGATATTGTCCCTCATGAGATTGCCACTAATTATAATAATTTTCAAGGTATTTTTCCATAATGATGGGGTAGCAACTCCATCGTTGCACGAAGCAGGCACATTTTTTGGAAGTGGGGACGTATAATCATCATTTCCCAAAAATCTAGGAAGCAAAGCGTCTACTATATATATATTTATATTCTTTTGCATTTATATTCAAAAGAAACATCCAAAATACCAAATTAGTTGTAGAATACAAGAAAACATGCCTATTTTTACATAAATCAAGATAGATATGTCATCCAATGTACATCAATGATTAATTATTCCAACATCAACCACCTAGATGCAAGGTTGTTGGGAATCGTTCCCCCCCTGATCCCTCTCCCAAAACGCGCCCCGTTCAGGAGTGCTTTGGGAGTGCGCTTCCGAGCCTGAATAAACACTCCCTATTTTTTTGGGAGCGTTTCAGGGAGCGCTCGAGAGCGAACGCTCCCCGAGCGCTCCCTCCATTAAAAAAATGCTTCGGGAGCGGTCGGGGAGCGTTCGCTCCCGAATGCTTCCAGATGCGGACGAAAAAATTCGGATGGCGAATTTCAAAAAAAAAATTGGGAGGGAGGGGGGGTTGGGTAAATAAAAGCCCACCCTCCTCATTTGTTTGTTATTGTTTTAGTTTGAGAGCTCGAGCTTGAGAGTTTGAGAGCAAGAGAGCTTGAGAGTTTGGAGAGCGAAAGTATCAAGGAGAGAGCAAGGAGCAAGCTGCAAGAGAGCAAGAGGAGGATTGAAGGAGTCAGGAGTCAAGAAAAAGAGGTAGGACTTCTATCTAGTTTTTTATGCATTTTTAAGTTGTTCAAAAATGAAAACTTGAATTTTTTTCTCAATGTTGCATTTTAGTGTGTTGAAAAGTGAAAATTTGATTTTTTTTTTTTTTATGTTGCATTTCCTATTCCCATTTGGCATTCCTCCATTTTTTTTGCAAGCTAGAAACTTGAAACATCATGGCTATATGGTTAGGGATTTTCTTCATGTTGGTTCCTTTATTTGTAATAATGGTGTTGGAGAGTAGGAGAAAGAGGTCCATTAGAGAAGAGGAGGATGAAGAAGTGGGTTATAGTTGATTTGATGAAAATCCTGAAGAGGAGGAGTATGATGAGGAGGAAGGGGAGAGTGGAGAACATGAGGCCACAGAGACCCCAACTAAACAAAACAAAATTCAAACACCATTGTGGAAATATGTTCAGAGGCAGGAAGGAGGGAAAGGTAATGGAACCACTAAATTTCTTTGCCCCCATTGCAATAAAGAATACACAGGTTCATACACCCATGCCAAAAGGCAACTATGTGGGAAAATTCCAGGGGATGGAGAGCAAAATCTAGGAATCAAAATTTGTGTAAGTGTGCTAGCAACATAGAGAGAGAAGTATAGAAAGGAAGAGGAGGCTGCCCTACAAAGATCTAAAATATCTAGTGGTTTCATTGATTCTTATGCACCATCAGGTCCATCACATCATGGACAAAGAAGTCCATCAACTTCCACCCATGGCAGTGGATATGGGGGCACACCTGGACCAAACATCTCCTTAAGGAATAGAACCATATCCGATTTCCTTGACGAAGGGTGTAGGAATGATGTGGATTCAAAAAATTTCTGGTTTCTATATGCATGTGGGGTGCCATTCAATGTTCTTCGCTCACCTTATTGGCATGAAATGGTTTCTGCCATTAATGACGCCCCCAAAGGATACAAGAGCCCTGGGTATGACAAGGCCAGAACCATGAGACTTGATCATGAAAAAGCTAAAATAAATAATTCTTTGGCTAGAATGACAAATTCTTGGAATGAGCATGGGGTGTCCATTATATCTGATGGATGGACCAATGTAAAAGGAAATCCATTGAGAAGTGTTCTGGCTGTGTTTGTTAGTGGTGCAATATTCCTTTCAGCATATGATTATTCAAACAAATTCAAGACTGGCATTAACATTGCAGAACCATTGCTTGAAACAATTGAAAGGATTGGGCCATACAATGTCATCAAAGTCATCATTGATAATGCTACTAACTGTAAGGCAACAGGAGAAATTATTGAGGATAAGTACCCCAACATATTTTGGTCGGGGTGTTTGGTTCACACAATGAACCTTTTGATGCATGATATTATTAAAAACAAACAACCTCAATTCAAATGGCTTGGTGATTTGTACAAGAGAGGTAAAAAAATGATAAGATTTATTACAAATAATAGCAATACCCATGGGCTTTTCCGTACTCACTCAAAATTGGAGTTGTTGAAGATAGCAAAGACTAGATTTGCTAGCTATTACCTCACCTTCAGACGCCTTTTGAAGGTAAGAGAGTCATTGGTAGCCATGGTATTAAGTCCACACTGGCAAGTATTAAAGGACAGGGCAACAACAATAGTTGACAGGCAAGGTTTTGAACATGTGGAGGAGACTGCCCTTGATCCTTTGTTTTGGGCATGTCTCCTCCATGCCCATTTATCACATGATTCATTTTTCAGATACAGATAAACCAGTGATTGGGAAGGTGTATGAGCAAATGGATAGCATGTTGGGGCAAATAAAATATGTTGTTAAGGAAAATGATCCCAACTTGTATGCAATGATTTACAACTGTGTGTGCGTACGGTGGAATAAACTTAATGTTCCACTACATGCCTTGGCATATATCGTTATGCCAAAATACTACTCTCCATCTTATTTGGGCCAAACTGCACCTAGAGGTGGGGTTAGGATCAAACCTCACACAGATCCAAAGGTACAAGAGGGATATATGAACGCATTAGACAAGTTGGTCCTCGACAGGGAGGAGTGTGCTAGATTGTGCCTTGAATTAGGCAGATACTTCAGTTGCACTAGTAACTTTGGTTCTTTCCATGCAATGGAAGACAAAGACATATTTGATGCTCTCACATGGTGGGAAGCATATGGCAGCATGAGACTTTTGCCAAAGTTGGCAAAAAAAGTTCTCTCATAAGTTGTAAATACTTCTTCTGTAGAGAGGTGTTGGAGCACCTACAACTTCATACATAATGTGAGAAGAAACAGGTTGAATAAAAACCGAGCTGAAAGCTTGGTTTATATGCATTACAACTTGAGGTTGTTGAGTCATTACTGGGATCGGGCATATGAGGATCAATCATATAAATTTTGGGACAATAACCCAAAGGATGATAATTCGGAGGACGACACTGTACATATGGAAGAATTGGAAGCAAAAATTTTGAGGGATGATGATGAAGCATTAGTAGCCATGCCACTGCCACACACATGGCCAGTCCCACCATCTAGTAGCAATGTGGGTGCCAGTGCTAGTGCTCGACATCCAACTATTGTTACTTTGCAGATTCAGCCTCCACCTACATCCTCATGTTGCCCTCCGCCTTCTAGTCATGGTCGTGGCGGTGGTACTCCTGAGAGTACTAGAAGACCACCATTGCCTCGTGGTTCTCACAAATTAGACATTTATCGTGGGCATGTCAAGGGGCCAACCAATAGATAAAATAGAATTGATGTTTACTAGTCTTTTCTATTTTCTAGTAGTTTTTAACTTTTATAACTGTTGAAAAGTTGAAACTTGACTCTTTCATATTTATTATGATAATTTTTGTAAATAATATATGACAATTTAAGTTTGAAGTTTGAATTTGAAAGGTGCAACTTTGAAGTTGGCATTTGTAAGTTTATAAGTCATTATGAATTATGAATATGATTCTTCATGAAAGTCATATAGTAATATGGTGATCAATGAATCAATGATGATAAATGCTATATATTGAATTTTGAAATCATTGAATCAATGATTATAAATGTTATATATTGAATTTTTAAATCAATGAATCAATGATGATAAATGTTATATATTGAAATTTGAAATCAATGATGATAAATGTTATATATTGAAATTTGAAATCAATGATGATAAATGTTATATGTTGAATTTTGAAATCTTGAAACCTTAAGATTGATGATGCGTGAAACTCGAGAGTCAATATGTTGTATGTTTCCAACTTGTGGGCGTGGTTGATGAATATTATAACTTCTAGATGATTGATGTTATATGGTTCAATCTATGTTTTATGTTTTTTTTATGTCTAATTCATCATTATATATGCTTTTGTTGACAAATATGCATCAAAATATAAAAAAATATCTATATTTAAAAAAAAAACGCTCCCCGAAACGCTCTGGACTGAGAGTTTTTGAAAATGGCGCTCCCGCTCCCGCTCCCCGCTTTCGCTCCCGCTCCCAAGTAACCATGCCTAGATGCATCAACCATCTAGAATCTAGATTCCTCTTCTCTTGTCTATTCTTTGCCTCTACTTCGATTCTCTAGTGATATTAGTCAACATTGCCCAATTTTTATCAAACAACCTAATCCAAGCCTTATACAATGGTAGAGAAAGCTTAACATGCCTGATCAATGATAGACTTGAGTGAAGTGTACATTTTTGTTAAGGCCATGATAAAGGAGTTCAACAATCAACAACACCAACACTGGGGTACATATAGGGCTCAGTGCTCTTGATTAAACACCAAGCACGTGCCCTCATACATGATATAATCCATTGAAATGCAACAATCCCATTGATCCTGAAAACTGTTAAGTCTACTGAAATTTGAATGGGATATGAAATTCTATTTTCTCCATATGAAGTCTGATGAGGTTGGAACCACTTTCAAACATCTTGAGTCATTTCATAGTAATTTAAAAAATTTAAGGAAAGATAAAGGAAAATTTCACTTTTACTTTAAGAATTTAACATTACCATTAGAGAGCATCTAGGAAGCGTCTAGGGAGCATCAAGGGGCACCTTAATGTGAAAATTCCAAGATCTAATGAATCCTACTGCAACAACTGAGTGTACTTCCCCTATTAAGTAATTTACATAACATAATTAATTCAGATCTAAATTATTGAAGAAAATACTGAAGCAACCTACACTAAAATTGATTCAGAAACAAGAAAACTAGACAAGGAAATCATTCACACATATGACAATTATTTTTGGACTAATGTCCTAGGAAAAACCCAATGAGAAAAAACCGGTGCAACAGATGTGAGGGTTTTATTATTATGTAGTAGCAATGTTTGAATACATCTCTGAATACCCTCAAGGGTTATTCAGTTACAGAGAGAAATACTAGCAGAATAATTTGTGAAAAATACCTCACTCAATCACTGAGTTTCCGACTGATCCAGATGAAAAAAAACCTGCCCTGGGGAGGCTTTGCGCAGTCTCGGCATTGCAACTTGTAGCCTCTACGTCACCCCCTTCCAGGCTCAGCGTTCAGCCTCATCCAAGTCGTTTTGCCTCTGTGGATGCTGAGGAACAACCTCCTGGTTCCACTTTCTGGATCTTGGCCTCCAAAATTGATCCACCAACAAACTTTGAAAACCCTTCCTTCTGCCTTTGTGCTGCTTCTGCGTGAGCTTACATAGTCACTGGATCAACCCTCTTTCTTCTGTGCTAGCTAGGCTAGATCACTCCTGCCTCTCTCTGACTGATGCTCCATCGGACTACGAAAATATTTCTCTCTGGATGCTATCTTTTCCCGTCACTGCTCAGATCTCTAGTTCAAATTTCTCAACAAACCATGCCCCAAAAATTTCGAACTCTTAGATCAATTCAGTGTCTCCTTTTATTTTAAAATGACTCTCAAGCCTTCCTTTTATAACCTTCTCTTTCACAAATCAATGGCCCATATTAGATTTCTAATCGATGGCTAAGGTTAAAACATGACTTGATCTTCGTTCTCTAGAAGATTCACACTCTGTTTTATTAATAACCTTTAATTAAAATAAATAGTTATTTTAATAAAACATGAACCGAGTGGAATTTCCACAAACGGTTTCTCGGTTCTTTGAAATACAAGTGTCTAAGCCCCCACACCAAATTTGAGGCTTAGAGCACTATCTGATGCTACAAAAATCAACACTCCCTCTTAGCGAGGAAATTTCTCTAGCAATAATGCTTAATGCATACTTCTCTGTCCCCGAATCATCATCCATGCTGCTAAAGTCCATCAGTCTCTGCATTGCTGCTGCATTGTACTGCTGCCCATGATACTTCCACTATCACTACTGCATCTGTACTGCAACTCCCTCTCAAGTGCTGCATCTGCTATGCTGCTAACACTGCCACTGCTAACATTGCATTTGCACTGCAACTCAACTGTTGAGAGAAACAACTGAAACTCACCCAAAACTGAACTTGTTTAGTTGATGCACCTTGGCGATGAAGAATCTGACTGTTGATATCTACTGCGTTGTCCCTCTGATGCTCTGTGTTGCTACTACTCTACATTGCGTAAGCACTGCTCTGCACTGTGCTGCACCACTGTGCATTGTGTTGTTGCTGCTACAGTATGAAACCACGCGCTCCCCTTTTCACATCTAGATCATTCAGAGCTTCTGATCCAAGTACAACTTCCTCTGCTTGGAAGATCCCTCATATAGTTCATGCAAAGCTCTACCTACATATCTCTGGTAGTATTCTTGACAACCAAATGTGAGACAATGTGGTCCTTGATGCCATCAAGGAGCAACCTCTTTGCCTTCACCATATCAGCCTTGTACTTTCTGAGTTGATCCAGATTTGTAGGTATAACTATCACGTTCTCCACGAACGCATTCAGATCATATTCATCTAGAATAAACATAGCCCATTCCTTCCAGATCATATAGTTCGAGGATCCCTCCTACCAATCTTGATCACGAGGTCCGTGAGATGCCATATCAATCGATAAACTATCAAATCTTCTTCCTCTTTCTCTCCACTCCACAGTCCCTGGCAGGCTTACACACTCCCTGGTGGAGTTGTAAGTTCTGTAGCTCCTCTACTGCTCAACTCTGAGAAATGTTGATTTTCCTTGGCTAGGAAATCACTGAGGAAGAAATTCCCCAAATATGTGTCCCTCTGATTCCTTTTTACGCTTTCTGCCCAGCAACAACGTTAGAAAACTACGTCCCTCTGTCTTCTGCGTGGAGGCTCTGCGCAACTCCCTCTGCCACAAAAAAAAATCAAACTGGAAGTCCTACCTCTCTGTCAAATCACTCAGAGAGAGACAAGATCGAAGCTTTAGCCCTCTTGGCTATAACTGCGCAATCCCTCTAGGCATTCGTTCTGCTGCATTGCAGCAAAAACGACCTTCACTTTAGAAATCAGATTTTTCCTTCCTGTTTCACGTCAATGCTTTGATGCCATGTGAAAATTCCAAGATCTAACTAGATCTAATGAATCCTACTGCAACAACTGAGTGTACTTCTCCCATTAAGTAAATTACATTACATAATTAATTCGTCTCTGAATTATTGAAGCAACCTACACTAAAATTGATTCAAAAGCAAGGAAACTAGACAAGGAAATCATTCACACATATGACACATTTATTTTTGGACTATGTCCCCAGAAAAACCCAATGCAGGAAAATAGGTGCAACAGATTTGAGGGTTTTATTATTATGTAGTAGAAATGTCTGAATACATCTCTGAATACCCTCAAGGGTTATTTAGTTACAGAGAGAAATACTGGGAGAAGAATTTGTGAAAAATACCTCACTCAAAAACTGAGTTTCTGGCTGATCCGGATGAAGAAAAGCCTGCCCTGGGAGACTACGGAGTCCCAACGCTGCAACTTGCAGCCTCTACGTCACCCCCTTCTAGGCTCAACGTTCAGCCCCAGCCAAGTCGTTTTGCCTTAGTGGGTGCTGAGGAACAGCCTCCTGGTGCCACTTTTCAAATCCCAGCCTCCGAAACTGATCCACCAAAATATTCTAAAAACCCTTCCTTCTGCCTCTGCGCTACTTCACATCAGCTTACATAGTCACTACGTCAACCCTCTTTCTTCTACACTGGCTAGGCTAGATCACCTTTGCCTCTCTCTGACTGATGCTTCACTGGACTAAGAAATCTTTCTCTTTGAATGTTATCTCTACCCCTCATTGCTCATATCTCTAGTTTGAATTTCTCAGCAAAGCGTGCCCTAGAAATTTCGAACACTTAGATCAATTTAGTGCCTCCTTGTGTTTTCAAATGACCCTCAAGCCTTCCTTTTATAAGCTTCTCATTGAAAAATCAACGACCCATATTAGATGTCTAATCGATGGCTAAGATTAAAACATGACTTGATCTTCATTTTTCCTCCTTGGACCCTGAGGAATAGCCTCCCAGTGCCACTTTCCGGAATCTGGCCTCTAAAACTGATCCACCAGAAAAATTCCGAAAACCCTTCCCCTGCCTCTATGTTTCTTTTGCATGAGCCTACGCAGTCACTGCGTCAACCCTCTTCTTTCAGCGCTGGGTCTCTTTGACTGATGCTCCACCGGGTGAGAAAATCTCTTCCTCTTCAGATGCTATCTTTTCCCTTCATTGCTCAAATCTCTAGCTTGAATTTCTGAGCAAACCATGCCCCTGAAATTTCAATCTTAGATCAATTCAGTGTCTTGGTGTGTTTTCCAAATGGTCCTGAAGCCATCCTTTATTTTCTTCTCGTTGACATATCAACGGCCCAGATTAGATGTCTAAACAACGATTCAGAGTATAAAATGACTTGATGCATGTCCTCTAGAAGATTCACACTCTGTTTTATTTAATACCCTTTAATTATTTAATTTCCCTAAGTTTGGACTTAGGGTCCCCATTAAAATAATTAATTTTTCAAATAAAGCAAAATACGAGTGGAATTTCCACAAACTCTTTATGTGTTCTTTGGAATACTAATGTCTAAGCCTCTACACCAAATATGAGACTTAGAGCACTTTTTGATGCTACAAAAATCAACACTCTAGCCTTGAGATTTTGTAGAGAGGCTAAGACACATGCATTCTACAAGAGCCATAAATCATTTGGTGAAATTCTACCTAGAGATGATTTAATTAAAATAATTAATCATTTTTAATGTATTCCTATGTCTAAACTTAGGAAATGTGATTAATTAAAGGATATTAATTAAATCAGGTGTGAATCTTATAGATACAGACGAGGATCGAGTCTAAGTTAATCATAACCATTGATTAATATCTAATCATGGTTGTTGATGTCTCAACGAGAGATTATAAGAAGGAACTCGACGGGAACTTGGAGAACACACACTTGAGATTTGAAGAGATCGAATTTACTGGGAGATCGAATTCTCAGAGTAGCAGCATTGAGTTACCAGAGAGAGATTCAATGATTTCCTTGCAGTGAGGGGCAAAGATAGTAATACTGGAGGAAGGTTTCTAGATGTGGGGAGTGTAAGGAAGATATTACATTGAGAGCCACAAAGAGGAAGCGTAGGAGGGAGTCCACTATTTTTCTGGGAGATAGTTGAGATCCAATGCCAATAGTCGGGGTGTGAGTCTGGAAGGCCAGGGAGTAGAGTTTCTAGTTGGAAAAAGGTCAGAAGGAGAGGGTGACGTAGTTCCTTGAGCTGTGACGCAATGACTACGTAGGATGATGTAGAGACAACAAAGGGCAACTCATCTAGAGCCCGAATAAGTGTCAAATCGTCAGTGACAATGTGAGATTTTTCTCGCTATCTCCTTGTCAGTTTTTTTTTGTATCAAATATCCAGTTTGGGAATCCAATGATTTGTACTCAGATTACTACTGCATAATGATAAAACCCTCAACTGCTGCACCAGTTTTCCCAAGTTGGATTTTTCCGGGGACAATTATCCAAAAATAACAGTGTATTTTTCTATGTGGTTTTATCCTTCCTACATTGTATTTTTTGCAATATTTTTTGTTGTGTAGGCTGTCGTGTATTTGATTTTGATGCTTACTTTGTAACACCGTAAATAATTTTTTCCGTAATTAACAAATAAGAGAAATCTAATTAGTTTCCACAATAGTATTTGGAGTATTCAAATTTTCATATTATATCAGAGCACAGATAAAAGCAGAGGAGCTCACTTGTAGAAGGAAAGAGGGTCATTCAAGGCACTGCGTAGGCAGCTGCTCGAAACCCCAAAAGGTTGCACATTCCATTAGCCAGCATGGTAGCTTTTTAGAAAAAAATTTCTTCTCTAAGTGAGTTGACAAAGAATAAATTTTCCAGATCGAGAATTGTCAGAGGTAGTGGGAGAAGTAACAATAGTTTCCATGCAGAGTAGATTTTCAGCTGGGGTGCAGTTTTTGTGAAGTAATTTTCTAGAGAAGAATAACGTCAAAAGAAAATAAGAGCACACACTAAGGGAATTTTGACCTCAGAGAATTTCTTGCCAGTAAATTCTAATTTTCCACGTAGAGCAGCAGTAGTCAAGGGAAGATTTTCTCACTCCAGCAGGGAGTGTGTAGAGCCAGTTAGCAGTTGTGCAAAGGGATAGAGGTTGAGTTTGACTTTGGTTGGAGAGATGGCATCAACTAGATTGAAAGATGAAGATCGGTTGGACGGTGCTTCCAACTACGTGATCTGGAAGGCTAGAAGAACTTTCCTTCTAGACGAGTATGATCTCAAGACTTATATCAGTTCAGTGGTAGGCTATACCCATGGACCCAGATCAGAATAAGGCCTACAAGAAGGAAATGATGAAGGCCAAAGAGGATGATCCTCAATGGAGTTCAGGATCATGTGGTATCTCACATAACGGGTAAGGATATTTCCAAATAAATGTGGGATGCATTGGCCACACTATAGCAACTGAAGATGTACTTTGAGGAGAAGCTAAGGGTGACCAAGATGCAGAAGGGGGAACACATAGATCCCTTCCTAGCGAGATTTCAAGATATCCGAGATCAACTGGCTGTTGTAGGAGCAGCACCTTAGTCTACAAAGTTTGTACGACTAGCCCTCAACAACATTTTCAAGGACTGGAAATTCTTTGTCCAAAGTACCTTGGGCAGAGAAAATTTCCGGATTGGGAAAAAGTGTGGGCTAATCTACAACAAGAAGAGATGAGGCGAGATTTGGTGAAGAGCACCACAAGTGGCAATAGCAGCAGTGGGGTGAAGCATGAGAAGGAGGAGGAGAATGCAACCCTCGCATCAAAGGGTAAGTAGGAGAGGTGCAAAAGAAAGAAGGATGTTTCGAAGATCAAATGCTTCAGATGTGGCGAGTTAGGCCACTATAGTTCTCAATTTCCTCTCAGGAAGAAGGACAAAGAGGAGAAGCAGGATCAACAAGCTGCATCTGTTGTGATAGATAGGTTGTCCTCCAAGCTAGAGGAAGAGTTTGCCATGATCGCCGAGGGCCCGAGATACCTCCAAGAGAGAGATGGGGTGATTTAGTTTTGTAGCCCAGAGAGCTACAGATGGGCAAGATCCTTGAGGAGTCCACCTCATGGATCATTATCTTGCTACGGGAGCCCATAGCAGGAGTGGTAGAATGGACGAGTGGCAATTAGTGTAGTCAGGTGCTAGAGTGACAGATGCAGTGGCTAGTAGCATCAGAGACTGAGCAATGCAAAGCAGAGTTGGCAATAGGGCAGGTGGCACAATGAAGATTCAACAACAGTGCAGAGACTAGAACCTGTCGGGACTTGGGTGACAGATGCATCAGACTGAGCACAGTTGGTTTAGAATGATGGACATCTCTCAGTTGCAACAACAGCAGATGAGAAACAATTTCAAATGTTGAAGTGGTAGCAACAACAAAGTTGCAATGCAAATGCAGTAGTTGGCAGCAATATGCAGGGTCAGCAGCAACACAGATGCAGCGTAGAATCATCGTTGTGCAGTGGTTGGTGGGCAGATAGGCTAGACATTAACAACGCAGCAAGAAATGGTGCAGAATCAGAGTGGTACTTCAGTAGGTTGACCATTGCAGCACTACAGCACATTGCTCGCTAAGAGGGAGTGTTGATTTTTGTAGTATCGAATGTGCTCTAGCCTCGAGATTTTGTAGAGAGGCTAAGATACATTCATTCTACAAGAGCCAAAAATCGTTTGGTGAAATTCCACTTAGAGATGATTTAATTAAAATAATTAATCATTTTTAATGTATTCCTAAGTCTAAACTTAGGTAATGTGATTAATTAAAGGGTATTAATTAAATCAGGTGCGAATCTTCTAGATAAAGACGAGGATCGTGTCCAAGTTAATCTGAGTCATTGATTAAAGTCTAATCATGGTCAATGATTTCTCAAAGAGAAATTATAAGAAGGAACTCGATGGGCACTAGGAGAACGCACACTTGAGATTTGCAGAGATCGAATTTACTGGGAAATCGAATTCTCAAAGTAGCAGCGCTGAGTTCCCAAAGAGAGATGTAGTGATTTCATTGCAGTAAGGGGCAAAGATAGTAAGACTGGAGGAAGGTTTTCAGATTTGGGGAGTGCAAGACATCGAGAGCCACAAAGAGGAAGTGCAGAACTTCAAAGGGAGTCCGTTATTTTTTTGGGAGATAGTCGAGATTTAGTGCCAGTAGCCGGGTGTGAGTTCAGAAGGCCAAGGTGACAAGTTTCCAGCTGTCAAAAGGTAAGAAGGAGAGGGTGACGCAATTCCTTGAGTGGTGACAAAGTGACTGCATAGGATGACGCAGTAGCTGCGCAAGGACAACGTAGGGAAGTTCATCCAAAGCCCGGATCAATGTCGGATCGCCAGTGACAGTGTGATAATTTTCTCACTATCTCCTTGTCAGTTTTTATTTGTATCAGATAGCCAGTTTGGGAATCCAATGTTTTGTACTCAGATTACTACTGCATAAAAATAAAACTCTTAGCTGCTGCACTGGGTTTCTGAAGTTGGGTTTTTCTAGGGACAATTGTCCAAAAATAACGGTGTATTTTTGTGCGTGTAGTTCTATCCTTCCTGCGTTGTATTTCTGTAGTATTTTATGTTGGGTAGGTTGTAATGTATTTGATTTCGATATTTATTGTATAACACCGTAGATAATTTGTTCAGTAATTAACAAATAGGACAAATCTAATCAGTTGCCGCAGTGGATTTGGGGTATCCAAATTTTCACAAAATTGTTACATTCACTTAACTAATCACATGAATTCTTTCCTTATACTTTATTTTCTTATGATCTTCAACTAAGATTGGGAGGGGGTTTCCTATCAATCTAACCATAAGAAATGAGTGAGAAAGCTGCTCTTTAAATAGTGTCTAACTTAACTTTTTACAATAAACTAATAATAAAATGGAATGTGGATCCACAACATCCCCCAAAAAGAACCATAAACATTTATCACTTTCTAGATTTATATTTTTCTCCAAGGATTAATAATAAAAAGATAATTTATATCTTACCAAACCAAAAATTTCTCCATTAATAACTATACAATAAAATAATAATAATAATATCGATAATCTTAGTTCTGCCCAAGTTAGACAAATGATTGACCAAATGTTTACTGAATACAAAATCATGTGCATGAAAGGTAAAAATGAAATAGAAGGTTGTAAAAGATTGATCCAATGCTTTACTAGCACTCTTCGGAGGTGGTGGGAAGAAGGGTATTCTCCCACAATTTTAGAAAAAATGGCAGAAGAATTTGTGAAAGATGAGCAAGGAAATATTGTATTACATGAAGACGAAAGTGCACAAAATAGCATGATTGGTGCCCTCAGATCAATGATTCTTGAACATTGGTGTGGTTCCGAAACTAAGATATCAGATAAACATTCCCAGATACTAATGAACTTGAAGTGAAAAAAGATGTGACAGTATGAAGATTTCCATAGAGATTGGGTGCAGCGGATATATGAGGTTAAAGACAGTAAAAATATCCTATGGAAACATCTATACCTTGTTGCACTACCTGTTAGTGTCAGAATTTGCATTCTGCCATCAGTGATCAAAATCACTCTTCTCATATTCATTTTAGGGGTCCCATTCAGAATTTTTTTATCATTCCATTAGGTCATGCAAAAAATTGATTCACTGATGGTAGCCCTAGTCATAAAACCTACTCTCCCTCAAAATTTCACATTTTCTGACCCACCTTCATGTCTTGTTGAGCATAGAACAATCTTAAAATCTCATTTCATTATGTCATTATGTAAGTCAAAATCAACCATGGAGTCAAGTCATCCAAGGTCCCATTAGGTCAATTAGGTTTCATTTCTCAAGGTTCATAAATATGTCATTTCTTCTCAATAAGGTCAGTAAGGGTGTGAGAGTGACTCAAATAAAACTTTCTCAATCATCTGCAGAGAATTTATCAGCATGTAAATATGATTTTTAAAAGTTCTAATTTTGGTTTCAGAGTATGATTTTCATACCAAAATGTAATTTTATTTAAAACAGAGATGTAATTTATGTTTAATTTTTATGTAATTTTATGTTCATAATATGTAATAAGTTCTGTCCCAAGCTGCCAACTCAAACTTCACATACCAAACTGAAAGTGAAAAGTTCCAAACTCCAGCAACATCATCCTGCAAAGAAGAGAAAATAAAAGGAAAAAAGTAATTAGCAAATTTTTTCAAAAAGGTGAAATGAAACATTAGAAAAGTGGGTTTTTCAATCCAAATTCAAATTCACATAAGTATTTATGACTCCTTGACATCATTTAAAATTCATTTGTCTCTTCCAAACACTAAGCAAGCACTCTAAGAGACCAAAATTTCGAGTTTCTGGGCGAAATTGTTAAAAAAAATGACCAGAGGGCACAAATGCTGAAGGCAAGGTGCAAATGCAGAGTTGAGGGCGCAAATGCTCTGTTGAGGGTGCAAACACTCTAACAGAGGGCGAAAATGCTTAAGATAGGGCACAAATGACCAGGAAGCCCTAGAAACGTGTTCAAGTGGCAAAAAATCATTTCCAAAGCTTCACCAACCCACTCATTGACCTCCATCAAATGAGAAAGAGCTCATGCCATTAAAATATCATTTTCATCAAGTGCATATGTTGAGTGTTATGAAGTTAGGTTAAAATTTGGTGTTTGAATTTGTTTAAAACCCTAGTATCCCCATTGAATTTGTGAAAATTCCCAAATTACACTCTCTTACACCTTTATACCCTTCCCACAATTCCAAATACCTATTCCCAAAACCCCTATCTTTCAAAATTCCCTTTCCCTAAACCTTTCTCCCAAAACCCTAATCCCTAGGTGTTACTTTTACCTAGGCTCCCAATCCCCAAATCCCTATCCTAAATCTCATTATACTACTAATCCCTATCCCCTCCCCCATTTCATACATCCCTAGTACCTTATCCTTCATTTTCCCTTTCCCAGTCCCCACTCCTAAAAACATATTTCACACCATCCACTTCCCTAAGGTTTTGATAAAAACACCATGGAAGAAGAGGAAGAAAACACATCATTCAGCGAGGGAGAGGAAAGAGAAGTTAGGAGGCCACATAAAGGGGGAAGAGTACTCAGACTTGAAACTACTAGCACTAGGGAACTCTTGGCTTCTCCATTGACTGTGACATGGTTCAAACATGTTGGCGGTTATGATTTCTATGAGAAAATTTAGAGGGTCCAACGCCATCCCATGTTGACCAGACTTTTCATATCTAGACTCCATGAAAACCAAGTTACTTTAGCTAGTGTCACTTTTACTCTATCAACTGCTATTATTTTAGTTTCCACCGGGATCCCAAATGTTGGGGAGAAGTGGTTCAAAAAAGGTAATTTGAAGAAACAAGACTTCAAGTTTTTCTTAAAGCCAAGACACCAAAATCAAACAAAGAGGTTATTTCCTTTTTCTCACCTCCTCGACAGATATGCACCAATGATGAAGATAATCATGAAATACTTTTCATGTGAAGGTAGATTTTCAAGGATTTATTCCTATCACATTTGGCTTTTAATGCATTTCACTAGGGTAAGGATGCTTAACATACCGTACTACCTTTTCTAGAGCATAGAGAAGATGGCATACATTGCCCAAAAAAAGGAGTATGAATAGCAAATGAAAAGTCTTTTTCATCATTCCGTTATCAAAATCATAGTCCTATACCATCTCAATTAATTAAACATTGCATGGAGTACCTTCATAGCCAATGATATTTTCAAAGAGCCATCTACTCATCATGCAGAAAATGTCCCTTCATCATCCTAGCCATCCACTTCCATCCCTCCATCTCAGCCCATAGCACATTCATCATCATCAAATCAGTCCCCTTCACCTCCTTCATCTCCATCTCATCATGACATTGGGTCACCTAGCAGTATTGAGGACATTGAGCCTAAATGGGCTAGTATGGTTGAGGTTGAGCCATTGCCAAAAACCTACCAGAGAGGCCATAGGCATGTGTTTGCTCCACAGAGAGTGGAAGGGGCCATGGTGGACAAAGGTAAAGAAAAGGTGATTGAGGCAGTCATTCATGATAAAGAGGACCTTCATGAAGCATAACAGTAATTTCAACTTGTTGACCTAGATGAGGATGAAAATGAAAAAATCACTAATGTAGCCATCAGAGGAAAGGATGTCAAGATTAAGGAGCTCCAAACTAATCTTGATAGGGCCAAATATGTCATAAACTTCCTTGTGCAAGAGAATGAGCAATTGAAAACTAAACAGGTCATTGATGAGGTCAAGTATGTCACTACTCAAAGGGAGGCAGAAAAAGCCAAAGCCATGCTAGATGAAACACTTGAAAAATATGGCTTATTTGATGAAAAAGAGGAACAAGTACCAAGAAAGAGACCTAGAACTAGAGGTATGAAAAGAGCTCTAGCTCTAGAAAGGCAAAGGGAGGCTGAGCTTGCTGATAAACTAACCCTAAATGAGCAACTTTCTATAGTGATCAGTGAAAACATGGAGCCATGGCTCGATAGAGCCAATCAACACTTGGAGAAGCTTTTAGCAAAAGCTAACAAAGACAATGACCTATTGAGGAGGAAAGTCAAACACCATGCTCTGAAAGAAAAAATTGCAATGGCCAAGCTCAAAAGAGCCAATGCAAATATTGAAGATTTGACCATGGAAGAGAAGAAAAAATTGGACATACTTGCTGAGGCTTCCCTCCAAGCCTAGCCACATCATCATCAGCCATTCTACCAATTTTGAGGCATTTTGAAACTTTTTTGCAAAATCTGGGATTTTCTGAGTTTTTTTTAGTGGACATTTAACATAAATTTGGTCATTTGCGCAGCGCCCTAGGTGCTCCGCAAATGTTTGGGGCACTTTTTGAGGGAAATAAGACTATCATTGGATTCCTAAAGACAAATGCATTCCAAAAAACCATGTTCCAGCCTTGGTTTTCAGATTTGACAGGTGAAAAGGTAAAAAAAACTACCTAAAAATCACCTTTCTGCCACTGTTTTGACCTAGGCATTGCGCAAATACCAGTCTTGGAAAATGACAATTTGAGGGGTCAAATCAATTTCATTTTCAAAACTGGAGGCATATTCAGAAAGAGGACTGGAAGGGCTTTCCAACAAGCCATATTAGGCCTACCTTGGACACCTGCAAGTTAGCCAAAAGTGACCCTGAACATGAAGGGCACAAATGACATTGCCAGGGTGCAAATGACAAAGAGAGGGCGCAAATGACCATTTGCTGATATTTTTGAAATTTCTCTGTAATTTTGACTCTACTTCAGAAAATCATGTTTCTACCTATGTAATTAATGATGGTAAATGTAATAATGTTGTGGATAAGTTACCTTGGGGTAGATTCATTGGGTAAAAGTTATCATTGAGTCAAGTGAATCAGTTTGAATGTAATTAGGAATGAGTCACTTGGACCATCCTACACTTCAGCTTTCAGTTCACTATTTTATGGATCTCTTCCTCACCTCATGGATTCGACCCCTGAGGATGAGTGAATGTTGTTTTGATGTCTATTTATTCCCTTTATTCACTCTTAGCAAGGTTTGGAATCAGTTTGGATGTTAGATTATTGATCAAGGAACTATTTTACTCAGTTTTGGCCAGTTAATAAAGAAGAGTTGTAGCTATTTTTTTGGGATAGATGTGGTATGATGTTTATCATTATTTTTCCTTCAGTTTCATATGTTATAATTTGTTGTATTCATGTTCATTACATCTCCATTGTATGATCTCTTTCAAGTTGATAGGCAGAACACATGCTTTCTCATGCTTTGTTTAGGGAAATATTTCATAATTTGTCCATTTTCCTATGTTTAGGAAGAATACATCTCCCATGCTCTTCTTAGCTCCTCATTAGTCTCATAGCCATCTCATCACAATCATCTTTAAAGTGATAAGCCTTATGCCTACCTTGCCCCATTGAATCTCTGCAACCCTATCTCATTTTCCATGACTTAGATCCCTTGACCTAATATCTTCATCTGGTGAAACCCAACCCAATCAAATAAAAAACAACCCCTGCACTCATATCTAGCCTAAAAATCCTAATTCCTCCGGCCCTCTTGGTTGTGACCCTGTGGAGAGAGCCCTGTTTGACTTGGTAGGGCTAGCTACCAAGTTAAAATTTTGGTTTGTGGTTACCTTTGTTGGGATTCCTTATTCAACCTTGGGAATCTGACGGAGTGATAACATTCTGGCGTCGTTGCCAGGGAACGAAAAGACAAATTTTCCCTGGGTATACGACAAATATTTATCGGAAATTGGTCCTTTGGATCATAGGATCGAGTTTCATAAGGCTGATTTCATAATTGCAGTGTCTCATAGCAGATCTGGCTTCTCGAAGAAAATATACTAGGTCTAACCCTGATCCTGATCTAGTTTCTCCCGTCGAAGATCCTGAAAGGATCCTAAGGAAGCAAAGATCTCAGCCAGCTTCAAGTTCTCTGGATTCTCCTCCTCGAGATTTGGTAAGATCGCTTCTCATTACCTTCTGAATTGGTAGCCATTTAAGATTTAGTTTCTTATACCAAATTTGAGTTGTCACTGTTTAGAACCAAATTCGAGACTGACTTGAATACAGTAGTCCCTGAACCTTAGAGATTAGAGTTGAATCCATCATTTGTTGAGGCTGGAAATGAGGCTGATGTCAAAATTTGGAAACAATATCACAAGCTCGAAAAATTAGCAAACTCCCTAAGTTATACTGCTGAAGAAGCCCTCATTCAATACCAGCAAGAAACCCTTCACATCCCCGAAGTTTCCCAAACAACTATTGTTTCATCATCCATCCCATCATCATCTCAACTTCCCCCTCATGGACCTTCTCAGACCAATCCACCCTTCGTTCCTCCCCCTCCACCACATTCAGTAGGAATTATGGCTCATTTTGGACCTTTAGTTCTCCCTGGTCAACTTGTTGATCTGCCACAAGGATATGGCCAAAGACTTCCCATCTTCGATGAAATCTCTGAAATCACTGCCTGTCAGCACATGGCCAAAATCACAAACTTCATAGATCTTGAGGAGTTAGATGCAGATGATGCCAACATGTGAATCATCGCACAAAGTTTTTTTCTGGTGAAGTTAAAGCTTGGTTCTGTGCCCTAGCAGCTAATTCTATTAGGACTCTTGCTGAACTAACTGACGCTTTCTTAGCCAGGTGGGTTGAGAAGAAAAACCCCTTACAAATCCTTGCTGAGTATGACTCTCTGAGGCGTAATCCTAATGAATCTGTTCCTAAGTATAATTCTCGATACCTCAGAATCTATAACTCCATAACAAATGAAATGAAACCACCTCCTGGTTTGGCCCTCTTGCATTATCCTGATGCTTTTGACCCAGATATGGCCTACTCATTAAGAGAGAGAAATCCCACTACTCTAGAAGAAATGATCCGAAATTCAGTGAGTGTTGAGGCCAACCTCTTGATTACGAGGTCAAAACTCAAAAACCTTCCACCTCATCCAATACTAAATTTGATGCTTTGCTTAGGACCATGGAAAGGATGGTCGATAAAATGTCTATTTCAGATAGACAAACGGAGACACAAATTAGAAATCTGAGTTTCCGTGGAAAATAGCAACAACCTAAATTCTAGACACCACTACAACAGAACTATGCTCAGAGTGATGAGGAGAAAGAACCAACAGTAGAGGAAAATATTCTTTTTATAGCTAATGGTTAGCCCATATTTCTGACTGAAGATGAAGAATATGTGGAAAAAACAAGTTTACCTAATGATAAAGACTTCATATTGGAAAATTATCATGAGTTAGAAGTAGAATCTGATGATTATTAGAAAGGATACCTAAATGCATTGAGTTCCCAACAAAGGCAGTACTCCTTGAGGAGTCGTGATGTTCCAATCAATCCACCTTCGAAGAAGACCGTTCAGCAGAAATAAGTACCATAGAAGCAAGTTTCTCAAGCCAATCAAAATAAGGGTAAAAATATTGCAGCTCCAAATTAGAACAAAAGTAATCAGCGTTATACAAGTGCACCTCTCTAAGAAAGAGATATTCAGAGGAAAGAAGTTGTACCAAGAGATCATGTTGAGAAAAGGGATATTTTCATAAAAGAGGTAGACAAAACTATGCCTTTTGATTTAGAGTCAGAAATTTCAAAGTTAAAGGTGTCGATTCCTCTTACTGAATTGGTCAAAGTTGATAAGTATAAATCCCATGTAGTTAAAACCTTGAAATTTGACTCTTTATCCGACATGGTTAATATAGAGGATGATCAACCCGAGTCAATATTTGGTCCTGCGTATGAAGATAGTGAGATCCCTCCATTTTACTTGAGTCTCAAAGTCCACCAATTCATCCTTCGTAACACTATGTTAGGCTCCGGGGCCTCCCACAACCTCATGCCCAAAGCCATCATGGAAAAGCTTGGCCTTGACATAACTCGCCCATACGATGATTTATATTCTTTCGATTCTAGTCGTGTCCATTGTTTGGGTCTAATCAAAGATCTAGTTGTCTCCCTATAGCAGATCCCGGCCAAAAATTTCCTAATGGACGTGGTGGTTGCTGACATTCCTCCATGTTTCGGTATGTTGTTATCAAGATCCCGGGGGGCTAAATTGAGAGGTACACTGTAGTTGGACTTTTCCTACGCAAGTATTCCTGTCTTTGGTCAAATAAGAAAACTATACCATCAGAATAAAATGAAATACATGATCACAAACAAGGAAAAGCCTAATAACCATCCTATAAACGATGTACATACAGACTTAGAGTCCTTCATTTTGTACAATTATTATGGATTAAATGATGTAGATTGTCAATTAGTAGAAATAAAGGATGTTCCTGAAGTTTCAAATTGCATTAGAACAGTGTTTGAAAAAGAAAAAGAGAATCTTCCTACTTTATCCAAACAACCATCAGAGAAGGCAAATGAAATTTCAGAACAACATAAAGAATCAGATCATAAAATTGTGTCAAATCAGAGTCAAGAGTTTCAGCACCTTGAGGAAGAAGATGGTCTTTGGAGCATGGACTTTGATGGTGTCGTTGGCAAAGATAGCACTAGCATTGGTTTATGGATCCATAGCCCATTTCAATAGCAAAATAGAGTTCCTAATAATGTTATATTGTGTTCCTACAAATTAGCATTCGATTGTACGAACAATGAGGCTGAATATGAGGCACCCATTACTGATCTGAAAATTTTGAAAAAATTGGGAGCTAGAAGAATTGAAATCTACGGCGATTCAGAGCTAGTAATTAAAAAAATCAAAGGTGAGTATCAAGCTAATCACCCAAGGATGAGGCAATGTAGGAATGCAACACTTGACATTTTGAGAATGTTTTCAGAATATACACTTAAAGTAGTGCCAAGGTTTCAAAATATGATGGTTGATTCATTAGCCACTGCTGCAAGTAATTTTAGATCTACAATGTTTTCAAATAAAAAATTTGAGATTCATGTGAAGCACAGGCCTGCCGTTCCTGATAAGTTTTGATTTTGGCAAGTATTATGGGACGATAGGTAAGTGAATAATTTCCTTCAAAGTGAAGGTGAGTTTGAGAACTATTCTATGGACGAAGTGTACGAAAAGGATGACCAATTCATTGAGGCAGATCAGATTGACATCAGCTCAAGAAAAATAATATTCCAAAAGGTCTCATACCTTTGGAAGTATTATTTGATCAAGATGACATGGCAAGAAAACCTACTTTGGTCCCCATAGAAAAAGGCGTAAAAGATGTGAATATTGGAACAACGGATCAGCCAAAGTTCATCAAGCTTTCAAAGTCTTTGTCTCTCGAGGTAAAGACTAAATATGTTGATTTGTTTACTAAGTTTTCTGACGTATTTTCTTGGAATTACGCAGATCTAAAGGTGTACGATAAAGATATCATTCAACATACCATCCCAATAAAGCCAGATCAAAAGACTTTTAGGCAGAAACTTAGGAGAATGAACCCAAAGTTGTTGTCTTCCATTGAGAAGGAAGTAAACAAGCTCAATAAGGTAGGTATTATTGTTCCAATTAGATTTTCTGATTGGATGTCCAATTTGGTTCAAGTGCGAAAGAAGACCGGTGAAATCCGACTATGTATAGATTTCAGAAATCTAAACAAAGTGTCACCAAAAGACAATTACCCACTACCCAAAATGGACCACATACTTCAGCGAGTTGTAGGAGCCACTAGGATGTCATTTCTGGATGGTTACTCAGGGTACAATTAGATCCTTGTGCACGAGGATGATCAGGCCAAGACAACGTTCACTACACCATGGGGTACGTTTAAATATGCCAAGATGTTGTTCGGTTTGAAGAATTTTGGGGCCACTTTCCAGTGTGCCATGTATATAGCATTAGGTAACGAGAAAGATGTATTCCTTGTTGTTTATTTAGATGATTTCACTATTTATTCAAATTCAGATGATGAGCATCTACACCATTTGACAGTGATGTTCCAGCGATGTAGAAAATTTGGGATATCTCTTAACCCAAAGAAATGCCTATTTTCTATGGAAGAATGAAAGCTTTTGGGTCACATCATCTCAAAAGATGGGATCTGGATAGATCCTTCTAGAGTTGAAGCGATACAGCAAATTGATTTCCTCGTAACAAGAAGGAAGCCCAAGCATTCAACGATAGGATCAATTTCCTACATAGGTTCATTCCCAATTTAGCAGAGCATCTTAGAGAGTTAATTAATATGATGAAGAAGGAGAATGATGTAAAATGGTCTGAAAATGATCGTAATTCATTCAAATCGGTGAAATTTTATTTGACCACTGCTCCATTTTTGATAAGTCCTGATTATTCACTAGATTTAATTATTTTTTCTTTTTCTTCTGAGCATACTTTGGCAACAGTACTAATGCAGAAAAAAGATGGGATAGAGTTGCCAATAGAATTCTTCAGTCGCACAATAAGGGATGCAACCCTCCGATACAACATAATCGACAAACAGGCCTTGGCTTTGGTTAAATCACTCAAGGTCTTCCGTGTTTATATTTTGCACTCACATATTTTGGCATATGTTCCAAAACGCAACTGTTAAAGAAGTCCTCATGCAAACAAATCTAGAAGGAAGGAGAGGTAGATGGATAGCAGCCCTCTTAGATTATGACCTTGAGATCAAGCCAACCAAGTTGATCAAAGGGAAAGACTTAGCCAAGCTCATGGATGAGTCAAATTTACATGCATTTGACATCAATCTCATATCAGCACTATCCGATGAAGAAGAAGGTGTAAGTGTTATTTAGGTATCATATCTCTTTTCATCATCCGATATGCTGACATCATTTATATTTTACAACATTTGAACCCTCCTCCGGGCATGTCAAAGAGTAAGAGCAGGTCCTTGAAACTTAAGGCTTCAAAATATTGCATACTAGACAGTGCACTCTACTGGAAGAATCCGGGAGGTGTGTTACTCAATTTCTTGGTTGAAGACGAGTCCAAAGAAGTGATGAAGGATTTCCACAAAGGACATTGTGGAGGTCACTTATATTGGAAGACCACGGCCAACAAAGTACTGAGAGCAGGTTAATATTAACCGACATTGTTTGCAGATTTGTACAAGACAGTCATGAGCTGCCATGAATGCCAACTTTTCCAAGATAAACATAAGCTTCGTCCTTTACCATTACAACAGCAGTGGGGCTTTGATTTTATTGGTGAGATACATCCACCCTCATCCGCTCAACATAGATGGATACTTACCACCATAGATTACTTCACAAAGTGGATCGAAGCGATCCCAACTAGGCAAGCTACAGACTATTATAATTCAATTTTTAGAAACTAACATCTTGTCTCAATTTGGTTGTCCTACAAAGATCATCACAGATAACGCCGCAACTTTCAAATCAAAGAAGATGACAGAATTCTGTGACGGGTATTGTGAATTTTCAAGAAGGAAAAACATTTATGCAATGCTTGGTTTATTTCTCCTACTTATGAGATAAGTTATTTATAGATGCTTCAGTAAATTCTCAAATAAACACATTTGCAGATCTTCACTATCATCAAGAGCATAAGAATAGAAATATAAATCACACAAGTAGCACAATAGAAACAACCATATGAACACAGTTATTTTTGGCCAATTGTCCCCGGAAAACCCAATGTGGGAAACCCAGTGCATCAGATGAGGGTTTTGTATTTATCTTCAGAACTGGAAAGTGCATTTACAAGAGTCTAATGAGTAGATAAAATTTGCAAACACCTGGCTAAATTTTTTGGAACCTCCAGACAAATTTTAGACCCTCGGGGTGACGTCCTTCACCCTCTGTGTCATCCAGCGTGAGAGCTCTGCACAGTTTCTCCCTGGACTACGTGATTCTACGTGGAGGGGGTCTTACTGCTGATCATTTCACCCTTCCCTTCATCCTCCTGACCTCTGCTTCCCCATAACTGATTCCTTCCTCCTCCTGCTTTCGCAACCCTGCGTCTACAATCTCACCCACTAAAATCGAATTCTCTTGTTTCAGAATCGATTTCCTTCATCTACTGAGATTGTCCCCGGCTTGATTTCCAAATGGCCCTCAAGTCTCTTCTTATATACTTCTCGCTAATGAATCAACGACCCAAATTATATCATTAATCAAAGGCTCAGATTAAAAGATGACTTGATCTTCATCTTTTAGAAGATTCACACTCTGCTCTATTAATACCCTTTAATTATTTAATTTCCCTAAGTTTAAACTTAGGGTCTACATTAAAATAATTAATTATTTTAATAAAGTCATATCTGAGTGGAATTTCCACTAATGATTTCTAGGATCTTTGGATAACTGTTGTCCAAGCCTCTCTACCAAAAATGAGACTTAGAACACTTCCTTATGCTATAGAAATAAGCACTCCCTCTTAGCGAGGAAAGTGTTTAAGCAAGATATGTTGATCAACGATTGTCATTGATGTTAACCCAAGCAGCACCATGGGCTACCCCATTATTGCATGGGAATTTTTACCTACCAAACTACTATATTATTGGGCAATAATGGTTTCTATGGTTTCTTCTTGTCGAGATGTTTCCGTTGATATATGACACGCCACGTAATTCTTCACGGTTTGAGAGATATTCATGTTTGAAGTTTGTAACCCCAGTTAGTGGGCTAAAGCCCCATGGGGTTGTGGCATGGGTCATTAAAAAATCATAATTAACATTTTTTAAGCTCTTAAAATCCCTCCCATGTTCACTTTTTGAATCCCCTCTCAACCTAAGTATTTATATAAATTGTGATCCTCATATCCTCCTTATGCAGGGATTTCGCTATCTGAAACAGGCGATCGTGGTAGTTTTGCTCTAAATTTTTTTCTACGAAGGTTCAGAAGCTGAAATTGTTTTGAGGCAAAGAAACAATCTTGAGGAAGCTCCTGTAGAAATTTCAGATCAAGTTGCGCAATAATTTCGGAGATATAATCTGTGGAAGTTAGTGTTTTTGCAGGGTCCTGAAATTCATCTGAAAGAAGTGACCTTGGGAAAATTGTCATAACTCTCTCTCTGAGTATCGGATTGGAATTCTGTAAAAAGTAGCAGATAGTGCACAGGTTTTATTTTTCAGTGTATCAATTTTAGATCCGAATGAAGAAACATTGACACGTGACATGCCGTACAAGTTCGCTCTACTGAAACAGTCCATAATTAGGGCATTGTGAGAGATTGGGCATAACTTTCTTGAAGAATCCAAATTGGGTCAGACCTGTGGCATTGGAAAGAAGACTCAAAGGAATACTACAGGGCTGAAAATCACATATTGGGGATCTGAAATAATAGAGATACACCAGATTTAATATCAAGCTCCTAGAAGGCAAGAAAAAGCTCGATCATGTGTTGTCAAGGGCTGCAAAGGACCAGACTTTCTAGGGCAGCAAAGCAAAGAAAGGTGCAGCAGAGGGTAGCATGGAAAGAGAAGAAATCAAGGTGCAGAATAACAGCAAGGAGTTCATCACATGAATTCTTCAATTGAGCAGCACTGCATACAATCACTATAAAGGTATCATTGTACTAAGTCATTGTAAATACATTATTGTAAAAAATTGCACTAGTGTCTATCTACCAAGAGTTGAAGAGGCAGTGTCGGGAGGTCTAGGATCATCATTAGGTGGTTGTGTCATAGTTGGGGTTATGGTCTAGTGTGCGTTATTCTTCTTCTACATCATTCTATATCATTGTAAAGTGGACCATTTTCCCTGATACGGGAGTCCATTCTTCTTTTATTTTTCTATAGGGTGGTAGGGTGGGGCTAGGCTAGTGCATGAAGTCACCAACAGGTTCAAGCCTGTGAAAAATTCAGGGTGGTAGGGTGGTGCTCGGGTGAGTTGTAGCTCATTGGGTGTTGGGGCATCCGCTCAGTTGATACTGAAGAATCTCGGGCATTGGAGTGTCCATCCAGTGGGAGCTAGAGAAGAATGCTTTTTAGATTCTAGGAAGTTGGAGCTTTATTTTCAATTGGAGTTGAATATTAAAGAATTATTAGAAAAGCATTAGGTGGTTTTTGTCCTAGAGTGGGTTTCCACCTTAAAAACTGTGTGCATTTATGTTCCTTTTGTTTACTACTATCATGGTACAAACACTGATAATAATTGAAGATTAACTAATGCTCTAATTGAAAGGAATATTGATTCACCCCCCCCCCCCTCTCAGTATTTCCAACAAGATACCGTTGTACTACTCTGATTCTATAATATCTGCTGCGCTGATATAGTCCTGGCTGCTGCCCCTCATCTCTACGCTGCTACTTCCTGTACTGCCGCCTTGTGACACTGCCTCTGCCACTGCTGCATCCGTACTGCTGCTCCCTCTTCCTCTGAATACCACCCTTTACTCTAATGAAAAGGGTTCTCAACCATCCCCATCTTCTCTCTGAAGTAAGTGAATTTGATCTTACTTAGAGCCTTTGTGAGGATGTCTACCATGTGTTCTCCTATGGGAGTGTACCGAAACTGTACTGCTCCCCTTTGGACATAGTCCCTACGGAAGTGGCACCGAATGTCAATGTGTTTCGACTGGTCATGAAACACAGGATTTTCAGAGATCTTGATGCAACTCTGATTATCACACATAATCCCAGTTGGTTCCATCCCCTTCTTGAGCAGGTTCAAGAGTAACTTGTGGAGCCATATGGCCTCACATGAGTTGTCTATACAAGGTGGGATCAGCCTCATCATCCTCCAATGTATCTATCTTCTTCCATTTAGTAATCATTGGCACGCCCATGGGTCTATAGTGTTCCATCTGAAATCTCTTCAGGATTTCTGTCGTGTATCTTCCTTACCCTAGGAAGATTTCCCCTTGCTGCTGCCAGACTTCTAATCCAAGAAAATAGTGCATTTTCTCCATGTCCTTCATGTCGAATTCTATAGCCAGGTTCTCCTTGCAGTCTTTGATGAGCTTGGATGATCCGGTCAAAAATAGGTCATCCACATAAAGTACTAGAATAAGTGGCTCATCCCCTACTCTCAGGTAGTAAAGGTTGGGGTCTGCGTCACTCTTGACAAACCCCATCTTTTGCAAGTAGTTATCAATCCCTCCATACCATGCCCTGGGGGCTTGTTTTAAGCCATACAAGGTTTTCTTAAGCCTGCACACATGAGTCTTATTCTCATGAGTCTCGAAGCCCTTTGGCTATTCTATGTAGACTTCCTCCTTTATCACCCTATTCAAGAACGTTGTCTTGACATCCATCTGGTGAATCTCCCATCCCATCTATGCAGCCAGAGAGATGACAGATCTGATAGAAGTGTAACAAGCTACTGGGGCAAATATTTCTTCATAATCATGCCTTCCTTCTGTGCGTACCCCTTAGCTACAAACCTTGCCTTGAACTTCTCTATGCTGCCATCTGCAGCATATTTGATCTTGTAGATCCATCTAGATCCTACAACTGATCTGTCATGTGGTCTAGGAACTACTTCCCATACTTCATTTGTCATGATGGAGCTATACTCCTCCACCATGGCATCTACTGATACTTGGTGCTGAGCTACTTTTCTAAAGGTGGATGGTTCACCAACCTGAGCTACTAGTACCTGATATTTGTCTGGTTTCTTCCATATCCTCTTGACTTCTCTAGGGGCTCCAACAAATTCTTCTGTATCCTTGAGAATTTGTTGAAGTTCTTTTCTCAACCTCCCATCAGTGATGGGTGGTCGTACATGCTTTCTTTCCTGTTCTTCTTCGGAGGAGCTCTCCTCCAAATCATTATGTCTTGGAGAGGCACTTGACCTATCCTCTATAGGTCGTTGAGGCTGTACTAGTGGATCCTCCTCAGTCTGCATATCTGTGGCCATTTCTCGAGATTTTCTGAAGGCTCTCTCCTCCAGGAATTTCACATCCCTTCTTATAACGATTTCCCTGCTTTCCAAAATATAGATGTGATATGCCTTTGCATTCTCGCTATAGCCCATCAGAAAACCCTTTTCTGTAGTTTGATCCAGCTTCTTTCTCTTTTCTTCTGGAACATGGAAATACACCATGCTGCCAAATATCCTGATGTGGCTCACTTCTGGCTTATTTCCTGTGAACACACTCTTGAGAGTTATCTTCTCCAAAGCTCTATGAGGAACTCTGTTTTGAATATATATTATTGTATTGCAGGCCTCTGGCCATAAGAATTTGGGCATATCTTGGTCGTACAACATTACCCTTGCAGCTTCTATTATGGTCCGATTCTTCCATGCTGCAACTCCATTTTTCTTTGGATTGTATGGAGTTGTCCATTCTCTCTTGATGCCTTCCTTTGCACATAAATTTGGGAAGTCTTTATCGATATATTCTCCACCATTATCTGACCGCAAATTCTTGATCTTCTTTCCTGTATAATTCTCCACCAATGCTTTGAAATCTTTGAACTGATCAAAGACTTCATATTTGGTTTTCAAAAAATAGATCCAAGTTTTCCTAGAATGATCATCAATAAAGGTGGAAAAATACTTTGCACCACTGAGAGTTGTTGTGGACATTGGGCCGAAAATTTCAGAGTGTATTAACTCTAATACACCCTTGGTTCTGCTGCTACTTCTTGGAAATGTTGCCTTAGTGTACTTCCCTAGTACGCATCCCCTGCAAACTTCAACTTTCTTCATGCTGAGTTCAGGAGCCCCAATGACAGTATTTTTGAGAATCTCCAAGGCTCCATGATGTAGATGCCCCATCCTTCTGTGCCATAATTCATTCAGATCTCTCTCGTCTATACTGCCAATCAGGGCCACCAAAGATTCAAGCTGAAGCTTATACAACTTGTGACTCCTTACTCCGATTTGTGCCTTTTTTCTCCTGTTAAGGTGTTTGACATACACCTTATCTCTAATAAAGTATATTTCATAGCCCTTGTTCTGAATTTGAGACACTGACAGTAAATTCATCCCCAACCCTAGTAAATGAAAAACATTCGTGGCTCGAATCTTGTTGCCATTTTCTATCTGAAAAGCTATGGTACCTCTCCCAATGGGGGTACATTTTGCCTTGTTTCCCATAGTTATTTGGAAATTCATATGTTTTTCTTGGTAGCTTGAAAAACATTCTCAAACCCTCATCATATGAGCAGATCCTCCACTGTCAATATACCAAACACCTGCAGGAGATGTGCTCGACACACAAGCAAGATCCTCCTCTAGTCTGGATGCCAACACTTTCATGTTGTGTTCTTTCTGCATTTTTGCGTGCTCTGGAGGACTGCGTGAGTCCCTTTGACTACGTGAACCCTTCCGACTGATGGATTTTTGGTCCATGGAAGATCCTCCCTTTTTGTATTTAGCCCTTAGCTCTGATACCATGTGAATTTTCAAGAAGGAAAAATATTTCTGCAATACTTGGTAGAAACAACCATATGAACACAATTATTTTTGGACAATCGTCCCCAGGAAAACCCAATGTGGGAAAACCGATGCAGCAGATGAGGGCTTTGTATTTATCTTCAAAAATGGAAAGTAAATTTTCAAGAGTCTGATGAGCAGATAAAATTAGCAAACACCTGGTTGAATTCTCTGGAACCTCCAGACAAGTTTCAGAACGTTAGGGTGACCTCCTTCACCCTCTGCGTCATCTAGCGTGAGAGCTCTGTGTGATTTTGCGTGGAGGGGGTCTTACTGTTGATCAGATCACCCTTCCCTTCATACTCCTGACCTCTACTTCCCGATAACTAACTCCTCCCTCCTCCTTCTGCTTCTGAAACCCTGCCTCTACAATCTCATCCACTGAAATCGAATTATTTTGCTTCAGAACCGATTTCCTTCGGGTACTGAGATTCTCCCCAACTTGATTTCCAAATGGCCCTCAAGTCTCTTCTTATAGTCTTCTTGCTGATGAATCAACGACCCAGATTATATCAATAATCAAAGGCTCAAATTAAAAGATGTCTTGATCTTCGTCTTCTAGAAGATTCACACTCTGCTCTATTAATACCCTTTAATTATTTAATTTCCCTAAGTTTAAACTTTGGGATTGCATTAAAATAATTAATTATTTTAATAAAGTCATATCCAAGTGGAATTTCCACAAACGATTTATGGGTTCTTTGGATAACTGTTGTCCAAGCCTCTCTACCAAAAATGAGACTTAAAACACTTCCCTATGCTATATAAATCAACAAGTATAACATTAAGTTGGGTCATTCTACAACATATTATCCACAAGACAATGGATTGGCAAAGTCCTCCAATAAGTCTTTGATCAACATAATCGAAAAGATGTTGGAGGCGAATAAAAATAATTGGCACAAGAATCTAATTAATTCACTGTGGGCAGATCGGGTAAGCAGCAAGAAATCCATTTGCATGTCTATTTCAAGTAGTTTACGGTGTGGACACAGTTTTCCCTTCTTTATTGGTTGTCCCAGTCATGAAACTTTTACAAGAAGTGGGAAGTGAAGAAAATGACATACAACACCGGATAAACCAAATGATTCACCTACAACAAACAAGAGAAGAAGTGTTTCAGAACACTTCCAAGCTCCATGATAAGATCAAGCAAATATATGACAGAAAAACCAAGCAAAATGATTTCAAGATCGGTGATGTAGTACTCTGCTGGGATGCCAGGAATGAAGACAAGGGTAAGCACGGAAAGTTCAATAATTTATGGAAAGGGCCTTTTAAGATTGCAGATTCTCGTGGAGAAAATGCATATATCTTGGAAGAAATTGATGGGAAAAGTTGCTTAGGAGGGCTAGTTAATGGTAGGCTCCTGAAGCACTATCTTTTTTTATCTGAAATTGTGAAATTTTTTTCATCCTCATTGTATATATCAGTTTGATATTCCTGCAAGTGTGAAGTGAAAAAGCACTGGAGTTTGGAGCCCGAAGTGAAGGTCATGGAGCTTCATTGAGTTTCTACCATTTTCAAGTTCAGTTTTCAGAAAACTAAGTTAAGTTTTGAGTCATTGTTTTAGTCAATTTCAGTCAGTTTCAAAGTCAGTTTGTGTCATTGAGTTGTGAGTATTTAGTTATGCATTCCAGTTTGAATTTTTTGACCGTATTGGCCCAATGGTTAGGCATTTGTTCTACGATGTTCTTGACACCTCCAAGGAGCTTCCATCCCTAATAAGGCCGATGCTAGTGTCAGAATTTGCATTATGCCATCAGTGATCAAAATCACTCTTTTCATATTCATTTTAGGGGTCCCATTCAGAAATTTTTTATGATTCCATTAGGTGATGCAAAAAATTGATTCACTGATGGTAGCCCTAGTCATAAAACCTCACTCTCCCTCAAAATTTCACATTTGCTGACCCACCTTCATCTCTTACTGAGCATAAAACAATCTTAAAAGCTCATTTCATTATGTGATTATGTCAGTCAAAGTCAACCATGGAGTCAAGTCATTCAAGGTCCCATTAGGTCCATTAGGTTTCATTTCTTAAGGTTCGTAAATATGCCATTTCTTCTCAATAAGGTCAGCAAAGATGTGAGAGTGACTCAAATAAAACTTTCTCAATCATATGCAGAGGATTTATCAGCATGTAAATATGATTTTTAAAAGTTCTAATTTTGGTTTTAGAGTATGATTTTCATACCAAAATGTAATTTTATTTAAAACAAAGATGTAATTTATTTTTAATTTTTATGTAATTTTATGTTCATAATATGTAATAAGTTTTCTCCCAAACTGCCAACTCAAACTTCACATGCCAAACTGAAAGTGAAAAGTGCCAAACTCCAGCAACATCATTCTTCAAAGAAGAAAAAATCAAAGGAAAAAGGTAATTATTAAATGTTTTCAAAAAGGTGAAATGAAACATTAAAAAAGTGGGTTTTTCAATCTAAATTAAAATTCACTTAAGTATTTATGACTCCTTGACATCATTTAAAATTCATTTGTCTCCTCCAAACACCAAGCAAGCACTCTAAGAGACCAAAATTTCAAGTTTCTAGGCGAAATTGGTAAAACAAACTGAGCAGAGGGCGCAAACGCTGAAGGTGCGCAAATGCTTGAGCGAGGGTGCAAATGTTGTGTTGAGGGCGCAAACGCTCTAGTGAGGGCGCACATGATTAAGAGAGGGCACAAATGACCAGGAAGCCCTAGAAACGTGTTCAAGTGGAGAAAATTAATTTCCAAAGCTTCACCAACCCACTCATTGACTTCCTGCAAATGAGTAAGAGCTCATGCCATTAAAATATCGTTTTCATCAAGTGCATATGTTGAGTGTTGTGAATTTAGGTTAAAATTTGGTGTTTGAATTTGTTTAAAACCCTAGTATCCCCATTGCATTTGGGAAAATTCCCAAATTACACTCTCTTACACCTTTATACCTTTCCCACAATTCCAAATACGTATTCTCAAAACCCCTATCTTACAAAATTCCCTTTCCCTAGACCTTTCTCCCAAAACCCTAAGCCCTAGGTGTTACATTTACCTAGGCTCCCAATCCCCAAATCCCTATCCTAAATCTCATTATACTACTACGCCCTATGCCCTCCCCCATTTCATACATCCCTAGTACCTTATCCTTCATTTTCCCTTTCCCATTCCCCACTCCTAAAAACATATTTCACACCATCCACTTCCCTAAGGTTTTGATAAAAACACCATGGCAGAAGAGGAATAAAACATATCATTCAGTGAGGGAAAGGAAACAGAGGTGAGGAGGCCACATAAAGGGGGACGAGTACTTAGACTTGAACCTACCAGCACTAAGGAACTCTTGGCTTCTCCATTGACTGTGACATGCTTCAAACATGTTGGCTGTTATGATTTATGTGAGAAAATTCAAAGGGTCCAACACCATCCCATGTTGACCAGACTTTTCATATCTAGACTCCATGAAAACCAAGTTACTTTAGCTAGTGTCACTTATACTCTATCAACTACTATTATTTCAGCTACCACCAGGATCCCAAATGTTGGGGAGAAGTGGTTCAAGAAAGGTAATTTGAAGAAACATGACTTTGAGTTTTTCTTAAAACCAGGACACCAAAATCAAACAAAGAGGTTCTTTCCTTTTTCTCACCTCCTCGACAGATATGCACCAATGATGAAGATAATCATGAAATAATTTTCATGTGAAAGTAGATTTTCAAGGCTTTATTCCTATCACATCCGGCTCGTAATGCATTTCACTAGGGTAACGATGCTTAACATACCCTACTACCTTTTCCGGAGCATAGAGAAGATGACATACATTGCCCAAAAAAAAGAGTATGAACAGCAAATGAAAAGTATTTTTCATCATTCCCTTATCAAAATCATAGTCCTCTACCATCTCAAGAAATTAAACATTGCATGGAGTACCTTCATAGCCAATGATATTTTTAAAGAGCCATCTACTCAGCATGCGCAAAATGTCCCTTCATCATCCCAGCCATCCACTTACATCCCTCCATATCAGCCATAGCACATTCATCATCATCATATCTGTCCCCTTCACCTCCTTCATCTCCATCTCATCATAACATTGGGTCACCTAGCAGGATTGAAGACATTGAGCCTAAATGGGCTAGTATGGTTGAGGTTGAGCCATTGCAAAAAACCTACCAAAGAGGCCACAAGGATTTATTTGCTCCACATAGAGTGGACGGGGCCATGGTGGACAAAGGTAAAGAAAAGGTGATTGAGGCAGTCATTCATGATGAAGAGGACCTTCATGAAGCAAAACAGGAATTTCAGCTTATTCACCTAGATGAGGATGAAAATGAAAGAATCACTAATGCAGCCATTAGAGGAAAGGATGTCAAGATTAAGGAGCTCCAAACTAATATTGACAGGGCTAAATTTTTCATAAACTTCCTTGAGCAAGAGAATGAGCAATTGAAAACTAAACAGGTCATTGATGAGGTCAAGTATGTCACTGCTCAAACGGAGGCAGAAAAAACCAAAGCCATGCTAGATGAAACACTTGAAAGTATCACGTTCTTGATGAAAAAGAGGAACAAGTACCAAGAAATAGACCTAAAACTAGAGGGTTGAAAAGAGCTCTAGCTCTAGAAAAACAAAGGGAGGTTGAGCTTGCTGATCAGCTAACCCTAAATGAGCAACTTGCTATAGTGATAAGTGAAAACAGGGAGCCATGGCTTGATAGAGCCAATCAGCACTTGGAGAAGCATTTAGCAAAAGCTAACAAAGACAATGACCTATTGAGGAGGAAAGTTAAACACCATGCTCTGAAAGAAGAAAATGCAATGGCCAAGCTCAAAGGATCCAATGCAAAGATTGAAGATTTGACCATGGAAGAGAAGAAAAAATTGAATATACTTGCTGAGGCTTCCCTCCAAGCCTAGCCACATCATCATCAGCCATTCTACCAATTTTGAGGCATTTTGAAACTTTTTTGCAAAATCTTGGATTTTCCAAGTTTTTTTTAACAAGCATTTAGCAGAAATTTGGTCCTTTGCGCAGCGCCCTAGGTGCTACACAAATTTTTGGGGCACTTTTTGAGGGAAAGAAGACTACCATTGGATTCCTAAAAACAAGTGCATTCCAGAAAACCATGTTTCCAGCCTTGGTTTGCAAATTTGACAAGTCAAAAGGTCAAAAAAGTACCTAAAAATCACTTTTCTGCCCCTGTTTTGACCTAGGCGCTGCACAAATACTAGTATTGGGAGAATGACGTTTTGAGGGGTCAAATTAGCTTCATTTTCAAAACTTGAGGAATATTCAGAAGGAGGACTGGAAGGGCTTTCCAACAAGCCATCTTGGGATTGATTTGGACACTTTCAAGTCAGCTAAAAGTGACCCTGAACATGGAGGGTGCAAATGACACTGCCAGGGCGCAAATGACAAAGAGAGGGCACAAATGACCGTTTGCTGATATTTTTGAAATTTCTCTGTAATTTTGACTCTACTTCAGAAAATCATGTTTCTACCTATGTAATTAATGATGGTAAATGTAATTATGTTATGGATTAGTTACCTAGGTGTAGATTCATTGGGTAAAAGTTATCATTGAGTCAAATGAATCAGTTTGAATGTAATTAGGAATGAGTCACTTGGACCATCATACAGTTCAACTTTTAGTTCAGTATTTTATGGATCTCTTCCTCACCTAATGGATTCGACCCCTGAGGATGAGTGAATGTTGTTTTGATGTCTATTTAGTCCCTTTCTTCACTCTTAGCAAGGGTTGGAATCAGTTTGGATGTTAGCTTATTAATCAAGGAACTATTGTACTCAATTTTGGCTTGTTAATAAAGAAGAGTTGTAGCTATTTTTTTGGGATACATGTGGTATGATGTTTATCATTGTTTTTCCTTCAGTTTCATATGTTAGAATGTGTTGTATTCATGTTCATTACATCTCTATAGTATGATCTCTTTCAAGTTGATAGGTAGAACACATGCTTGCTCATGCTCTATTTAGGGAAATATTTCATAATTTGTCCATTTTCCTCTGTTTAGGAAGAATACATCTCCCATGCTCTTCCTAGCTCCTCATCAGTCTCATAACCATCTCATCACAATCATCTTTAAAGTGATAAGCCTTATGCCTACCTTGCCCCATTGAATCCCTGCAACCCTATCTCATTTTCCTTGACTTAGCTCCCTTGACGTAATATCGTCATCCAGTGAAACCTAACCCAATCAAATAAAAAACAACCCCTGCACTCATATCTAGCCTAAAAACCCTAATTCCTCCAGCCCTCTTGGTTGTGACCCTATGGAGAGAGCCCTCTCCGACTTGGTAGGGCTAGCTACCAAGTCAAAAGTTTGGTCTGTGGTTACCTCTGTTGGGATTCCTTCTTCAACCTTGGGAATCTGGCGAAGTGATAACACTACCATAAAAATTTGTTGATTATTTGAGAATTCAGGAAGCATTCCAACAACCATATGAATATTATACATGGGATGAAATCTATTGCAACATAACCAAGGCTTTAATTGGCCTATGTACAAATTCAAAGATGAATAAGTCAATCCAAAAACTATCCCGACTTCCTGGTAGTACGTCCATATGCCATAAATATGGAATATCTCTTGATGATCTTGTTGTACATAGAAAAAGAATGAAGAAAGCTATCAAGAAGTAATCCAAATCAAGGGAGCATTATTCTAGACAATCTCGAAAACACTCCAGCCAGCCTAAGTATCCTAAGAGAAAATCTAGTAAAGGATGCTATAAAACTGAGTCCCGTACTCATTGTAATAGTCCACAAGATATACATCTTAAGGTACATAAACAAGAAGCCTGGAATAAAATTGTATGTTGGCTCTACGGCCAACAAGGCCATACATCAAACATGTGCCCGATTAGAGAAGGCTCAAAACTAAAGAAAGGGAAATGCTCTCAGGAGAAAGAAAAACAAAAGAAGCCACTTGTGACTATCCAATGTTTTAAGTGTGGCTCCAAACTGCATAAATTTGAACACTGTCCTAATATTCATATCAAAGAAAAAATTCACATGCTTGGACAGGATTGTTGCAACTCAACTGAAACCTCCAGTTTCAATCATTCTGAATCTGAAGAATCAGAACAAGCTAACATATTTCTTGCTGAAAATTGTATTTGTACAGATTCTGATAATTGTCACTATCCAATGTCTGACAGAGAAAATGATTCAGAAAATATTTCTGAGGAGGATCTAGAAGCACAAATATCAAGCAAACCACAATCGAAACTCAAGATCTATATGGCACACATCAATGATGATGAAGAAGCTAAAGTTCTTGTAGGAATAAAGACTTTATCCGAAGGAGAAATGAAAGAGAGGTTGATGGATACATTATTGTATACCATGCTCAAGAACCAAGGATCTATATATGCTTCTACCAGTAAGAGTTATAGCTCTAAATCTCTTTTTGTAGACGTTTTTTTTAAAAAGAATACTAAATATTTCCAGAAGCATAATCAAAATGATAAACACAGACCCTTACCCTCCCAAAAATAAGCAAAGAAATAACAAATTTGAAAAAAATAAATAGTAGAGCTCAAAGCCCAGGTCTCCAAGTTAGAAAAGGGAAAAGTTACTGAAGAAGAGAGCACCCTCCCACAATCAGAGCTCTTTTCCAAAACGAATCCTAACATAGAAATATATGAGACGATACCTTCAAATTATAAGGGCTTGAACAATATGAAAATCATGGTAGTACAACATCAACAATTTCATGTCATGCTCCAGATTAAAATCTAGAATGAGATCTTTCATCTCAAAACTCTATTAGATACTGGAGCAAACATCAATGTTTTGAATAAAAAATTTGTCCCTGCTAAGTATTGGTATAAAGGAGTACGCGAAGTTATTGGATTATGGGCACAAGGGTATAATTTTCAGTATGAAGTTCCTAAGGCCACAATATGTTTTGATACATATTGCATAAATGTAAAATTTGCAGCAGGAAATATTCCATTTGACTGCATTTTGGGAAATCCATTTTTGGCAGCCGTAGAACCACATGGTTCTGCAAGACTTGAAGATGGTAGATCAGGATATTTCATCTCTGTACCAAATAATAATGGTTACCTGCATACCATCACACTTCCATTTGTCTCAACTCCTTGAATCTCCACTATGATTCACGCAATGCAAGAGCTACATAAATCACAAGAAAAAATAGTAGAATTAAAAGATTTAAAATCCTACCTGCAAATTGAAGACCAACTCAAACAGACCTATGTGACGAAAAGAATCGCAAAACTCAGAAAAAGTTTAGAAGAAGAATGTTTTGCTGAAGAGACGAATTCTTTCTGGCATCAAAAGCAATACTTTGTTGATCTACCATACAAACCAGAGTATTACGGTTAGGCATGTAAAAGTAGAGCAATCCCTATGAATGATGCTTACTGACAACTCTGTCAAAATGAGATTCAAAGTTTGTTGAACAGAAAATTGATCCGTGAATCTAGTAGCCCCTGGAATTACTATGGATTCTATGTCAATAAACATTCTGAACATATTAGAGGAATACCACGCCTGGTAATTAATTATAAACCACTCAACAGTGTCCTAACAGATGATACCTACCCAATCACACAAAAAGCAATTTGATAGCCCGAATTGCAGGTGCCAAGATATTCTCAAAATTTGATATGAAATGAGGATTTTGGCAGGTATCTATCAAGGAAGAGGATTGATTTAAAACTGCTTTCAACATACCATCGGGACACTATGAATGGAATGTAATGCCTTTTGGCTTCAAACATGACCCCTCAAAATTCCAAAAGGTGCTGGACCAGGTTTTTAAGCCATATTTTGATTGACTTATTGTATATATAGATGACATATTGGTATTTTCTAAATCTGGAGATGAACATTTTAAGCACTTGTACAGATTTAAACAAATTGTTAAAAATAGTGGATTGGTTGTGAGTCAGAAGAAAATGGAAGTATTTCAAACAAAGATTAAGTTCTTGGGACACATCATTGAAAATGGGCAAATCACACTGCAACAACATGTTGTTGCATTTGCTGATAAGTTTCTTGATGAGATAAAAGATAAAACCCAGTTGCAAATATTTCTAGGCTGTTTGAATTATGTTTGCAACTTTTACAAAAATTACAACCAAGATAGAAGAATCTTGAATCAACGTTTGAAAAATAATCCCAGTCCCTGGACGAACGCCCATACAACTGCAATCAAGAAAATAAAATAAAAGGTCTGATTCCTACCCATTTTATATGTATCTGATGAAAATCTGTTTAAAATTGTTGATTTTGATGCTAGTTAGCTTGGTTGGGGAGGAGTTCTGAAGAAAAATAAGGAAGGTGATGAGAAAATTATACAATTTGCTTCAGGACTTTGGAATCCAGCCGAGCAAAATTATTCTACAATTGAGAAAGAGGTCAAAGCAGATTGGAACTGCATTGACAAATTTGATATCCATTTGATCAATAAAAGATTCCTTTTAAGAACAAATGCCCTTGCCATGAAAAAGATCCTGACAAAGGATATCAAAAAACCTGGAGAAGCAAAGTTCGTAAGATGGCAGGCCCTGTTCTCCAATTTTGATTTTGATATTGAACACATTAAGGGTATCACTAATAGCATTCCAAATTTTCTTAGCAGAGAAAATCTCCAAGGGCCAATACACCTCATGCTTATTGTTACAGAATGGGATGTCCAACACAACAAAGAAATTTACAGAGAGATCCCAGACTCCACCCGATGGCAAGATTATACAAATAATTGGAAACCAACTTGGCAGCTACGAAACACTCAAGTGTTAAATAAAAATATCCAGCCACGTGGAGATCTTTGGCATCTAGTTCTAGAAAGAAAAATCTACCCAAAGTCAAGCCAATGGATTCCTGACATGGTATACAACCATTCCAACCAATTAGCAGATGAAGCACAAACGACACTGGACCTTCACTTCAAAGATTTAATCGAGGTTTGGCAAGAAGAAAGCAATTGGTTCCATATTTGTCACAAATATTTTGTGATAAATTGAGCAAGAGATCCATCTTTTAGTCTGAAAATGTTATGGCCACATCATGACCCAGCTCTAGTCTTTCTTGGGATTGTCTACAATTTTTCTGCATATAAAAACTTATGGTGGAATCTCCTTTGCAGAGATAGAATAGGATGTACGTACTATACACTGATGAAATTTGGGTCACTTTTTCTCACTCAGCGTCATCATCAACCACAATGGCTGACTGAATGGCAGGGAATGTTTGGTCTCAATAACTCTGCCATGGACCCACTCTTTTTTGAATCTGCTCGTCAGATGGAATGTGAGAAATGTGGTATTTGCAAAAATGCTGAATGCTTCCATTTACCTTGTACAGTTGTCTCAAATCTCCATAAATACTCTGACAACGAGATCCTTCTAGATTTTATGACTAAACATCACGAATGGGTTGTCATGACTAAAGTTAAACATCAATTTATTTTAGGAAAACCCATGATCGTCCGTAGGATTTTCACAAAGGCCTAGGACACAAGCATGTATCCCAAGATAAGATTCTGTGACTCCACCCTGTTGGGAGCTCCATAATTGTATTCATTTTTCGTTCCTTGTGGACCTTGCACAATAAAGGTATCCACTGTGTAATGTAATGTCCAATCACCTGGCTATGAGTGTGACCAGCTTCGTGAGATTCCGATAATATCTTCATTGTGTAACTTTTTCATAGTATGATCGGTTTTGTGACATTCTGATAATATCTTCACTGTTTAACTTTTTCGTAAAATTTTGAGACTCGGATCACTTCTCTGACTTCTGGTGGAATTTGATCCACATCTCAAAATTATGAGGAATCTTTGTACAAAGAAGTATTGTCGGCCATTATTGTGGGAAGAGATTCCCTCATTTCCTATAAATAAGGGGATGAGCTCTCATTTAGGCACCAGAGTTCTAGAGAGAATCAAAGTCTTTTGGTGGAGTCGAGCATTATCTTCCTCCTCTGCATCTGCGAACATTGGTTCGACCTGCTTGCATCACGAAGAGTGTTCTTCTTAGGTGTTCATAAGTCTGAGAAGCCTGCGCATCAAGGCTAGGAACCTTGGTGAGAACCTAAAGTGGCCAGACTTTTAGGGATTAAGTCATTGGGTTTTTAGAAAGTTCACAAGCAGAGTTTGTGAAAGTCCAGAAAGCCTCTGAGTTTCATTTTTCCTCACGATGATATACTCATTAAAAGCCTCAGCAGTCAATCTCTAATATGAACTAGGTAGTTCTTCTCTGAAATCAACAGATTTGTGTAAAATTTTCCCAAAATATAAATAAAAGAAGTATTTTATTGTGATAATCCCCTTTCTGCATACTTGTTTTAATTCTAAGTAGAGAGAGGTTCATTTGAGGTTCGTCGGAGGTTCACATAGAGTCATGGGACACTATTTTATTGTTAAGGTAGAAGGCCGCAGAAGAGCATGTTTGGTGTCAGACTTGCCTAAAGGTCTCTGTACGAGTTCGTGTAAAGATCGTGTATCTTTCTCAGAATTTTTTGATTAGCAAGCTTCATTCTCCGTCGGAGGAAGCTCCTGCAAATTGTGGTATCAGAGCCAGTAACGTCTGGTTCCCCGGGGTAATTCTATAAACTCTTTCTTTGTTCAAATGGAAGCTGGAAGAAGATCCGTTTCTTTCTGAGAAGTACAAAGATCAGGAACAAAGTATCAGTAATTTAGACATTGCAAATCTCTTAGATAAAGCTTCATCTTCTATAATAAATTCTGCTGAAATCAAAATTGTTGAAAACCAACCTGCTTCATGCTGGAAACTCCCTACAATTAGTCCATCCGAAGTTTATTTTGACCTTTCCATGTTCCACCTGAAAGCCATTACTCGAGTTTTTGTAAAAGAATATGTAAGCCAGGTCCAAGAAAATGTAGAATTTGTTCAAAAAATCCCCTTGTTAGATCTAAAAGAACTACAAAAAGAAGCTAAGCAACACAACACTTCCTATGTTCACCTTGGTTGTATCCGCATAGGAATTTCAACCTTAACTCATAGAGGGTTAGACACTTTTGTCTTGGCTACCATTCGCGGTCTGACTCATAACAAATACACTGATTCTATTCTTGGAGGAATTGTTGCACCTTTGTCAAATGGACTTGTTTGGTTTGACTGCTATCCTAACTTTTATGTCTATGTGTATGATGAACACATTAGAGACATATTACAGTTACAAATAAAAACATCTGGCTTTGATATGCGGAGAAAAAGAACAAATATTTCTATCCACGCTAGAGGCTATTTCCATCATACTAATACCCTCTATCCATCAGACCTGCACTCTCCCAGCCAAGAATCAAAATCAAGTGTATCAGAAGATTGATCATCGAACAATTTAATGGGAAGAACTAAGCTTTCCTGAGAGTTGGGTGATAGATTTTCCTAGAACACCCAAAACCCAAAATATAACCTCTACACAAATTAGAGAAAATTCTTCCTCTATAGTTCTATCTTTTCCTCGCAGATCTACTATTCCCAGAAGAAGAATAGAACAGGAAATAACAGATTACAAGAATTCTCAACCCACTTCTTATGAAGCATCAACCACATCGTCTTCCATCTGTACAAATTGTCTCCATGTTGAATTATTTGAACTCGCTCAGGTTTTAAATTTTTCTGATTTAGAAGTTAAATGCTCTGCTTGCCAGTGTCTAGTCAACCTACAAAATCTTATACATTTGACTATCCATAAAAATCATAATCCAAGAACTAGAGAAGCGCCTTCCGTTTTGCTAAAAAACTCTTGTCGAAATCCTAAATGCAATGATATCTCATTCCCTCATGATGAAGTCCTTGTAATTCATGACCTCCCGTCTCTGGAAAATGAAGACCCAAGGCTCACTGAGATGTTTAGCAAAATGTGCCCTGCTGATATGCCAAAGTATGGCCTAGGTTATCTTGAGCAGATGGATTCACTCATTCCTTCTTGCCGTTTCCAAAATCCTATTCCAGATGACTGCGAAAAGCCATCCAAACCTGAAATGTACAAGTTCCTTTCTCTCATGGCAGGATGTCCAAAATACAAATTTCATGCTGCCTGGATGAAAAGCATGTTGAATTGGGATCTATTTTCACATCCAGATTCCATTGACATCAATTTGACAACATCCATGGAAGAAAAATATAGTTTTTTATCCACATGGAAAGAATATATGGACTCTACAAGAACTTGGATTTCTTTCTATGAATGGAAGATATAGCAAACAAGTACAGAATTACAAATTCTTTCTGGGGAAAGCTCCACCAAACACCAATGGACAGCCTTTGATGGTTCAAAAATTGAATCTTCATTAGTTTTCCCACCATATAAGGTATTGTGTTAGGAGAAAAGAAAATATTGCCAGAGCTGCTCCTTTGGTTTTAAGTGATGACTCTACCATAGGCACTGATGGCAGAATCCAAAAGGTCAGTGAGTAGTTAAACTGGACAAACACTGCTCTCAAACGTCTCTTTCTGTACATATTTCAACTCATTTTGCACAGAAAGAGCAAATTGAGTCTCTACAAGTCTCTATGAACACTCTGAATAAGAATTTGAATGAATTTCAATTTTCTGTTTCCACCCTAGAAGGTTTTGTCCATAAAAGCACTAGAGCCACAACATCTTTGTTTGACTAACTCAAAGGCCAGTATAATGATATTGAAAAAGGATTCACTCAAGGATTAGATCATACTCATGAAAATATTATAGAGTTGACCTCCAAATTTGAAGGATTATCCATTTCAGCAAAGAAAACAAAGATATTTCTTCATCTATAATCATATAATAATAATATTATATCTAACTTCTAAATTTATGTTTTTTCTTCAATAATAATAATAATAATGAGGAGCCAATATCCATAAACAAAGGACATTCCTCAAATCCCTTCTCAAATTTAGACCTCCGGTGACCATGTCATACATGTGCCATCCCAGGATAGAAAATGGCCCTTTGATTACGATAACCACTTTCTTTTAATGTGAAACGCCTTCCTCTTTGGATGATTTGTTTTTATGGTCTTGACCATGTCATACATGTGCCATCCCAGGATAGAAAATGGCCCTTTGATTACGATAACCACTTTCTTTTAATGTGAAACGCCTTCCTCTTTGGATGATTTGTTTTTATGGTCTTACCTGATAGTATTATCAGGTAGGAATTTCAAACTTAAGTACAGTTAAAGGTTTCTGCACCTCTCATGTCAGTTTTTATCATTTTAACAAAGAATTGGGATTTTTTTTTACCACTATAAACAATTTGTTTATCAAATTCCATCTCGTGTGGTACTAAATCATGCTACAATTTATCCATCAAAGTCCATCTCGAGTGGTACTAAAACATGCCAGGCTTTTTTTTTTTTTTAACCAAAAAGCATTCCTTCAAACAATGATGACAAACATTCTAGACATGTCGACATGAACATTCTGGACATGTGGGCTATTCATAGAAACATGTGTCGAGGTTCGATGAAAAAAAAAAAACAGAAAAGAAAGAGAGCACCTTCATGCTACGCTAACCTACTCCTTAAACCATGGAACAGTTGCCTTGATTAATCACTTTGACCAGATTTAAATTCATAACAAAACTTCTAAAATTCTCCCAAAAATAGGCTGGCTTCATTCCATGGGATATGGGAAAGCTTTGGAATATGTACTGTCATTATCCCAGGGAGAGCATTCCATATTCTAAGCCTTGACTTGCATTTCATAATGCTTGGAGATAAATTTTACTGCCATAAACTGTGTACAATCTGCGGGCTGTTTAAAATGCTGAAGCAAGTCCAAAAATGACGCACTGACAACCCTTCAATTGTGGACCCTTCAAACGCACTATCTTCAATTTGGTGGAAATAAATATGCTCTATAGAATGCCAATAGAAGAGTCGTGAGATCAACACCTTATCTCTGTTCCAGGTAATCTCCACATGCCTCGAGAAAACTCATTGTGCCCCTATACTACTTATGCTGGAATATATTAAAACATGCCTGGAAATGATAGCTCTTAAAACCTCTCAATCAACGTTGGACAAGACTGTGTATGCAGTTTCAAAAGCATTGTTGGACGAGACGTTATCACTTCAAACAAATACTTTGATGCTGCCTTAAAAACCTTCAGTTGATATCTTCATCATCACTATTTATTGGCACTCTCTTCCTCTTCTGTGTTATCTGTGAAGTTTGGATTATAATGAAAATATTATAATGCAATTTGGATCATGATGAAATATTCTGATGCAAGTTTCAAGATAGCATCACTGTAGAAAGGCACATCTCACAAAACTCTTTGATGCTTCTGATGGCTTTCTACATTCAAATCGCTAATGTCTCATTCAAATCAGGCCCGAGCCTGTATCCAACAGCACGATTGAGTACCTGAGATCGCTTGTATGTTTGACTAGAGCGTATCCGGCTTTATGTTCTGTTGCCGTTAAAGACCATCTAGACCGTAGCCTTAGCAAATAAGTCTTCTAATAAACTAGAAGCAAGTGATTTATGAATCATTATCTTCGAACGCTGGCTTGAATTTGACTCAGTTGTGAAGGAAAATAACCCTGCTATATCTGATGATTTTCTACCATGTGGTTTCCAAAACAATAAGGGTATCAAGGCAATCGCACTTATTTCATTGCATGCTTTTTATATATATATATATATATATATAATTGAAAAAAAGGTGTTTTTAATATGAGAGAAATGTGTAGTGATATTTAAAGTAAACCAGTCATACATGGAAAATAAACATTTCTTATTTTATGAATAAGTAATTATACATCTTAATATGATTTAGATTTGTAATTTGGGAATTAACACTTTATATTAAAATAAAAAATAAAAAAATTATTAAAACATATTAATAGTATAGAGATGTGTAATTCTTTCTTTACAAAGTAGTTGAAAATGAAATTTTCTTATGGTTAAAACATTTTAATGGTGTATTACACAATATAAGGGATGTTAACTTTCTAACTCTAGCACCAAAATTGATTATTTCCTAGCAAATGCCTATTATTGAATAAAAAACATGGCTCAGATTTTAACACATAAAATATAGATTAATCATGTTAACTTTCTAAATCTAGCACCACCATTAATTATTTCATAACAAATGCATATTATTGAATAAAAAACATGGTTGAGATTTTAACACACAAAATATAGATTAATAATTTCCTAGAAAATGCATATTATTGAATAAAAAACATGGCTGAGATTTTAATATTTAAAATATAGAGATTGCGAAAATTTCAATTCCTAAATTTTACTGCAGTGATAGATTTATTTCTTCTACTTATTTCTACATTAAGTTATTTACAAAAATTCTTCCAGTAAATTTCGAAATAAAAACTACTGCAGTTATCACTCAAGTACATATAGAGAAAAGAACAGTAAAATGGAATCACAAGAATCAATCACAATGTCACAATGATTTTTGGACAATCGTCCTCGGGAAAACCCAATGTAGGAAAACCGATGCAACAGATGAGGGTTTTCATATTAATCTTCAACAACAAATTATTTACAAGGAAAGACTGACAAAATAATTGAGAAACTTCTTAAGAAAACACCTGAGATGAATTCTCTTAGACCTCTGGAGAATTTTCGACAAATGAGGGACTCACTGGCCCCTACTGCGTCACCCCTGTGTGCTTCTCTGCGTAGAGCCTGTGTGAGACTGCATCACTACTGTGTGAGCCCTTTACGCTACTCCTTTGTGTTGCCTCTCTTCCCTTCCGCGTCCTTCTTCCCTCGAGCCCTGACACTACTGATGCCATCTGCTTCCTCTGCCCTACAACTCTCCCTCTAAAATCGAATTCTATTCCTTCATAATCAACTTCCATCGGGTTACTGAGTGTGTGCTTGACTTACTTTCCAAATGGCCCTCAAGTCTTCTTTTATAATCTTTTCATTGACAAATCAACAACCCATATTAGAAGTCTAATCGATGGCTAAGATTAAATCTTGACTTGATCTTCTTTTTCTAGAAGATTCACACTCTCTTTTATTAATACCCATTAATTATTTAGTTTCCCTAAGTTTAGACTTAGGGTCCCCATTAATTATTTTAATAAAACATAAACTAAGTGGAATTTCCACAAACGATTTCTGGGTTCTTTAAAATACTGGTGTCCAAGCCTCCTCACAGATTTTGAGACTTAGATGATTTTCTGATGCTACAAATATAAACAATCACTCTTAACAATGAAAGTGTTCTAGCAATTTTCCTGTTGCATATTGCTTTGACTTTGAAGCACCCTCTACACTACTGATGCTCGGCTGCTGGCCCTCATCCGCTGCACTGTTGCCTTCTGTACTGCTGCCCATGACACTGCCACTGCCACTGCCTCATCTATAATGTAGCTCCCTTTCAATTCTGCATCTATCCATTTCTGCTATTGAAATGGATTCTTGATCATCCCCATCTTCTCTTTGAAGTAAAAAAATGTAGTCGTTCCTAGAGCTTTAGTGAGGATGTCAGCCACATGTTCTCCTGTTGGAGTGTACTGCAACTGTACAGCTCCTCGCTAGACACAATATCTGATAAAATGACACCTGATTTCAATGTGCTTCGACCGATTACGAAACACAAGATTCTGAGAGAGCTTGATGCAACTTTGATTATCACATAGAATGTTAGTCGCTTCCACCTTTTCCTTGAGTAGATTCACAAGCAGCTTCCTAAGCCATATCGCTTCACACAAAGCAATGCTCATTTCCATATATTCCGCCTCAGCTGAGCTCAGAGCTATATACTTTTGTTTCCTGCTGCACCAAGAAGTCATTCCTGATCCAAAGTTGAAACAATACCCTTTGGTACTTTTCTGATCTACTGAACGTTCAGCCCAATCTACGTCAATGAACTCACTCAGTCTGATGTCATTGCCTCAGGTGTATCTCAATCCATGCTCGACTGTTCCTTGTAGGTATCTAAGAACATGTTTGGCTGCTGCCCAATGTGCACTCCTTGGTTCCACCATGAATTGACTGAGGGTGTTGACAGCGTAACAGATGTCTGGCCTAGTGTTGATCGGATACATTAGGGACTCGATGAGTTGTCTATACAAGGTAGGCTCAACCTCATCATCTTCTGATGTAGCAATCTTCTTCCAGTTGGTGATCATTGGAGTAGCCATGTGTCTACAATCATGCATCTTGAATCTTTTCAAGATTTCTGTAGCATATCTTCCTTGACCAAGGAAGATTTCACCCTTTTGTTGTCAAACTTCCAACCCCATAAAATAATGCATTAGCTTGATATCCTTCATGTTGAATTCTGCAGCGAGGTTCTCCTTCCAATCCTTTATGAGCCTAGATGAACCTATCGAAATAGGTCATCTACATATACAACACTAGTATTAGAGGCCCATTCCCTATTTTGAGATAGTAGAAATTGTGATCTGTGTTGCTCTTGACGAATCCCATCTTCTGCAAGTAACTGTCAATTCGACCATATAAAGCTCCAGGGGCTTGCTTAAGACCATACAAGGATTTCTTAATCCTACACACACGAGTCTTCTACTCATGCGTCTCAAAGCCCTCTGGTTGTTCGATATATACTTCTTCTTCTATCACCCCATTCAAGAATGCAGTCTTGACATCCATTTGGTGAATCTCCCACCCCATCTGCGCAACAAGGGATATCACAGATCTAATAGAAGTATATTTGGCTACTGGGGCGAAGGTTTCTTCATAATCTATCCCCTCCTTCTGAGGATACCCCTTAGCCATGAACCTGCCTTTATATTTTTCCACGCTGCCATCTGTAGCATATTTTATCTTGTAGATCCATCTCGAACACACAACTGATATGTCCTAAGGCCTATGAACCACTTCCCAGACATCATTCGTCGTGATGGAGTTGTACTCTTCCACCATTACATCTACCCAAACCTGATGTTGAGTTGCCTCCTAAAAACTAGAGGGTTCTCCAACCTGAGCTACCAAGGCTTGGTATCTGTGTGGTTGCCTACGTTGCCTCTTCTCATTTCTAGGAGCTCCTACATACTCCTCTGCATCCCTTAGAATCTGTCATAATTCCCTGCTTGTCCTACCACTGGTAGTGGGTGGATCTTCTTACTCCTCCTCCTTCAAATCCTCTGGATCCTTGTGCCTTGGAGAAGCATTCGTACTAGTTTCTACTGGTCGTAGTGGTTGGACCAGTGGATCATCTTCAAACTGCATTGTTGAAGGCATCTCCTGAGATTTTCTGAAAGCTCTTTCCTCCATGAACTTTACATCCCGTTGCACTACAATCTTTCTGCTGTCAGGAATGTAGATTCGATAAGCCTTAACATTCTCGCTATATCCCACCGATATCCCTTTTCCGCAGTCCTATCCAATTTCTTCCTCTTCTCTTTGGGTAGATGGCAATATGCCACACTACCAAAGATCTTGAAGTGGCTTACTTCTGGCATCCTGCCAGTGAAGACACTTTTTGGAGTAATCTTACCCAGTGTGCTTTGAGGAATCCTGTTCTGAACATATACGATTGTGTTACAAACTTTAGCCCACAAAAATTTGGGCATGTCTTGATCATACAACATTGCCCTTGCAGCCTCCACAATAGTTATATTCTTCCTTTTTGCAATTCCATTCTGCTCCAGATTATATGGGGCTGTCCACTCTCTTTTGATGCCTTCCCTTGCGTAGAATTCTGTGAAGTCTTTATCAATGTATTCCCCACCATTATCTGATAGTAGTATCTTGATCCGCTTTCCTGTTAGATTCTCAATCAAAGCCTTAAACTCCTTGAATCGATCAAAGACTTCATCCTTGGTCTTTAGAAAATAGATCCAAGTTTCCTGGAATGGTCATCAATGAAGGCGACGAAATATTCGACACCACTAAGAGCTCTAGTGGACATTGGTCCGTAGATGTTCAAGTGTAATAATCCCAACACACTCTTAGCCATATTGTTGCTCCCGGGATAGGCTACCTTGGCATATTTTTCTCGTACGCACCCTCTACAAACATCATCTCGCTTGGTGCTCAAGTCTGGAACTCTTGTGACGATCTTCTTTAGAATTATCAAAGCCCCATGGTGTAAGTGCCCCATTCTCCTGTGCCATAGTTCATTCAAATCCTTCTCATCTCTGTTGCCTGTCAGTGCCATTGGAGATTCGAGCTGCAAGTTATACAGTTTATTCTCCTGACTTCGATTTGTGCCTTCATCTTTCCACTCAGGTGTTTGACATAAACTCTTTTTCCAATGAAGTAAACATCATAGCCCTTGTTTTATAGCTGAAACACAGAGAGTAAGTTCATCCCCAAACCAAGCACATGCAACACATTGGTGGCTTGAAGCTTATTGCCAGCTTCAGTTTGAAACACTACGGTACCTCTTCCAATAGGGGTGCACTTCACCTTATTTCCCATGGTGATCTGAAATTTCATCTTCTCTTCCTAGTAGCTTGAGAAATATTCTCGTACTCCTGTAATATGTGCAGAAGCCCCACTATCAATATACCAGACTTCTGGAGAAGCAGAGCTTGATACACAAGCGAATTCTTCCAATCTTGAAGCCAATACATAGATGTCGTGATCCATATGTTCTTCCATGATTTCCCTTTTCTCTGGAGAGTTGCATGCAACCTTTCGAGTTGTTGTTGCAGCAGATTCTATACTTCATTCCATCGCAGGGTCTCCAATCTTGTTACTCAATCTCAGCTCTGATACCATGTGAAAATTTCAATTATGAAATTCTACTGCAGTGACAGATTTATTTCGCCTACTTATTTCCACAATAAGTTATTTACAAAAATGCTTCCAATAATTTCGAAATAAACACTACTACAGTTATCACTCAAGTACATATAGAGAAAAGAACAACAAAATGCAAGCACAAGAATCAATCACAATGATACAATTATTTTTGGACAATCCTCCCTATAAAAACCAAATGTGGGAAAATCGATGCAACAAATGAGGGTTTATATATTAATCTTCAGCAGAAAATTCTTTACAAGAAAAGACTGTCAAAATAATTGAGAAACTTCTTAAGAAAACACCTGAGATGAATTCTCTCATAGCTTTGGAGAATTTTCGACACCTGAAGGACTCATTGGCCCCTAATGCATCACCCCTGCGTGCTTCTTTGTGCAGAGCCTGCGTGAGCCCTCTGCGTTGGTCCTCTGTGTTGTCTCTCTGCCCTTCTATGTCCTTCCCTCGAGCCCTAACATTGTTGATGCCCTCTGCTTCCTCTGCCCTGCAACTCTCCCTCTGAAATCGAATTCTATTCCTTCAGAATCGACTTCCCTCGGGTTACTGAGTGTGTGCTTGACTTAATTTCCAAATGGCCCTCACGTCTTCTTTTATAATATTTTCATTGAAAAATAAACGGCCCAGATTATAAGTCTAATCAATGGCTAATATTAAATAATTAATACCCATTAATTATTTAATTTCCCTAAGTTTAGACTTACGGTTCCCATTAAAATAATTAATTATTTTAATAAAACATAAACTGAGTGGAATTTCCCCAAACAATTTTTGGGTTCTTTAGAATATTGGTGTCCAAGCCTCCTCGCAAATTTTGAGACTTAGATAACTTTCCAGTGCTACAAAAATCAACAGATATTAATTGATGCAAATTAAAATACTAATCTTATACACATGCACATAATATTTGTTCCTTTCAAAAAAAATTGTTTCATTAACAATAATTTGTAGTTTACGATGGCACCCTTCCTAGGATAATGGCCCTTTGAGGAAAAACACAAATACAACAATAAAATTGGAAATGATCTAGTTTATCAAACCCTTGACCTATCCTTTGATATGTTGGGTCGTTTGGATCCTCCCTTGTTGCCCCTTGCACTCTTCCTTCAACCTTGCACATTTGGATGAAAGTTCTACTTCACCCAATCACTAAGGTCTATCTCACTATCTCTTATGCTCAAATATGTGACTTCTCCCTTAGCCTAGCCTTCTTTTTATAAGTTTGAGTTATTGACCAAAACCACAACCCTAATCTCCAAAGCGATTGACAATTGAGATTAGATCTCAACATGAGTTTTCTAGTTCATTAATGCAAATAACCTTTGGATTTCATTAGGTTAACTCATTTTTTCTTATAAAGGTCAATCACTTTAATAATTAAAGCAATTGCTAAGGTTAAGGGTTAATTAGGCAACCTCTACATGACTAGACACTTGGACCTGTGCAAAAGTACATGCATGATGCTACAAACATCAACACCCTCTTAGAAAGGAAGGTAGTGTGAAATTTCCTTAATTGTTGTTATCATAATTTATTCTTCTATGTATTGCGTATTATTTGTCTTCATAAATCACGACAAATATCAAATAAATCATTGCTACAATTTTCGCAAATAATCACAGGAGCTGAGAAATAATGCACACACACAAAATAATTGACACCGGAATTTTTGGACAAATCGTCCCTAGAAAAAGCCCAGTGTGGGAAAAACCAGCTCTGCAGATGAGGGTTTATATTATTATTCTTCAACAAAAATTGAGAATTACAATATGCTTACCTTTTAATGGGAAAACTATGACATGTTTTTCTCTTCACCAAATCAATTTGGAAACCAAAAAGTCTCCCTCTGCAGATGTATTTGGCCTTCCTGTGCAATTCACAGTCCTCCTTGCAATTGCATTGGCTGCTCCAGTAATTCACACTGCCTCTGAGAAATTTTCTCTGCGAGAAAAATGACCTCCAACACCTCATATAAATAATTCGCACTGCCTCCGAGTAATAGATCCAACACTCAAAACTGAAACAACCTTCTTTGTGACTATCACTCACTAACTAGCTACTCGCATTGCTGAACTCAACCTCTTCTTCTGCCGATGAAATCGATCTCGTTCCTCTTGTTGGAAACTGAAAATCATTGAGAAAATTCATCTGGAAATTTTCTCCCTAATATTCTATGTTGAAAACCTTATGTTAGTGTCTTCCTTGCTCAAATTGCGCCCTTGTTATCTCTGCAACTGGGTAATTCAAACTCCTTGATGTGTCTCCAACTAACCCATCAATTTTCCCATATAATCTCCTGTTGATGAATCAACAACCATGATTTAATTGGGATCGATGGCTAAGATCTTCTTGACCCCATCAAGTGACTCTTCCAAAAGTCTCTAAAGCAAAATCAATTTACTTCAATTAATCTAATTTAATTAACTAGTTTTCCTAAGATAGATTAATATTTAATAATTGGCTAATTAATCTAATGAAGGCATTTTCCTTAGAAATTTTTTTGGGTCTTAGATATAATTATCCTCTTGTGTTACTTAGCCTCATAGACACCAAATAAAGACTAGAACACCTATCTGAGCTACTCCAAAAGTAACAAGTAGTTCCTGAAGAGCCACCTAGAACTAGTTGTCCTCCACTCATGGCACAATGTCACATGCATCATCCTTCACCATGGATTTCCTTGAAACTTCCTGGTCTACTTCCTCTTTAATGATGCTACTCATTGTGCCATGTAGTTTAGAAACTTCTCTGAATTCTTTTTCTCCCTAAATGTGTTCCTTGGAGCCTCCACGTGCTCCTGAGCATCCTTCAATGTTTGCTCAAACCACTTGGGTCTCTTGACAACACTGGAAGGAGCTACCAACTCCTCCCCACCTAAAGGTTGACTCTCTGCACATGAATCTTCTACATGCTACTCTCCCTTCATAACTCTTGGTTTTTGTTCTCTATCATTGTTAGTGGCAGCTCATGAGACTTCTTAGATGACAATTTCTCATCAAACTTAACATCCTTACGCACAATTATATTCCTATATGTTGGTATGAAGATATTGTCAGATTTTGAGCTCTCCCTATATCCGAAAAATATCGCCTTATGTAATATCCCCAAAGGGAAATAACCAGTAATAAACAGAAATACACCAAACAGATATAGAAAATATAAGGTTGAACCAGATCACTGAACAATTACACATAATGTACCATAAAACTGAGCCATTTTATTAATCTGAAAGTACATAGAGAGGAGTACAAGAAAATCAGAGTAAGTGCACCTATCCTTGCCCTAGGCAAGTGGAGACCCTCTCAACAGAATAATGGCTGCAACAATGACAGCGTCCTAGCTGCTCTGAAGGCTGAAGACTGGAAAACAGCTGATCTCAACTCCAAAACCCTCTCCAATGGAAAACGCTGTCTCTGCTAGTGACAGCGCAGAAACAGATGAAGCACTGGGCACCAAGAACTCCAGACCGATAGCCACTGAAGGCTAGAAAAACGTTGTTGAGCCCTCTCACACAAGCCTGCTCCTCAGACCAGCGTCCTACCTGATGGATCTGCCTCCTGAATGCTCAGATCTGCTGGATCTGAAGCCTCCAATCAGATCTGCGTCCTATCCCTCCTGATCTGCGTCCTCCTATATCAGATCTGCCACCAAACCTTCAGATCTGTGCTGGATCTAACAATATCTCTTCAGATCTGCAGCCTCCAAGGCTGGATCTGATGTTATCTCTTCAGATCTGGGCTAGATCTGCCAATATCTCCTCAGATCTGCAATCTCCCAAGCTGGATCTAGTGCTGTACCTTCAGATCTGCAACATACAAAACCAGATCTGCAAGTATCTGCTCAGATCTACCCTCTCCAAGGCTAGATCTATCAATATGCCTTCAGATCTGCAACCTTCTCTTCAGAAATGGACAGCGTCCTCCCTCACAAACTGATCAGCGTCCTTCCTCCTCTTGGACAGCGTTTTCTCTGCTCAATTCTGGACTGCGTCCTCCTTAGAGCCCGCGTCCTCACTCTTAACACGGTCGCGTCCTTCTCCTCCGGGAACAGTGTCCTTCCTCCTCTTCTGCAGCATTACAAGAGGGCTTTCTCCTCCCGGATGCTCACTTGAAATTCTTAACTGGCAGCTGCTGCTGGAGAAGCGAAAGATACTTTCAGAGCAAACCTCACTAAGTGGCTGAACACTCGAAGTCCCCCGAAGCTAAGGGTGAAACCAGAAATAACCTTACCAGGGCAGGCACTCGAAGTCCCCAGAGGCTAAGGGTGAGATC